>JAUCNO010001819.1:8312223-8345883 GCA_032353835.1 Enteromius viviparus
ACTTATTGAAAGTTTAAATTTTCGCGCTGTTGTGACGACGCGTGACACGTGAAAACATCAATATGGCGGATGTAGTAAGTCGGAATTCCATTCATACTACTCACATTCATACTATATAGTACCTACTGTTTTAACGGTCAAGTAGTATGTTCAATTTTAAATTAGTACCTACTTAAGCAGTATGTGATTTCAGACGCAGCACGGGTCTGCAGCTTCATAATACTGCGATCACCATCAAAACACAGACATGATGTCATTTCACTTACCATCTGATGTTCTGAATCATGACCGGTATCTTTTATAGCTGAGACTGCATCAGACCTTGTTTATAAAACGTCATCAAACACACTTGTGAAACTCTTTTGCTGCCCCAGGAAAAAAAAAGGACATACACTATTCATATAAGGCTGGGTTATTTTGTAAAGCTTAACAAGGTTATGTTTCCATTACAACCAAAAACGACATGCTCATAAAATGAGTTCCTTCCTCAACTACGTCATTAAGACAAACGATTGAAAAACCTCTCCCAAACTTGAAAGATTTTTGGCACATAGATAATCATTCATATGTCCAAATTGTTTTAGAAACTTTGTCCATGCGTAGCATAAGAATCTAGAATTTTAACAGTGCAGACTGAATGCACGAAAGTCAAATTGCTTTTAATGCAATTTCCTGCTGTGTTTTTATTCTGGTATTTATCAAAGAAGGCTATGTTGTATGTTTTGTTTTTTAAGCTAACTGTTTTCCAACCAAACAATGATGTCACTTCTTTTATTATTTAGTTAATATGAATTACTTGTTCATTGAAATTTGTATAAGCAAAATCACACTCACAGCTGTGATGTTATTGATCTGAATATTTGTTCATGTGATATTTCTTAAAAGCAAACCATTAACCAAACAGCTATTGTTACAGCAAACTCACTTTCAGCCTTGTATGTTGTAACACCCACTTTTACAAATGTGTTATTTAGTTCTCAGAAGTATTCATATTCTTTTAGTGAGTGATGAATATGTATTTTTTTCTGTAATATGCTGTTAAAGTGTTTTTATGTAATATTAGAATCCAAGGTGCCCTGCAGGTGAAATCTGGTGTAAAGTAGATAAGTAGATATGTCCTATATTTAATAGGTAGGTCTGAACTTCTTTCCAGCTGAGCTTGGAAAGGCTATTAAACTAGGGGAAGATAAACCAAACCGACTGCAATGACCTTAATGTTCCACAAAACTTTTCTCACACATTATTTTCTATTTCTTGCTACAGTAAACGACCCAAATGATTTAAATATATCGGAGAAAGAAAGGGGGACAGCTCAACATGCTCAGAGAAAAATCAATTCCCTCCAGATTCTTGGTCATTCTGATGGGAACGCCATCCTCTTCTTTTAGAGCCGTTGGACATTGGAAGCCTCATTGCGGGGATGTCACTTAAAAAGAGTCCCAGGGGGTGATGGGAGTATAAGAGAGGCTGGCCAGGGACAACATCACCGAGACACACTCTGTCATTGTGTTCCGAGTCAGAGCTAAAATTCAGAGCGGTTTTGCCGCCGAGCCCTCATTGTGATGTGCTGTTAAGAGCAATCGATCAACCCGAGCTCACCAAAATGTGTCAATCACCCAGAGGAGTGGCCAAGAAGGACGAGCTTTCACCTCAGCCAGTGAGAACAGATGTGACACTAATGAGTTAGAGCACTTCATCTCACCCCAGATAGGGTGAAAACGCGCCAGACAGAAAGACAGAGAAATTAGACTGAAGCATGAATCAAAATTTCTGGCCTGTGCAGGAGACATTCAATCATCTGACATCTGAGAAAAAAACATTGACCTTTTTTTAGACCATTTCTTTTTTAACTACATTGTAGTAGGGAATGATCACTATGGTGTGATAAGTGTATGCAGTCACTTACACTTATGTCTAAAGAATCACTTCTTGAATGAAACTTCCCCGATATTTACTCACCTCCACGTCATCCAAGATATTCAAGATATCCAAGACTTTTTTTTTTCTTTTATCAGTCAAAAAGAAATGAAGGTTTTTGAGGAAAACATTTTTTCTCAATATAGAAGATTTTAATGGGCATCAACTGCTGAAAGCCCAAAATCGTAGTTTTAGTGCAGCTTCAAAGGGCTTTACATGATCCCAGGCTTCTGCTAATTCATCAGTTCTGCAAATTAATACCATATTATTGCTGCCAATAACAAACATGGATCCAAGGACTGCTTCTTTATTATTTTGTTCTCCATTGTTTTGCTATATTTTTTGGCTTCCTCTTCTAGAGCAAGTATGCAAACTCTTTGAAAAGGTCATTTTTTTCAGGGTAGCACAATATTTAATTTTAATTTAATTGAACGGGAATGAAAATGAGGTTGTGAGGGATAAAGGTACAGTGCGTTTAATAGATTGACCTGTTGTTTAATAACATTGCATTAGTTCAGCTAAAAAAAAATAATTGTTAATAATTGTAATTAAGCTTCTTTCTGAACAAAGCTACTCTATATAGAACCTTTATACAGTGTGTGTCATCGTAAAGACTGTATCCATTACTGCTCGTTTCATTCATGTTGAAGAAGTAACTCACCAAAAAATGAAAATTACGGCATTTTTTATTCAACCCCAAGCCATCATATATGACTTTCTTCTTTCAGGTGTACAGAGTTTTTTAAACATTGATTCTGGCTCTTCCAAGCTTGGTAATGCTGGTGAATAGTGGCCATTATTATGAAGCTTCATAAATAGCATATATCCACAAGTACTGTGTCGTAAAACTAACCTTTACTCCTACGGGGGTTTATAACATGAATATGTTTTTGCTACAAAAACTAATCGATCTGCTTCAGAGGACATGTGATAACCCCCCAGAGGCGTAAAGGTTCGTTTTACAGAGCTTCAAAATAATCCACCAGCATTATCAAGCTTAGAAGAGCCAGGATCATTGAAAAAAAAAAAACTCTGTTAAAAACTCGTCTGAAAGAAGAAAGTCATTTATACCGTGGATGGCTAATAACAGATTTAGACTGTTGCACTATGCTTCTAATCACAGGCATAGAGTTGTAGCTCTGACAACACAACTTTGCGATACTCTTTGGAAAATGATGGATTTTAGTAACACCAAATTGTCAAACAACTATGTAGGTAATGACAGAACTTTAGTTGTTGAACTATGCTTTTGTGAAACGCTCCCCAGCGCAATGTGGTGTGGCCTTTTTATGCTTTTATTGATTACAATATGAGGTTTAAAAATATTACTTGACCTCACCTGAATTCCGCCTTCATAAAATTCAGCCGATGGCTGTATTTGCGTCATTGTTCAGTTTTGTTTTTCTTCTCTTGTGCTGCAAGTCTGTCTGTAGACAATGTATCGATATCAGACAAAGCATAACCTTGCTTACGCTGCACTATTTTGATTATTTTTCAGAGTGTATTGCTTTTTCTTTGCTTCATGTACATCATTCCCCCTGCTTCCAGTGCTACCAGGCCTTGGCGGATAATCCTCCAGGGCCGTGCATCATTTTAATTTCTTAATTCTTCCTCTTCTTTCTACCCAGATCTCCTGGGAGTGCGGAAACAGCCCCGGAGCATGGTTTGAGGGTAGTCCCAGAAGACACAGCCATAATGTGTGCCAGGACTGCATGAGGAACATGACATATGTAACAAATTAATTCTCCACACACACTCACTGCTGCGCAGAATACCAATGAGCGTCGTCGGCAGACTGCTATCAGGCTGTTCGAATGCAGCAAGGTTGTCCGGCTACAGTGGGCTGTTGTACTCCTGCTCTGTGTGACATGACCCCCGGGTGGATTAATTGAGAGTTCAGTGGAAGGTTAATAATCAGCAACAACAGCACTATGAAAGGATTCGCTCATTCAGATGGCTCTTTTGTTAAATTGAAAAAACAAAATGAACTGAGAAGCAGGTGATGTTTGTTTAGAGCTTAGAGAGCTTCTTTCTGTGACAAAAGGGGTGGAATTAACTATTTGGTTTAATTCCCTCAAACAAATGCGCAGTCACTGGTTGGCCTCATCCCAGAAAAGTTTAGGAGGTCCCTCAACGACTCTGGATCTTGTTACATTTTTATAGTTTTAGGTACTTTATTTTGGAAATCCAAAAGTCCAAAAGGATTTTCAACATGGAACATGTTGGGATGGGATATGATAGGACCCAAAAATGCCAATTTGTAAAAAAATTTTTTTTTTATTTTTTACATATATTAAATAAAAATGTATTTATAAAGCACAATTACTACAGTGCAACAGTAGCTGACCAAATGTGCAGTACAATTCCTCAATAAAATTATGAATATGAAACAGTGAAAATAAAACAATGGATAATATCAAAACACTACGTGATAGGGCGTCAGACTCTAGTTACAACAGCTATAAGTCTAGATAAAAAAAAATTAAAAAAAAGGTTTTTAAATTTGAATTTAAATTCTGATTTGATGAAAATCCTCAACTTTAATCTCAGGACCATCAATAAGATATATTTACCTATAGGTATAAAAAGTATGAGTCACTTAATATTATATTAACTCAATGTAAAATAGTTTATAGTTTGTATTTATTGTGTTCATATTTACTGTAAAAAAATTACTGTAAAAAATTATTGTTTCGACTTATACAATAACTTCTTACCCTGCTGCCTAATTTTTTTTAGTTTAGTCAGCTTAAATATTCCAGTTGTTACTTACATTAACATTAAGTAACTTAAAATTTCATGTTGACTAAACTAAAAAAAAAAAAATAGGCTTATTTCAAGTTGAAACACCAATTTTTTTTTTTTTTTTTTTTAACAGTGTTGCACAATTCTCTTGCTGCTACTCAGGTGGGATATGGGTAAGTTAAGCACAGGTTTGATGGTATATGTGTTGGTTTAAGGGTGGGTTAAGGTGTAAGGGATGGGTCAGCAGTGTAATTATAAATGTACACACAAAAATTGTAATTGTAAATGTCACATTCTGTTTCTGTCCTTGTCTCGTGCTCCCCCGTGTCTTTGTATATTTTGGTTTAGTCCTGTCTGTTTTGGTTTTTCCCAATTTAGTTTCATTGTCTCACCTGTTTTGTAACACCTGCCCTCACTTTAGCCTTGATTTGTATGCCTTTAAATACAGATGTCTTTTTGTTCTAGTCAGGTCTTGTTAACGTGTGTTATGTTTGTATTGTGCTGCCAAGTTCTCCGTGTGTGATTCCTTTCGCTGCCCCGTCAGCTTTTCCTTTTACTCTGGTTTTTATTAAATGTTTTGCATTTTGATTTCGCCGTGTTCTCTGCTCCTTGTTCCAGGAAGGAATTGACACACACAGCCGCACGCACCACGAGCCATGCATACATCACAGTAATAGCAATTACAGATAACTACTTATAAGTATTTTTACAAACATATTTACAATGTAAAAACATGTATATACTCAAAAAGTGTATTGTACCAAATTATAAATGTAATTGTAAGTATTAGTTAAGGCCACCTAATATGTTTAAAGTCTTAAAGGATTATATAATGTTTTATTTTCCCAATTGTTTCAATTTTATTAACAGCTCTTGATTAAACGTTTTTTATTCTATTCATTATTCTAAAGTTTCCAAAAGTTTGTTATTATATTTTGGAAGAGTGTACAGATACTATATAAAGTACATCCAGATTTAACAGACGTTCCCATACTGTACAAGTTTTTCTGTTTTCTTCACCTGCAGATTTTTAATTCTTATTCTCATTTTTTTTTTTTAAATGCAGAGTTTTAATTCTGCATTGTGTTATGTTAGCCGCTCGCTGTGAGTGCGTGCAGCAAGCGGAGCAAAGAGCCGAGGACAAGACGGATTGAAATCAACTAATATTTAATACAAAAAAAACACAAGAACAAAGAAAAAAGGCTGACGGGGCAGCAAAAAAAGGAACACACGGAAAGGGGAAACACGACATAACGTTACCAAAGAGACATGAATTCAAACAGAAAGACAGAGGTATTTAAAGACAAACTAATCAGGGGCTAAAGTGCAGGCAGGTGTAAAAAACAGGTGAGACAATCAAACTGATGAGGGCAAAACCAAAACAGACAGGACTAAACCAAAATACACAAAGACACGGGGGAGACAGGACAGACGGGGCAGAATGTCACAACAACAATTTCATCATTCTTGACTGACAAGAAAGGCTTAACCTTTGCTAGGAGGCGAAGATGGTAAAAGCAAGACTTCACGACAGTACATATATGCTTGTCAAATTTAAGGTTGGTATCAAATAAGACACCCAGACACCTGGGGAACACCAGAATTTAAAAGTACAGCAGAAGAAGAATTTGAAAGCCCGCACAAGTCTCTAGGCGTGATAGAAGAATATTATGATCTATTTTATTTTATTTTATAATCTATATTATTATTATTTAAAAAGTGTTGAAGTTGAACTAGAACTACTTTTTCTAAGATTTTCGAAAGAAAAGGTAGTTTTGAGATTGGACGGAAATTACTCATGAGCGTTATGTCCAGATTAGATTTTTTGCGTTGAGGCAAGACAGAAGCATGTTTAAGGCAATCAGGTACAGTTCCAGATTGTAGGCATTTGTTGATAAAAGACAACAAATCAGGGCCAATAATATTAATAAGTTGTTTAAAAAAAATGTGTGGGAATCACATCATGAGGACAGTTTGTAGATTTTAACCCTGCAACAATCTCATTCAGGGAAGGCAAAGTGATAGGATTAAAAACCAACCACGTGGAGGAGCAGAGGGAAACATCAGGTAATGTATAGGACGACAAAGACATTAGAGATTTAATCGTTTGAATCTTATCCTTAAAATATCTTGCAAAACCCTCACGCAATGAGATAGATGATTCAGTGAAAGGATTTTTTGTAGGATTAAGTGCAGAATCAGTTGTTGAAAATAAAACTAGGCGTTGACCTATTAGATAAAATCAGCTCAGAAAAATATTTGCCTTTAGCAGCAGTGGCAGCACGCTGAAATGCTGAAAGAGAATCTTTTAAAATGTCATATGACACTTGCAATCTATCTGCTTTCCATTTACGTTCAACCTTTCTACAAATTTGTCTGTGCGAGCGAGCAATGTCGTCTAACCAAGGTTTTGAAATATGTTTTTGTTTTTTTCACTTTAAGAGGGGCAACATCATTTAAAATGTTAAAACAGCAAGAATTGAAAAGATCTAGATGTTTGACCGCATCAAGATTGCTTAAACATCTCCAAAGACGAATTAAGATATGAAGCAGTAAAATCCTCAACTAAACAGTCAGTAAAAACACGAGTCAACCTTGGATAGGGTTGATGCTTATATGAGTCTCCAGCAGAAGGTACAGAAAATAAAATTGGTAGATGATCTGACAGAGCTGTATCAGTGATATTTATATACAGTACAGGTAGTCCACGTGACAAAATTAAATCCAAAGTATGTCCCTGAATATGAGTAGGACCTGATACCCACTGCATAAAGTCAAAAGAGTCAATTAGATTTTTGAACCCTGTAGAGAGTGGCTTAGAGTCACAACATACATGGATATTAAAATCTCCCAGGAGTAAGATTGTATCAAAGTTAGTGACAATGTCCGCGAGAAACTCAGAAAACTCAGTGAGAAAGTCTTTATTTGGCTGAGGTGGCCGATAAATTAAAGCAACGGTCACAGAGTTAGTTAATAAAGGCTGGAACAGCTGTACTTCAAATGTGCAGCGAGAGCTAGTTGTCAAAGGGCGGCAGAGATAAGAATTTTTAAAAACTGTCGCCAATCCCCCTCCCCGGCCTGATAACCGAGGAGAGTTTAAAAATTGACAGTCATGTGGAACCAGTTCAGTAAACGGGCTTAGTTCACCAGGCTTAATCCAAGTTTCAGTAATGCACAGAATATCCAAAGAGTGTGATGTGAAAAAGTCATTTAATATAAATGATTTATTTACCACTGACCGTGCGTTGATCAAAGCTACCTTAAGCAGTGGTGGAGCTTCCGCAGTCGGTGGTGTCTGATTTAACAGACGATGGTTAAAAGAATTCACTCCACGTCGTCGAATGCGGGGGGAGATATCGCGTGCAGGCATAGCCAGAGTGCATGGAGCAACAGGTCGTAGCCACCGGTAAGATGTGTTCACAGGGCGGCAGGAGAAACGCTGTTCATAGCCCTCAGTGAGATCAAAGCACACAGATGAGGACCGTAGAGTAGATTTAATTCTAACAGCTATTCCACCACGTCTGCCGCGCTTCCTCCGACGACGTCGTCTCCAGGGAAGATCAACAGGGTGCCAGCAAAGGTGAGCGGGAAGGTGCGAGGTAGATGTAGAGGATCGCCAAGGCGCAGAAATGCCGGTCCCAGTAAAGTCGATAGCCGCGCGGATATTCAGTAGCGTTTGGCGGTCATAAACCAATAACGTTTTACAAACAGAAACTAATAAAAGCAAACATAAAATCATAGAGTTAAAAAAACAGAAAGAGAGCGATAGACGGCATGCCACACACAACGGCGCCATCTTGGAAGATGAAGCAGTGCTATGCATAAGGACTGTAACGATTGGTCTCACTTCTCAGCAGCAGGACTGGACTGGTAATCTGGCATACCCGGTGGGCCGACGTACTTGGGGGCTGGTTGATATAATATGATTTTTTATTTTTTTTAATTGGCCAACGACCAGCCCATAAAGACAGCAGCCCATTGGTTAATTTTCCATACTGACACTGGGCTGGCCTAATCATCTCTTAACAGGCTCCACAGTGGAGTATCTGAGAGACGAATCGCGGCCCATTGGTTGACTGTCTTAAAGGACATGTCCAATGAGTTAGTCCAATGAAATCTCAGGCCACGCCCTGCCTCCCTCCTGGCCAGCCCTCATCTCCCCTTCATCATATATATATATTTCCCTTATTGAGCTAAAAATATGTTACACAAGGCACAGCACGTGTGAAACAGAATCAAAATAAAAACAAAGACAGCACATAGACACATGACAGCGTTACAAGGACATTCTGAAAATTTTGTTCTAAGAATGTTTTATCTCAGTATTATGAGAACATTAATCAAGTTAAAAAATAAAATAAAATACAGAGACATTCCATGAATGTCATTCTAGAAATATTGAAAAACATCATTTCTAGAACGACATTCTTGGATAGTCCTGGCTTGTATGATGTTATAAGGATGTTTGGTTCTAAAATTTACATGACCTTTACAAAACATTACTGAAAGTTGTGGGAATGTTAACTGGGTAGTTTCCAGTAGCCATCCTTTGCTACCATTTTAAGAAATGAAGGATGACACACTTCTGTCACACTACAATCCATCCTGCTACCTAAGGTTGCAAATCACTGTTCCTAGGATAGAAAATTCCACTAAAGGAGGTAGAGCTTGTTTCAATTGACTCCCAATCTCTGGTTTTCAGGGTTTTACAAAGATCTGAGAAGAGATTATGCCAACCCTAAACCAACATACAAAAAATTAATCGTTTAATAGAGTGTACTGTCTGTTTGATTAAATGACATTAACTAACTGAATGATATTTACTGTGAAGAATGAACCAAGCAACTGCTCTCAGTTAACACATAGAAAAGCCTGTCAGGGAGGAACACTAACACTCATAACACTGAATATTATTTGTAGATACTACACATTTTTGACACCCACTGCTACTCTACTTTCATATAAAATGAGAAGTTAGACAGAATACATTTCAATTTGATCTGCTCACCAGTGAATTTAAAGGTAAAAGACAAATAAAAAATCATGATTTTAAATAAACTATTAGTGTTTTATATTTAAAATAATATTGTTGATATAATCAATTTTAGTTTATTTTAAGCTGAATTTATGTACATTTGACACCAGTAACTACTTAACTGAAAACATTTTCTTCTCTCACTACAGATCATGGGGCACATACAGATTTATCTTGTTGTTTTCTGGGCATTGCCTTTCATTACCATTGCTGGAGAAGATGACATAGGCTTATCAAAAGCATGTGAGAATGCACCTTTCGTTCCAGGATACAATCTTGCTGGAGAGGGATTTGATGTTGTGACCATGGAGTGAAAAGGTTCTTACGTGATCAACACGGAAACATGGGATTTAGGAAATGGAACTTGTAAATTGCGCAGGAACAAGTACAAGGGTGGAATAAAGCAAAAGCTACCAGCTGCAGTTGTAGACTGGAGGACCTTGCCAAAGTGTTCAATGAAAGTCTCCAGTCAGGTCTTTGAATCAAGTGAAGCTCTGGTCAATGATTCATCATCAGCAGTGTCGACTAACTGGAAAGTTGGTTTAGATATGAAGGCAAGTGGATTAGCAGTTGGAAGCAGACAAATACAGTTTCACCAAACGTGAAGTTGCATGTGGCTTTTACAGGTTATTTTTCTTCACTCATACTGTTTAAAGAACTGTGAAATAAAAACAACTATGAGATTAAAACTTTTATTACAAATTGTTCCTTCTTTGATCTCATTAAATTTAAATGTGTTTACTGTTTCTATACAGATATCATGTAGTTGCAAAGCCTCCTCTTCATGAAGAGTTTATTGAAGCAATCAAATCACTCCCTGCATCCTCCAGATGCCTACCACAACCTGATCACCACATATGGAACTCACTATATCGAAAGTGTCAAGTTAGGAGGGCAAATGAAAGCCATAACAGCCATCAAAAGCTGTCAGGCAGCAGTGAGTGAACTTACTGTACAGACACTGCAGTGAAAGACTGTTTGGATGTAGAAGCCTCTAATTCATACAGTGCAGCATCTGTGAGGTCAAAGTTAAAGTTATGCCAAGATCAAAAAAGGAAGATGCATGATGTTCAGTGAGCGTCAGACAGAGATTATTGGAGGAAACATAAATGGAGAAGATCTGCTTTTTTCTGGTTCATCACACCCAGATTCCCTTAAAAAATGGGTTGAATCTTTGAAGAGTCTCCCTGATATTGTGCATTACTCTCTGAAACCTCTTCACTTCTTACTGAGTGCTAAGCACCCTGCAAGAAAAGTACTGAAGAAAGCTGTTGAAGAATACATCATTCAAAATGCCCTCAAGAAGGTTTGCTCTGAGTCTTGCAAGATTGGCAGGAAGTGCAGCGTAAGAGACAGATGTGCTTGTGTTTGTCAACGTAGTAAAATTATATACTCTAACTGCTGTCCAACTGAAAAAGGACTTGCGACCCTGAAAGTCTACAATCTCAGAGCCACAGGTTTATATGGAGATAAATTTTCACAAACAGATGGCAATGTAACTGTTGCGTCTAAAAAAGAATTGAAGCGCACTAAGGCCATTGATAATAATGACAATCCACGCTGGCCAGAAACATTTCAATTTTTTCCTTTTAAGATCAGAATGGGCAAAAAAATAACTTTTAAAGTAATAGATGCAGACAGCAACCGGAACAGTGATCTTCTTGGTACATGCTCTTTTAAACCTAGAAGTGGAGTTGGGCAAAAAGCTTGTGCTTTTACTTATGGCACCTTCTTTTTTACCTATGAAGTGAAATGTGCTCCCAGTCTGCAGGGCCCTCAGTGTAATGAACACAAACCTTCTCCAATGGCTGCCCCTCTGGCTGATATTTTCAGCTCAAGAAATGGTGTTCTGGTTAAAAATATGCAGAGGTTTGAATTAGCACGTAATAACTCAGAATTCAACCTCAAGAGCTTTTATGGAAAGATGATTCTGTGATCTACATCTTAAATACCTTCTTTATGCATAAAATGCCCTAATATAGTCTACATCACTTTCATTTGCTTATGAATATATCTGTTTTTGCATTAATAAAGCATTCTTAAAGACAGATTTTTGTGTTTTCATTCTTATTTTTAAGACTTACAAAATGCAAATTCAGTTAACAATGCATTCTGCTCCTGCCCCATTTGACATTATAAACACCACCTTCATCATCAATCGAGCAAATTTACACCTTTTTTTTTTCAAACAACAGCACTGTAAAAAGTGCTACACCCACAAAGTAGGTTTTATCTACTTTAAATAGTTATAGTCTAGTTAATTTTAATCTACTTAAAATGTATCAGTTTTTATATAAAAATATATTTTAAATAAAATTAAGGCAATTTATTTGGGTAGTTATTTGAATTGTAATTGTTGTGTGCAATAAATGTTATAAAAGTAAGTTGACTTATACTTATAATTATTAGAGTTATTAATATTTTTAAAATATTAAGTTGGCATTATCCCTTTTTCACTGGTGGGGACTTTCACAGGCAGATGCAACATCTTCCTCGGCAGGTCAACTGTTTGTTCTCTGCAGCACATCTGAATTTCAGGAACTGCTTAACACAGTAAATTGAGCAAATTTAACTGAATGATTGGTGATGGAAACTCATATGAAATCACTCATTCATTAGGGAGCTGTGGGTAGGTTTGCAAATTGTAAATAAACAAAAAACAAAGATGTTAAAACTGTAAATTATGATTGCGTACCATTGAGTGTATTCCATAACAGAGATGTTATTAGTCACTTCATATGCACATTTAATGATGCTAAAAATGTTTATTATTTATGAATTTGAATATAAACACATAAATTTTGTTGCAAGACTAGTGTGCTTTCAGAGAGAGCCTGCCCCCTCACGCTTCTGATTAGCTGTGATATTTGATTGATTCTGTAACGTCGAGTGTAGTTAGGACAAGGTAACAGGACTCTGGAATCAGAGATCATGTTCGTATACTTTTGCATTACTAAAACAGATGAGCAGATTTTACTATAGAGATGTATGCTTAGTAGTCTGTCTGATTTTAGAGATATTAAGTTTTTTTCATCTGCATAGTCAATAAATGACAAAAAAAAAACAAAACTTATTTTTCTGTTACTTAATATGTAACATTTTTCACTTATTTTTAACCTTATTCAAACATGCATTTTCCTGGTCTTAGGTACCCAAGCACTTTTGTTACCTGGGGTCTTCAAGCTTCACATCCAGGTAAGAATAACTTCAGAACTAATACAATAAAAGCAAAACTATTCACAGGTAAGCAATAAACAATAAACAATAAACAAAATAATAAACGTAGGTAAAGTTGCAAAAAAAAATAGCGTGGGCTTGTGTTTTTATGTACCAAGCACTATATAGAAGGCAGATATGATCACTTTTCTGTCTTCTCCCCACAGCAAATAGAAAAAAACAACAAATACAGCAGTTTTTTATGATCAGTCAGTCTTTCTCTGAGGCAGTTTGGCAAGCTGTCAGTCACCACTAACATTTACTCATCTTTTTTCTGTGATAATTTAAGATCCTGACATGTGATGACTAAAATCCTTAATTTAGTTTAATAAACACCTTTTAAAGCATGGTAGTTTTTAGGTGTACAGTATATTAAAAACATCAATTAAATATGGCTTCAGCAGTCAACCACAACACTGATGCCTGGACGTAGGGGATGATATAACTGACAGATTACCAAAATGCACCATTACACAAATAAAATGACATATTTCTTTCAAATTGCTTTTTACAGTGAGTTGTAATTCATTTTCCTGTATACTATTTGCATAACTTTTATCCGAATTTCTGTAAGTTACTAAAACCACACATGAACTATGGGAGCCTGTTTATGCAACTTTAAGAAAAAAATATTCAGGTTTCTTAGGGGTGTGAGAAGGTTGCCAACCAGATCGCACCTGATCGGGACCTTTCTGTCATTCTATTGGGACTATGGAAGGCCCCCTTCGAGCCGCTGGACTCTGTAGATCTGAGGTTTTTGTTACAGAAAACTTTGCTCCTGACAGCACTTGCCTCCATGAAGAGGATGGGAGACCTGCATGCTTTCTCGTTCAACGAGTCACTAGAAGTCTTAGAATTCGGTCCGGCTTACTCTTACATTATCCTGAGATCCAGACCCAGTTATGTGCCCAAAGTTCCCACCATTCCCTTTTGGGATCAGTACGCTTTGTAGAATGCTCTTGGAGTTTCAGAAACTTCGAACAGCTCTTTGTTTGCTTCAGAGATCAATAGAAGGGGAATGCTGTCTCCAAACAGAGGTTGGCTCATTGAGTGGTAGATGCCATCACCATGGCGTACCCAGCCAAAGGTGAGATGTGAACAAATCCACAGCAGGGGAGTCGAACAATCGGTGGAACGCAGGAATACCAGCCCAGTCGCACGTTTTTTTTCATGGTACTGACACGATTCTTACTTGACTTTCGTGAATCGTAGTTTTACGTTCGTGCTGGAGTTACGAAAATAATGAAATATTCGTGTCCCTGACACGAATAAATAGATTTCGTGCTAATTCCGTGATATTGTCACGACCACCCGTGCGACTGGGTTGGCAAGAACTACTTTGGGTTCTACAGGGAACCTTTCAATTAACAGCTCTTTTTTTCTTCTTAGTATCAAGAACGTTGTAAGAATTTAAGAAACTTTTTTTCACTATACAGAAACATTTGTGCATTGGATTGGTTTCATGGATGTTAAATGTTCTTAGAAACATATCCAATGTTACTACTAGTTACTAGTTTTCTGTTTGTTTGGATGTGTTACATTGCAATTATCATTTTTTCTTGTTAGCATGCCCAGTATATTTGGTATATTTTTGAATATTGATAATTTGTAAAATAAAATTAGACCTATTGCTAGTCAAAACTAGTCCTAGCACAGTCATGTTTTTACAGTCAGGAATCGTCTTAACCAGCAGACTACCTGGGGTTGCCATTTTCCCATAATTTTTTAATAACCTGTTTGGTTTTTTGTGGTTCTCCTAATAATTTGAGGTATTTTAAAATAATTGTGCGCAATTATTTTTTGTCTCTATAATAACATAATTATTCATAACAGGATTTAGCATGTTAAACCTTATTTATATAAGGATATTGCTGTCACTGGTTGAAATAGCATGAAAATTCAAAGTCATAAAAGAATGTACAACAGCTGTACACAGTTGGCACTGGGGCAGTACATTTTTTGTAGCCCAAATTGTATCTCATGTGTACATAAACTTTTGTGGACATATAAGGTACTGCTCTATTAACTAGCAAAGCTATATATAAGGAACAATGGGCAGAAAAAGATGGTAAGACTTCAGGTTAACAGTTGAGGTCGTGTTAAGAAACCCTACATCTTTTCTCTCAGCTTCTGCTCCTCATGTCCCACACCTCCCCCTCATCTCTCATCCCTCTTTCTTTGCTGTAACATCAGAAAGACACAGAGAGCCTGCATCAAGTCTCTGACCACAGCAGGGAAGCCTGATCAGCAGGAGATGTCTGAATTTGTGTGTGTGTGTGTGTGTGTGTGTGCACAGAAGTATTTTGTTAATCCACCTTCATGTGAGAATTTAACTCATGCTTCTCCTCCTTTCGCTGTTTGTTCAAGTACAGATCATTTCGTTCAAAGCTCATCACGGTCTGCAGGAGAGAATCTTCAGTGTTGGTAGAAATATGGCAGAAGGGTGTTGGAACTCTGACAGGCATAAACAGACATGTCACTAGGGTAACAAAATGAGTCCTGACAGGCTTATATGAAATGACCCTCTGTCATATCACATTCCACGCAGACCTGAACTGTTTCCTGCCCAATCTAGCAACACTGGAACTGAAAAAAAAAACAGCTTTAAAGTGCCCCTATTATTTTATTTACAATACTGCCTTTCTAAAGTAGCTGTATGTGAATGTAAACAATCTGCAAAGTTGTAAATCCAAAAGTGCACGATAAATAGAGTTATTGTCTCTCAAAATAAATAACCGACTCTACACAGCCTAAACGAGTCTTACGTAATTTGAATCCCACTTCCAACACATTTTGCATAATTCCCGCCTATGCTGTACGTTGACCGACCAACAACTTAACCCTGCCCATAAACCCTTCATTTTACTAATGACTGCTGTACAGTACGAGGTAGACCAATCATAACAGACTGGGCCATCTGACCAGTCAAAAAAGAGTAGTCTCACGGAAAGGAGGGGTTTACAGAGACTGAATCTTAGAACTGTTTCAAACAAAACTGGGAAAAAAAAAAATTCGCTGGAAAATGAGGTGATATTAAAATACATTTTTGTACGATAATTATCCATATTTCAAACTTAATAAGCACTTGAAACCGGAAGCAGACCCGGCGGATGAGGTAAGACACATTGTGCTAAGTGATTAGTGATGAGCGTGAAGAGAGAACAAAACAAAGCGCCAGTCATGAATTAGAAGCCAAACTGAGGATTTGTAAAGAAAAAAGTAGGAGGATTTCGATATAAGCCAAGAGGAGACTGGGTTTCTTTTGAAACTACATTTCCCAGAAGCACACACGCGATGCATACATCCACCGGGAGTGCTTCCGGTTTCCACAGATAGCTGACGTAAAATTATTAAAGACGTTATTTCACGTCTATCACCCATTTAAACCCATTCAAAGGCTTGAAAGGGGTCTGGACAATTTTTTATTATAACTCCCAATTGGATTCGTTTGAAAGAAGAAAGGCACATACACCTAGAATTCTTCAAAGGTGGGTAACAGACAATTTAAAGAAGAAAGAAAGATCATTTTCATTTTTGGGTGAACTAACACTTTTAAAATGGCATAATAGGAGCAGTTGTATTAAGTGTTTTAGATTTCAGTCAGTCTAACGTTTTTTTTTTAATGAAAATTAAAACCAACCTTGCTTTCTTTTAATTCATGAGATTTTATTGTAAACATTGTAAATATTTAATAAAAATTCATAAAAACATGCTATTGCTGTAAAATGACACGGTTGTTGTCAAGTCATCAAATTATTGAAAGCGCATCACAGTATGGTTGTGAAGTTTGTCACAACTTTGGTTTCATGATGACTTTACACTCTTTAGCTCAACAAAATGTTAGCAGTCAGCTTTTTTTGGTCAATTTGGACCTTTATAAATAAACCTTTTAAACCTAGCTCAGCTTTGTCGAGCATGTACGTTAATATTTACAAGTTTAGGGTAAGTAAGAAACTTTTTTGAAGAGTTTTTTCCTAGATTCAAGAAAGTGATAAGAAATTATGCTAAAGACTTTTATACTGGATTCAATATTTAAATATTTAAATGTTGCTAAATATTTATATTTTAAATTTAAAATGTGTTTTTTAGTTTTTTTTTTAATATTTGAACTGTGATGTATTCACATTAACCAGACTGCAGTTGGCCTCAGTGTCTTGAATAGGGACTCAAAAAGTCTGTAAGTGTACCCGGTACACTGTATTGAAGTGTGCAAAGTTTGTAATGTTTGCAACAGCATTTAGTGAATTTCCAGCAAAGCATCTTGAAACCTTCCCTCACTTTCTGTATAAACCCTGAGTCAGTTAGCAGCTTAGAGGAAATCCTGTCGCTGGGCTGTCCAGAGGTGCCCTTTTTCCCATTATCCCCCGCAGAGAGGAGGCAATCTGAGGTATCCCTGCTGCTCTGGATGGCCACTCTGGGATGAAATTCATTGCAGTGCTCCATTTGTAGAGGAAGTTGGCAACAAGGGCAAACCTGACTGACAGTTACACACAGCATACGGTTAAGGATGAACACTCTCAAGGGGCATGCTGTGGTGTAAACAGATGTACAATTGTTTGGCAAAGGTGTGTTGCAGTAGTGTTAATGTGTCCTCTGAATGCACCTCTGTCGCTTTCGTGTGCCTTCTAAAAACATTAGAGGAGAAGGCTCAGAAATAGGATGGTGTGTGTTTTGATTCAGAATGTTGTTTGAACAAACTCCCACATAGCTGGAGCAAGATGGAAGAGCAAGTGCTCACATATCACATCAGCTGTTGATCCATAAAATGTTTGTTTGTTTATATGGTTGTTCATTTATTTATTAATTTGTGTAATACGTTCACATAAAAGTGAAAAACATGGTTTCCCAAACTGGTATATAAGGACCCCTGGGCTTTACAAAGGAACTGCAGCTAATAAATAATTCAGATATAAAAAAAACACTAAAATAAAGATTTGTTTACCTCCATGTGATGTGACCCATGAACCAGCATCAGAGAATTGTGAATAATTGTGAACATAACATTTTAAAAGATATTGGTATTGGCTGTTTTTTGAATATTTACAGGCAGCATTTTTGTTTTCACCCTGTATATACAGTATGCCATTCATCCATGTACGTTTATGTAACACTTTAGTAACTTTGCAAATACATGTCAACCAGCAGTCATTAGAGTATTAGTAAACTGTCTGCTTAATAACTTCTAACACTTTATTTTGATGCGTCCACAACATACAACATACTATCAGACAATAACAGTCTAATCTGAGAGTTAGTACACATGTAGTTGCAAATTAATGAGAATCAGTTGACATGTAGTTACAAAGTTACTTGTAATGTCTAAATTGGACTATCAAAAAAATTATACAACCAATCGTTTATACTAAGATGGAAGTCATAATACAGAAGACAAAATCTGTCCCTATTTTTGTTTTTTGTCTATGATTTAGATTGTCCAACACCAAGGCATCTCAAGAGATTAATTCATTAAAAGATTGAACATTTTTAAGAACACTGTCTTGAAGAGTGCATGTCATCTTAACACTGACCTTACTCAAACTATTATACTATTGTCCATGGCTATTAGCCAGAATATGAAACCGCATCAACCACAATATCTTGCTCAGTATCTGTTCATCCGTAATACCACAGTGTAGTTCACATTTTTATTAATTAATCCCAGATTCACAAATGTCTGATTTGTCTGAGTGTGTGCTTCTGCGCTCTGCTGCTGGGCTGCACATTAGTCAAGCATCATAACGAACTTAGGACAGGAGGAAAACATCAAACTGCTTTTAGAAATAACTGCTCATAATTTAAAGTTCTGTTTTCGAACATGAAGCTTTTCTTTACCATGTTCGTATATTTGTGACCAGTGAATATGTAGGAGTGCTTGTGTGGGCGTTGTGTGGTTTCACACAAAAAATTGGTCTAAACTAGACTGTTAATCGTGATGGGTAGGAGGCCTGTGTTTTTAGTATCTACGTGCGATAATGTGAGCGTTCGATAATGAGTGCGAGACTGGGTTTATTTCCAGTATTCCCAAATGAATGAACTCTCCCATCCCAGCTCTGAACTTTAACTTTTCCTTTCCTTCTAATCCATCCCTGTCTTTTCCCTTCCTCTTCATGCCAGCATGCCCACAAATAAAAACACTGTCAGTTCTCCCAAGCTTAGTTTAATCAGCTCATTTCATTGTGGTCACCACTGTTTACTCTATGCCAGAATTCATCACATACTTTGCAGAGGAGGAGCCTCTGTTGTCTCCACTCACTATTCTGGATCTGTGCCCATGCATTGCATTCAATACATCATACTTATCGCCTCGTTTCATTGTGACTTTGTAAAGTGTGATAGAGAAGCTTCATTGGAACAATGTGAAGAGAAAGCACAAGAGAAATGGGCCAAAAGAATAGATGATACACATTGTATTTGCAGTGTAATAGGA
This sequence comes from Enteromius viviparus, assembly GCA_032353835.1. Taxonomy (NCBI): domain Eukaryota; kingdom Metazoa; phylum Chordata; class Actinopteri; order Cypriniformes; family Cyprinidae; genus Enteromius; species Enteromius viviparus. Next base: position 8,331,564 of record JAUCNO010001819.1, read on the forward strand.
CTTTTCATGAGATAGATAATGAGATAGAAAATTCATTGATATTACAATAAAATAGTTTGTTGATTTTTAGCAGTTACATTACTTTAAGATTGCATTTTCTGCCCTGACTGGAAAATATTTAACTGTTCTTGAATGTGGACTGCTTTTGGTAATGCAAGAGCAGTTCTGTTGTTATTCCATCCATAAGGATTTACCATTTAAACATTAAAACATTCCAGGCTGTAGAACCTTGTGTACATATTCAAGTGTCTGTCTCTGCATCATTAAAAGCTTTGATTAGTGATTAATGGTTCAGACATGGAGTTAAAGAGGAAAAATAGCCTTTGTGGTTTGCGTGTGGAGCTGGCAGAATTAAAATCTCTTTGCATACTAATTGGTAAATTACAAGTTTGCCTGAGAGAAAAGGCCTGAATGGGAGTTGTTCATTTCCTGGGTTGGCTAAATTGCCTTGCGTAATTGTTTCTGAATATGAAACATGATTAAAGACTGAGGAGGTGGGATGGATCTAAATTTAATGAAACTTCTCAGGCGCAGGTGGCCATATTTAGATGAGATTTCCATGAACGGTCCATGTGTAATCCATACAGTAGTTCCAGCAAATGGCAGCCCGTTAAAAGAAGTGCAATAACCGACACCTTGAAAGAAAAATGCTTTCTTGCTCACATGTCTACCAACACATCAATAATTCTTACTTTAAAAGCCAAAAACGAACACTAAATACTGTAGGTACTGTATCTATGATCATCTCTTTCAGTGGAATGGAACCACACTGCTGTATGTTACCAGTTTCTTCTGCTTTTGAAATGCCCACTTAGACTGTAGGAGATCATGTGATTGACATCTAACATAAGTAAGCACAGTTTTTACATCATTGTATCAAACCGGTACTTTTTAAACACATATTCTGTTCCACATGGAGTGCATAAAGTCAAATAATTTTGATTTAAACTACTAGTTATTGATGCACCAAAAATAACAACCACAAATAACGGCAATGTTTCAGTTCCGTAGATACATTAGGGCTGTTTTTATGACATATAAACCTGTCAGCAGTGTGGATGTACTTCACCATAACTTTTATGAATTTTTCAAAAACACGACAACCTGATCATTTCACGGAGTTACCAGTTAATGACTTTACCTAAACTGAACTTTCTTTTCATTTTTTGTTTTTAGGTTAAGTTAAACTTTAATTTTTGTTTCATTGTTTCAATATATCCCTCGTTGCTCTTTCGTGGAGCATTGTATTCCAAATAGTGTACAAGTCCAATCTGAAAAGATATCATATAACAATTTTTTTTCTGGGGAAATCATTTTTCGATTTTGATCCCGATTCTTTTTCAAGTTGGTTTTTTAAGAGACGGAGATGATAAATTAACACAATACTACGATATTCCTTAAAAAGCAGATTGTGGAGAAATTTTTATCGTCCACGATCAAAAACCGTCATATGGCCCACCCCTAGTTAAGAGGGGTGTGATTAACCTTTTTTAACCCATTCAGTAGGATATGTATACAATTGATTGGATGGACAACAATGTTGTTGCCATTGAATATAATAAATGACTGTTGCAGCAATCTAAAATTCCACTCGCTGTCCGTAAAGTGGTTAGGGTTGGGTACCGAAACCCATTACCACCTAAGTAACCGGTATGTACCGAACCGAATCAAAATGCGGACTTCGGTGCCTCATTTTGGTTCCGTGCCTAAATGACAAACCCAATAAATCTATGGCATTAATAAGTGACCGCACCACTGATGCTGGCGCGCGCAGTAAATCATTTCCGCGAGAGGAAATCGGATCTATATGCAAAGAAACGGGAGCCCGCAAGCTCCTTTCAAACTCTTACGTGCGCATGATATGTCATCTGCCTGCGATTATTATCTTGCATTCGATCTTCTCTCACCTGCTCGCGCGAACATGTTTATTGTCATTCGTGTCTGTAATGGATGCCTGTTATAAGATGATTAATTCACTTGACTTGAGACATGGCATTGGATCAGTTATTGTTTCATAAGCTTAGTTTATTGATTCATTAATGATTTGGTCTTTATTTAATGTAATGTAATGTATTGTATATAGAGTCAATCTTTTTCAGATCCTATATGAATAGACTTTTTAAACCTTTCATGCAATTTCATGATAAATCATTCAAGTAAACAGTTGTTCAGTTTTATATTATTTGCATCTTGAAATGAATAGTTCTGTATCCCTCTGTTTTTATTTGTCCTGTTTGGTTGATAACGAGCATTTAAATCTCCTTTGTAATAGATATGATTATAAATCAAGAGCAAGGCATTTACAGCTGTATTTATATACTGCTTACTAATGACTATTAATCGGTTAATCCTTTATAAAGGATTAACCGACTGTTTAATGTTAAACTAATGATTCATAGTGTGCAGTTATTATAAAGTGTTACCATTTTTATTTTACAAGTATCGATTCAGGCACCGTTTGCACCTGAACCGTTTGAAAAGTATCGATTTGGCACCAATATCGGAAAAACCCTAAACGATACCCGACCCTACCATGCATTGTACAAACAGTAATTACAGTTTTAGTAAATGAGGCCCAATGTTCCTCCAAAAGTAACTTGCAATTTAATATTTCAACACAAGATGTGTAGGGGTGGGCGATATGGAAAAAATATCACGCTTTTTTCTGGCGTTATCACGATTCATGATTTTTATCCCGATTCTTTTTCAAGTTGTTTTTTTAAGACTATTTTGCATATATCATACTACGTAGTTTTTTTTAAAATATCATTTTAATTCTTTTGTCATTGATTTTACTATTTTGCAGGTTGTCTGAGCAGTACAGACAAACTAATTTGTCTTTTTTATAAAAACAAAGCCTTTCAATGTAACCAAGTATAAAATAAAGAAGGGCAGATATTTAGGCCAAAATGAGCAAAGATAAAAATTGTTGTAATTATTGTATCTTTGTTATTTGAATGGATACACATTACAAATAAACATAATATGAATAAAACAGTGCTTGTATTTTTCAGAAAAAGTAGGTGTACTCAGCAGTATTGAATTTACAAACATGAAATGTGAAACACTATATAACTCTACACTACATCCATCATTTACTCACTCTCAGCTTGTTTTTATCTGAATGAGTTTCTTTTTTCTGTTGAACATTGTATTAAATTCAATGAGGACCAGCTACTGTTTGGTTACTCAGAATCTTTTTTTGTGTGTTTAGCACAAGAAAGAAATGAATATAGATTTGGGACAACATGTAAGTGAGTAAATAATGACACAATTATCATTTTTGAGCGGCGGCATGTTTAGTTCTGTCCCTAGAGCTGCACGCATCTAATATACTGCCACGTTTTTCACTTAGACACAAGCAACTGTGTTTAACACTGTGTGTTTGTGACATCACAATCACATGAGATAAATATCTTAGTTCAGTAATTAGGTGCTATTTGACAGGCTTTTAGCGCGTGCGTCAGGTGTACGTGCTGGAAAAGCGCATCCAGACAGCTCAGATATGAAATATATAATCGGGAAGACTTAAAAGCGAATAATGTATGTTTGTGACGGTGAATCAGTGCAGTGTCCGCTGAGTATAATTCTGGTTTGGCTCCACCCCTATTATCGACAAAGCATTATTCAGTACTGTTCCTGCTTTTTTTAAAATAGTAAAGTATTATTTTAGTTTTTATTCAGTATCTAGTACCAATGTTGTCCAAGCTATTAGTATCGGTAAAATCCACTTTCAGTCGACCTTTAATTGACACCCAGACTCCATCCAGCTATAACAAGCTCAGTCACTGATATGGATGCTAATATTGTTATCTTCATTGTTCTCATTCTTGGTGTAAATGTAGCTTTATCGTAAAAGGAATACATCACATTTAAAAAAAATATATTCAAACAGAAAACAGTGACTTTAAATGGTAACAATATTTCACGGCATTACTATTTTACTGTATTTTAGATCAAATAAATGCAGCCTTGGTGAGCATAAAAGACTACTATAAGAGAATTTATGTTGCTTGTCATGGTCACGGCTGTTTAAAACAAAAACATTTCAGATTTATTGCTTGTCGTGCCTGGTTAGGACTTGCTGTAATGCATTCAATGTCTCTGTGCAAATGAGACAACAGCAGGCATTAAAACTCCATCCACATGTCTATTAGACACACAATAACAGCAAATCATAGCTCTATTAAAGGCTCTATTCCACATCATATCAATGTACTGAAAACAGTTTGATTCCAGCTAAAAACTCCCTTGTGTGTCGGACCGAAGGAATATGACACACGAGTGTCTCCACGCCACACCATATGAAACCGCCTTAGGGAAAACGGCCCACTCGTAATAAGAAGCATTCCCTTACATCAAATGTAATGGGAAACAGGATACTGTACATTACACCATGCAAGATTTACATTTCTATATTCACCAGAACTGAATCAATTCCTATGTATCATTTATTAAAATTACCTCGCCTCCTCCTCTATAATGAATGAATGTACCTGAAAAGGCATTGAAAATACATAATTTAGCCTGCATATGGAGCGTTCGAATTACAAACGTATCTATTTAGTTCCTTTATGGCCCTGCTTTATTATGTCATTAAATATTCAACAGGCCTGACAGCCCCAGCTTTGGAATTTAAGACCTATAAGTGCTACTTTCAATTTGTTGAGCAAGGTTTCATCAAAAAGTCATGTGAGGAGGCACGGCTTACAGAAGCGCGATGTTTCATTTGAGTGGAGAAATGACTATTTCCCTATAGAAGACACCCTGAGGAATGAGTCACATGCCAAATCATTAGATGTTTATGAGGTCAGGCATTGGAAACGTGAATGTGGTAGTACATCAGAAAATCTTTAATTTGAACTAAAGCTGAGGTAGACAAAGTCATAACTCTTAAAGGTAGCTTGGCACTTCCTGTACTGGCCATGGCCTATCTCTCTTTGATTGGGTAGCTTGGGGAATGGGAGCTTATTGATATCCATTCTTTATTTTTTTTCGCTTGTGTATTGCATTCTAGGCAATTAATGACAGTTATTAATGCGCTTGTGTGAGAATAAACACACTAATTAGTCATGGCGCCCTTTTCTTGTGATCCATCGTAGATGGAGGGTAAAGCATAGGGTTGCTGGTATGGATCAAATCAGGATGAGCACAGAAAAACTGACATACAGCAACTGGGGCATGAGTCTTTAAATATGTAAATATGTCTTTTCAGCTTTGGTAGTTATCAGATTGTTACATCAGATTATAATACACTTATTCTTAAAAACTTGATTCCACTTCCGTATATGATTAGGGTACATATACATATATATACATAGATCAAATATATGCACAGACCCTATGAAGAATCTGAAAATTTAATTATATATTTAGTTGTATTTATTTTAGTTTACAATTTTTTTGTGTGAACATAAACAAATATATACACACACTTTCACAAATAAATGCATTTTATTTATACAAAATTATTTAATAAATAAAAAGTTATATCTAAAAATAAATTTGTGTATAGATAGATAGATAGATAGACATATGAACATTTTTAATATATAATATATATGAAACACTGATATTTTGTCATAGAACACAAGGATTCATATTATATGTGACTTACTGTAAAATAACACTACTTAATCTGCTGTATTAAAACAAGTGTAAAAACTGATACTCCATTCAGGTCAATAAGAGGTAAAGCGATTTGCACACGGACATAGGAGCTCAGATTTAGTATGAATCAGAGCTGTTCTTGCTTAATGAAAGGCTCAATGCAGCCCTTTGTGTGGGAAATTAAACATCCAAGCACCACAAGGGCCATATGGGAAAATAGTTAATCAAAGGTTATGCTAATGCACATCAGGCTGAGAAGAGCTCTGGGCTCCCAATGCTTTCCTCCCCTTTATGCAATAAAACAGTTATGCGGGAGACATAAATGATGAGACATTACTATTCATAACCAAGAGACTAAGACTACCCAAACCAGATGTCAGAAAACACAGCTGCTGTGCTTTTGGTCAAATTTTCAATTTATTTCTAGTTATTTAAAATTCATCTCTGCCAAAGAGCAGTCTGTGAAACAAGCTTCCTAATACTTCAAAATAAAGTCTGTTTATGCTCATTTTAATTTGAAAGCTGGACCCTCTGCTAATGTCACGGGGAATGTCTCGATAGATCATTTTGATGGCTTACACTCATTTATAAACGCGAGAAGTGAACCGCACAATTGCATGCGCACATGCCTCAGTGACCGAAACAAATTGGCATAAACTTCATGAATTATTGATGATGAAACCATACAAAAGTGGACAGGGCAAAAATTACTTTGTGTGAAGTTTTCATCCAGTGCACAAGAGAAAAGGATGTGGAGGAATATATACATATCATATTCAATAGGCAGATCATATATTTTACATTAAATATTTAATTAACTACATTTTTATATACATTTATGTTGCCTCCTCCATGCTTCACAGTGGGAACCAGGTATGTGGAATCCATCCGTTCACCTTTTCTGCATCTCACAAAGACACGGTGGTTGGAACCAAAGATCTCAAATTTGGACTCATCAGACCAAAGCACAGATTTCCACTGGTCTAATGTCCATTCCTTGTGTCTTGGCCCAAACAAATCTCTTCTGCTTGTTGCCTCTCCTTAGCAGTGGTTTTTGACCATGAAGGCCTGATTCGTGCAGTCTCCTCTTAACAATTGTTTTAGAGATGGGTCTGCTGCTAGAAATGTGTGGCATTTATCTGGTCTCTGATCTGAACTTGCCATTTCTGAGGCTGGTGACTCGGATGAACTTGTCTTCAGAAGCAGAGGTTACTCTTGGTCTTTCTTTCCTGGGTCGTTCCTCATGTGTTCCAGTTTTTGTTGTAGCGCTTGATGGTTTTTCCATATTATATATACAAACACATGCATGTATATATTTAAGAAAAATATGTATATTAAATATATTTTTACAAGAATATAAATAGATACATTTATGCATGCAAATATTTTCTATATACTTTATGTATGTGTGTGTGTGTACATGTATTACGTAAACAACTTGTGATTAATCATAATTAATGGTTTGACAGCACTAATTTATTTTCATTTTTTTTTTTTTAATGAAATAAAAGTTAACTGTTCTTAAACTAAGTGTGAATTACTATTTATGCGCGTTAGGAAACCATACTCGTAAAAAAAGTATATGTAGCCTGCTGAATATTATTGACTGATTTTTTAGTCTTCTCCTCATCTGTTTTCTATCTGCTTCTTTGTGTTGTCGGTGCAATTCACTGTAGATGCCACCTTGTCTTACATCCTTGTGTTTTTTATTTGCCATCCGAAATACAGAACAAATGATGTTTACAGTGCAAACACCCCATTCATTTTAAATCTGTGACCCTGCACCTGCTGTGGAACCTGAAATCGAGTCTCCTGAGCTCAAAGCCGTGATGTTTTTTTGCTCTTCTGTGATTTCTATATCCACACATGAGCGTGTAATAAAAAGGAGGTCAGGCCTTCCTGACCCCTGCCAGTCAAACCCCAAGGTTTATCTAATGCTGCACACCCTGCCTCAGGAGACGCACATTAATTAGTGGCTGTCTACCAAAAACACTCGCTCCTATAGACACCAACGGCAAACAAAATGCTTCATCCCTGGGGTAATCATCCTGCAGCACATTGGCGGCCTGCATAAACCCCAGAGGAGCTCTTTGCGGGAAGACATTGTGAGGGTCAAGAGGGCCAGGATTCATTCCTGCAGGAGGATCAGAGAACATGGCAGCACAGACTGTGATGACAGCACCAGTAAAGATCAATATCCCTGGGTTATGACAGAGCACAGCAGTGTAGTGCCAGCACATGAGTCCCTTGGGAGCTTTTATTTTGGGGGGCTGGGGGACTGAGGGGAGCAGAGTTTGCCTTAATGGTTCATATGCGAATATTTAAAAAACTAAATTACACTGGGGGAAAATAAAATTAAAAAAAAAACTGTTATTTGGTCAAATCAGTTACCATATATACCATATATACCATAGAAAATATTTATTTAATCAAGCGCTGTCAAACTATTAATTTACGATTAATCACATCCAAATTAAACATTTCTGTTTACGTAATATGTGTGTATATATGTGTATAATAATAGCATACAGTATGTATAAAATATGTGTACACACGTACAGAACAATACATTTTAAAAATAGTGTATATACATTTATTTATAAACAGTGAGGTCAATAAGTATTTGATCACCCTGTGATTTTGCAAGTTCTCTTAATTAGAAATAATGGAGGGGTCTACAATTTTCAGCATAGGTGCATTTCCACTGTGAGAGACAGATTATAAAAAGAAAAATCTGGAAACCACATTGTATGATTTTTTAACAATTTATTTGGAAATTACTGTGTCAAATAAGAATTTGACCACTTAATTAAAAAAAAATATATATTTGGTACAGAAGCCTTTGTTAACAATTACAGAGGTCAAACGGTTCCTGTTGTTCTTCACCAGAAAAACACCCCCAGAGCATGCTTCCAGCCCCATGCTTCACTGTAGGTATTAATATTGGTATTATCCAATAATGGTATAATTGGGATGATACTCATCATTCTTCTTCCTCCAAACATGGCAAATGACCACAGGACTTTCTCCCATATCTCTGACTGGGCTGACTTAAGCTGGGGAACCTTCCGTGTGATGCAAGATTTTAAACTATGACGTCTTAGTGTATTACTGATAGTAGGCTTGGAAACGAAGGTCCCAGCTTTCTTCACGACATTGACCATCTCCTCTCGTGTAGTTCTGGGCTGATTCTTCACCATTCTTAGCATCATTGATACCCCACGAGGAGAGATCTTCTGTGGGGCCCCAGTCTAAGGGACATTGACAGTCATCATTAGTGTCTTTCATTTTCTGACAATTGCTCCAACAGTTGTTCTTTTTTCACCGAGCTACTTGGCAATTGTCCCGTAACTCTTTTCAGCTTTGTGAAGGTCTACAATTTTGTCTCTCGTCTCTTTTGACAGCTCTTTGGTTTTGCCCATGTTGCTACTTAGACTTTGGCTGATTGTGGGGTGCACAGGTGTCTTTATAACATCAAAAAGGTGCTACTAATTTAGAATCATGAGCAGAGTGTAGCTGGACTATTTAAAAGCAAAATAATAGGTCTTTGAGGGTCAGAAATCTGGCTGATAAGCAAGTGATCAAATACTTATTTGACACAGTATTTCCCAAATAAATTGTTGAAAAAAAATCATACAATGTGATTTCCGTATTTTTCTTTTTAGATTCGTCTCTCACAGTGGAAATGCACCTATGCAGACAATTGTAGATCCCCTCCATGATTTCTAAGTAAGAGAACTTTCAAAATATGAATAAATTGACCTCAGTGTATATACATTTTCTGCACCCATGTCTTAATTTGTGATCATATTTTGCCTGAATCATGCAGTGAAAGAACATTGTCTTGATGCGCACTGCACATTGTTAAAACAACAATTACGATATTATTATTGTCTTTTTCCTTCGGATGAACAGATACTTGTAGTAGGAAATGTGTGACAGATGAGAAGACACTGACATTGTGCTCACCTTCATGGAGTGGAATGAGGGAGTCCAGCGTGCCAAAGATCTGATTAAGCTCATGCTCGGTCATAATAGACAGTTTCAGCATGGGGTCCCGATATGCCTAAGATGAAATCACACATCAGTCACACAAACCTACTCAAGAAGAACTATATGTAAACGTTTAGAAATGTGACTGAAATACATTATAAGAATTAGAACATGATAAGAATGTAAAAACAGACAGCACACAAAATCATACGTTGGAACAGTTTTCCAGAAAGGGGTTTCTGAGTTGATTAAAAGCTAATAGTTTTGTAAATAAAAAAACTGAAAAAAAAAAAAACACAAATGCAAAAAGACTGACTTTTCTGTTTTAAAGCAATACAGCTCACAGTAAATACCAACTTAAAAGGTTTTCCACCAAAACAAACATATAGGGCCGGTTTCCCGGATAGTGATTAGATTAAGCCAGGACTAGACCTTTGCTAATTTAGGACATACAAGTACTTTTAGAAACATGTCTCAAATGCATTATCTGTGAGCATTTTAAGACCAAACAATGACAATAATGTATTTTAAGATATCTCAGTGCAAGCTTTATCCAGTTTAGATAGCTATTTACATTTACTTTAATCTAGGACTAGTCTTAAATCCTGTCCGGGAAACTGCCCCATAAAAGTTTAATGTGACAGCAGGTCACATAAGTAAAACAAGTATTTTTTTTCTAAATTCTGGTGGATTCACAAGCCTGGATAAAACCACGATTTAAAGGTTCTCACGCTGTAAGAAGTGATGGGAAGACAAAGTGTACCTTCTGTGCCAACTTCAAGTCCTCAATCAGGTCCTGTTCTCCCTGAGACAGCTCAAAGATGGCCTGATGAACAGATGACAGAAAGTACATAGGATTTATAGTAAATATTAATTACCCATCAGTATGTATATAGATTATGAATGCATTACTCTGTGGTAGTTTGTCAAAAGTCTATATATATTCCCATATAACTACATGATATTCTAACCTATCTGTGGTGCAAAATTCATCCTGCGCACCAAAGATAAACACCGATTTTAGATTTCAGCTGAATATGAGAATGGCCTGATCACAAGTTTTTTGAAAGTGGGTTTGCACTATGATGAATTAGTCACCTCTTGTCTTTTGATTTCTTTGGAGGACAGCATGTGTCCCAGGCCCAGGTCGAAGGTCTCGCTCCACAGCTTGCTGTCGCGGCGTTTGGTGATGGGCGGTGCGATCTGCCTACTCCAGGGCCGTGGAGCCGTGATGTCCGGCCGGCAGTCGCTGCGGAAGCTAATGGAGCGCTAAAGAGGAAAGCAGCTCAGTAAACACCTCCTTTTAAAAACCAGTTACTTCATGTGTCAGGCTTCACAGGGTTAATAAACTCTCTGATGAACACCAAGCTGTGCCTAAAAACTAAAACTAGTACAGAAAACTTTGACAAGTTCAGTTCTAAGGAGCATTAAAGCTGTATTTATGTTATCATGTAGTATCATGCTGTCGTTATTGTTCTAATTCTTGTCATTTCTTAAATTGATTGTTTACCTGAATTAATTTTTATTTTATTTATATTTAATTTGTTTAGTAAGTTCTTTATTTCCATAGATGTTATTTTAAAAAGATTTGTTTTAATTGTACATTTTTATGCAATAATTAATTATTTGATTTTCTTTAAACCCGTAAGCCCCCGAACCCCAGTTTGGGAAACATTTAATAAATTTAATTGCATAATGCAATCTTTACTGTAATTCACATTGTTAACAACAACGAATGGAATATATTTTTCTTCTCTTTGTATTTATATATCATTATGTTACAAGATTGTCCTATTTAAGTCAATAAGATAAACAAGTTAGGTCAAAAGTAATCTAAAAGCAGTCTGATTACATTTTTTAAAACGTGTACCGTAGCAAAAAATTTTGTCATAAAGGACTATAATTTTTAAGTAATCCACCCAATCTGTACCTGCAGTGTCTGTCCGATGCGTTTGAGCGGAGCAGCTTTGACCGGAGGAAGGAGACTCGCCAGTGATGTCACTCGAGACAGAGGCTTCACCCGCTTGGTGCTGGGTTCCTGAAGAAAACAAACACACATACACAACAGATAAACACATACCCCTGCAGCTCGCTCAAGGCTTCAGTAAAAATCTCCCTGCAGCATAATGCGATGCCGACTCTGATTAAAGGGTTTCGGGAAGTCTTTGCCTTTCCAGTCATAGATATCTCTGATTCACCTCGAGTAGGCCAGTGGATGTTGCACTGTTAAATTATTTTACAGCATTTTCTAAAATTCTGTCATATAACAATTTCACTTTCCCATCTAGTCCACTCATGTACCTTGTAATGTGCATTAGCTATGACCATGCTGAGGTGACACATTCCATAAAAATCCATAACCACAATTTGCTGTGGGCCATAATGCAAACTGGTGGTTTTGGAATCCATTACATATAGGGTTGTCACTTGTAAAACAAGGTAATTCAAATTTATCAGGCAACCTGATTAACAATAATAGGACCACTTAAAGGGTTAGTTGACCTCAAAATTAAAATTCTGTCATTAATTACTCAGACTCATGCCATTCCAAAAGCATAAGATAATTAAGATATTCGTTTTAGAGAGCATTACAAGGTATGTGTTCCACTAGGCGTAAACAGCCGCAGATTCATGTGCGCGGTTTTCCCCGGATGTAAACAAGGCTAATTACATCAAACGAATTAAAGGGTGTGTACGCATTGCATTGTGATACTTTCTGAAATGGCAGAAGATGTTAGTCAGAAGAATGGTTAGGTAAATTATGTTATTTTTGTTTTCTTTGCACAAAAATATATTTTCGTAGACTCGTAAAACTAAAGTTAAGCCACTGATCTCAAGTGGACTGTTTTACTGATGTTTTTACTACTGTTACGTTAATTTATTTCAGTTGTATTGCTGTCTATAGCGTGTCAGATGGCTCTCTGATTTCACCAAAAATATCTTAATTTGTGTTCCGAAGATGAACAAAGGTCTTATGGGTTCGGAATGACATGAGGGAGAGAAATTCATGACAGAATTTTAATCTTTGGGATCTAATCTTCGTCTTAAAAAAAGGTAATAAATTTTGTAGTTTTAGTCTGCTATCCATTGCTAACAATCTCAGCTCTTAACACAAATAAGACTAAACAATTATTAAGATTCAGGACTGAAATGAGGCTGTGCATGCAAAACATGAAGACGAGCACACTCTTATCATATAAAAGCTTTCAGTGTATGTTCATCTGCACAATCAGCAGTGAGTCTTATCATATCTGTGTAGGACAGTCATGCTGGAGTCTGGAGAACACTTACATATGCGTGCTTATTTTTGCTGTCAGATGTAGCCAAAGAAAGTTTATGTCAGATCTATCAACATTCTTAAAATATTACTGTCACTAAACTATAATTAACTAAACCCATAGAGATACTTGTAGGTCTCATGGTAGGTATTATAAACTAATATGTGAGAAAAAAAGCATCCTGATTGTATAACATACTGTGTATAACCAAACTGCAGAAGCTGTGAGTTGCAGATGTGGACAAGCTCTTCTGACTCTCTGAGGTTTGCTAATATGATTCTGCCTCATTTGAACAGATGCATAATTGTAGATATGGCCGGCCAAATGTTCATCCCTGCATCCCTGTAATATGATTGCTCAATATTTGCTATGTAGGTCCGAATGTGCCTCCCAGACATGTGGCCTGATTTGTTCTGGATCAATGGATATGTATCATGCTTTACTGAGGGATTTCACTGGTGCAAAAGTACAACCAAAATATGAGAAGACTCCTTTATTTAAGACTACTGTAAGGCCTTGTGAAATTAGTTTTATTTTGTCTTAATTTTTTTTACTTTTTTAATTTTTCATTTTAAATATGTGTTCCAAATTATTTTTATTGCAGAACTGAATTCATAGAATTTTACATATACATTAATGTATTATGTTTTTAGTGCTGTTAAATGATTAATTGTGATGCATTTAAAAGTTTTTGTTCACATACAGTATTGTGTGTCCAGTTTATTTATTTAAATGCATATATTCATGTATATCATGTATATATTTAAGATTTTTTTAAAATAAATTATATATATATTGATATAATATAATTATATTACTATAAATTTATTATATACTTTTAAATACATACACATATGGTATATATTTTGAAAATATTTATGTGTATTTACATCTACATAATAAATACACACACATGCTGTATATTTTTGTATTTATTTATTATGTTTATTTATTAAAGGAATAGGTGTCCCAAAACAGCCTGGTTAGCCAAAATTTCTTTGATGTGTGGCAGAACACATTTTTTGGAGTGTTATGTTCTGTGCAGTAGCAGCAATCCTTTTAACCCAACAAACATTTCACATTACTGCTTGTACAGTATATAGTAAGTATGCAGTGTTGCCATCAGACTCATTGCTTATGATTACTCTTACACCTCCAAACCCATTTCCTGTTTAGCTAATGGATTACAGAACAAAAACAAACCCACTTCATATACACACTTGTTTTCACTTCACAGGTGTGCCTTATCAGGGTTAATTAGTGGAATGTCTTGCTTTATCAATGGGTTTGGGACCATCAGTTGTGTTGTGCAGAAGTCAGGTTACTACACCGACAGCCCTATTGGACAACTGTTAAAATTCATATTATGGCAAGAACCAATCAGCTCACTAACGAAAAATGAGTGGCCATCATTAATTTAAGAAATTAAGGTCAATCAG
>JAUCNO010001819.1:8351944-8367180 GCA_032353835.1 Enteromius viviparus
GACGTTACATCTTTCTGCCACAAACCTGGGTCGCGCTGACGCCGGCTCGGCTCCTCAGCGAAAACTAGACGTTTTCCAGAGCGGAAAAGGTACCCTGGCAGACCACACAGGCTGGACAGTCTTAGGAGAGATGGCATCGAGGGACTTAACAGGCCATGGTGGCTTGGGCACCGGCCATGGCAGTTCAGTGATAGTCCCTACGCAAATCCTCATCCTGCCCACCCCTTCCAGGACCCACCCCTTATTATTATTTTTTATATTTTAGTTTAATATTTGCTGCTGTTACCAAATGTCCTGTTTAATATTTTGGAAACAGTTAAAGAAAGTTTTATATATATATATAATAAACAAACAAGAAATAGTGCAATTTTTATAGAAAAAAAAGTTTTGTAGTTCAGACAGCCCATGTTTCTGGACTTTCTCTAAACAGGAGATTAGCTCCAGGGTGGGAAGAGCGGAAGGAAATGATGTGACGAGCCAAGATGGATGTCCCATTAAAGGCTCCGTGTGGCATCAGCATGGGGTGGGAGGAACAGACCGGACACATTATTGCTTCCTAATAAGAAAAAGGTCCCAGGTCAGAGCTGTGGTCTAGCGCTTAGCATACGTGCTCCACATGTCAAGCACCAGGCTTCATGTCTATCCTTTTCTCTTTCTCTCTCTCTTCCTTAACTGTCTTTTCAATAACGTGGCAAAAACATTACATTTAAAAAGAAAAGGTCACTGGGGAATCCTCAGGATAACCTCATCAGCTTAAGGTGTTTGTTTTGTTTTAGTTTTTTTCCAGATTATGCATCCGCCTCTCTGCACTTCTCACCTCTCTCTTCTTTTCCCTCATTTCACCCATAAATTTGGCTTGGCAGGAAGATGGGCAGCTATATTAGAGTTGATTCAAGTGTATTCATAGCGTGATTCAAGTGTATTTTCTGGAGTGGTGTGTAATTAATCAGACTGACGTGGCAATTGGTGTTTATAATTTTTTTAAAGGCTTTTCCTTCCACAGCTCACGCTCACACGTAAATCAAAGAAGCCTCGTCTTTATGCCAACATCAAAGCACTGGCAAAGAAAATGAAATGTTACAATGCAGAAGTGAAAGAAACAGTGATGCTAATTAAAGGAGAAAAGTTCAAGCGATTCTACTTACAAGTTTTGTCATTTTTTTTCCCTAAATGTACATTTTGCATATAGAAAACAAACGAAAACAAGTTTTCAGATGTAATACACATGGAATTGAGGCTTTTCAGTGGTGTTATATTTACTATTATTGATATACTATAATATATACATATAATATGTTTATGTATTATTATGTATTTTATGTAACTATTTTTGTTAATATTTCGAATTCTTGTTGTGCTTTTGTCATTTATGTTTGTTTTGTTTAATGTGTATCCTGTTTTTATACATTTTAGTTTATTTAGTTTTATTTATTTAACATTTATTTATTTTGCATTTCAACTTAAAAAAAAGTTCTTCTGGCAATTAGTTAAAATTAAAAAAGTTGATTATTATAAATAATGTTTTTAGTTTTTTTAGCTGTAGTCAGCAAAAATAACCTTGCTTTTAAGCGTGCTTGATCCTGCCAATAGACTTTATACCTAAAAGAGTCCATCACTGTAATGATGCTTTAAATGTTCTTTTATCTTAAATAAAGAAGTTAAATAAGAGATTCATCATGAAATAAAGGAAAACATATGACACAGAGTAGTTGGTCCTGGCAGTAGTGTTATGAATGCTGTTGGTCTTTGTCTTTTGGCTGAAAACACGGACGTACAGTACTGCCAGGACCTAGAAGAGAGGAAAGCAGCTCTGCAGGAGAGACTGTCCTCATCGGCCCTGACCTTTTACAGCATCAACCACCTGGCCAAAACCTTTCCTGTCCAAACCACCAGTGAGAAACTGCTGAGGGTGTCTGATGAATGATGAAGAGGAGAGATTAAGATAGATGAGGGAGGAAAGAGACTAAGATGAGTGTGTGTGTGTGTGTGTGTGTATGTGTGAGAGTGAGAGAGAGAGATAGAATGGGAACAGAAGCAAAAATGGGAGAGGAAGGCATTTAAAAGGAAACATTTTCTATTACCTTGTAAATGACAACATCCCTCACAAGCAGGCCCACACTGCATCTGCGCCTGAAAACAGAGAAAGCTCAGCAGATTTCCACAGAATTGAAATTGGCCTGTCATTCACAAGGTTTTGCACATCAGCCGTCTATCACTGTTTTGTTTAGGAAATATGTTGACTAATTTGATAATGATTTCAGTTGACGATAACATTTCACCATATGCCATATTTTCCTCCAAATCAGTAGAGAAGATCTTGCAGACACTGTCTGGGCCTTCTCTTAAGTCAAGTTAGCATTAAACCTTATTTTTATTCCTCTGTATCTTGCGTGACCCTTCTCCCTCTGAGTTTCTGCCCGTCTTGGTGTCGCTTCTCTCTTTGGTGTCAGGTCATGCGTCTGCTCTGATGTCTGCGTGTCGCTCTCACCTGCTTCTCCTAACCCGAGGCTGAGCAGCATGTAGCTCTCACACTGTCTGACCTGGGAGGATGAGGCTGATGCTGCTGCTGCTTCTAATCCCTGATTAATAGCACCGGGCAAGCAGCGCTTCAGTTGAGTCAGGAGTACGTACAACTGTGAATGTTAATGAAGGGCTCACCCCGTCAATCAGAAGATGAATACCGGGGAAATTGTGCTTGGCTAATTTATTGGTTGAATCCTACAGTTACACATGGCATTTTGTTAAATCGATTTCTCGCATTGTTTTATCCAGACTTGTTTTTCCTCCAAATTAAAACATCCCCAACCCCCTGCAGTATACAGGGTGGGCCATTTATATGGATACACCTTAATAAAATGGGAATGGTTTGTGCTATTATTCCTGTTTGTGGCACATTAGTATATATGAGGGGGGAAGCTTTTCAAGACGGGTGGTGACCATGGTGGCCTTTTTATTTAAGGTGTATCCATATAAATGGCCCACCCTGTAGTACACTACTTCATATGTATAGTTTCTTACCTGCTCAGTTGCTGTCAATACACCTCATCACTGACTGTTTATATCTGTATCTTTTTCCATAATGTACATACTGTCGTAATATTGATATGTTGAATCAAAGTGTCGTATTGTAGGATTTTTTGAGGTATCTGCAAATACTGTGTCGCTGACTATCTGTTTGATTTACAGTATACCCTTTTTTTTCTCAGATACTGTTCAAATGTTCAGGTTCAGTTAGAATGACGCCTGAAATACACTATGTGATTTTTGACCTGATTTAACAGTCTGAGTTGACACTAGTTAAGGAAAGCCAGAGTCAGTCTGCAGATTGAAGCTGACAGATTCTACAGAAAACTGGGTGGTGTGTTACGGTCATAGACGCCGATTTTTTAGCTTCAGGCATTGATTCTATCAAGTCGGAGAATATCAAAGGTGTTTGATATTTTCAGCCGATTTTAGAACCCGCTTGTTTTCATTCATCGTGCTTTTCCTAGCAACAAGACACAGATTTCTGCGTTAGTTTGTTGTGATCGGAACAACTTTTGTCTGGTAGTCTGGTAGTGTATGATCCTTGCTCGTGTAGTGTATGATCTTGAGTTTTTCTTTGCCACTATTTACAGAGGCTGTAAGTGTATGCCTAGTGTTTTAAAAATCTGTTCAGTCGTGTAGTGTATTCCAGCCTTTAAGTCAAAATTCAAGAAAAAAATCTATTCTTCTCCAAAGGGCAGAACCTATTTGATCAAAAATAAAAACAGTAAATTTGTGAGATATCATTATGATTTAATTATATATTTTTTTATTGTAAAGTGTAATTTGAATTTTCAAATAAGCTGGTTTAGTGTTTAAGTGTCATTTCTTAAAGTTAATTTAAAAACAGTTGGCTCATTTTGTTTCATTTCTCCACCAGGAATAACTGAATTGTAGAAAAAAAATGTTTTACTGTCTTTCCTATTACTTTTGATTACTTTTTCTTGCTGAAAGCGTACTGCCCCAAACTTTGAGTAGAGTTTTTTTGAATAAAACTTTCATTTAGAAGCTATACATTAATATATAGTAATTTAAGTTTTCACAACAGCTTGCAATAACCTAACAACAATAATAACATCACTGCTAATATTGACTGTTTATTTCTATCTTTTGATAGATTCAGCCTTTTTTTCATTATTAATAATTTTAAGATTTAACATTTCATTATGTTTTTTACTTTCAAAAAGAAATGAGGCTCTCTGGCCTATGGGTATGTTTTCTACACCAAATAACTTTGTTTATTATATATGAATGCCCCGAAATAATTTTTTCAAGGCGTTTGTCATTATACTCTTGAGGGTTGTGTTCTGTTCTCTCGCTGACTCACCCAGAGTCTAATTGTAATTCTTCAGAGGAGCGGCGCTCTTCAGCACTCGTGATGCGCGTCATTCAGCTGTTACTCATATGCTCCCTGACAGCTGCTGGTTTGAAAATGGGAAAATGCCTGAATCCCTGCTCTCTTAGCACAGGACTCGCTGTGGATCAGCACAGAGGCCCGAGGGAACCCTGAGATGCCAAATAACTGTGAAAGCAGAGTGTGTAGCATTCATATGCGACAGAGAAGAAGAGAGGACAGCCTCACAGGAAGGCTGAGACACAAAATGCACAGGTGTGCATAAGGCCACAGATCCAGCTGCATCCTGGCACTAATGATTTGTATATTTCCAGACTCCATCACATCCCCTTTATTAGCGGCAATTTGGCCACGGCTTTGTGACGACTGTGATAATTCTCTTAGCATGGCTAGCAAGATTCATTTCTATCTTGATTTGAGATCCCCAAAGGCGGCCTGACTTCAAAAAAGCCATTTTTAGTCATTTTCAATTACGCAGTCTAGACAATTTAAAGTGTGAGCACTGTGTCTGCTATCGTGATGCAATATCACCGCCGACTCTCCATCTTTTTTTCTGTCTCTCAGTGAGATATCCCTGTTATCTCGTGCCTTTTTTGGCATTGGAGTGAGTGCAAGTAAACGGTCCTCAGCAACACAGTGTTGCTGATCACATCGGCAGCTATTTCTTTTGATGTGAAACACATAGCATCAAAACACATCAAAGCTTCCCTTGAAGCGTCCTCTGAAGGGACACCAAAGGTACAGCGGTTTTATACCAGCTAGGGGTAGTGGATGAGTTAGGACGGTGCATTTTGCCTTTGATGGAGCCCCCTAAACGAATCTATATAAACGCATGAGGAAAAAACAGCCGTTGTTGTTGCAACACAGCATACGGTAAAAGGAGTATGTCCTGAAGTAGCACCATATATATGAGCTCCACAGAAGCCCTGTGATGATGGATACCTCAATATTGTGCTTTTGTTGGAGACTGCATCCATCCTCCTGTCATTTATTCTGTTGTGGGGAGGAAAAAGGTTTGTCCTAGCGTTCACATTCACCCCCTGTGCGCACTCCCATTCTGTGTGTCTCCTTTAGCCACTTTCTCTGTTGTATTTTTCTCCTGACATGCTTGTCATTCTCTCTTCTTGCTTGTCAGTGGCAGGGTGAAGCTGTGTGGTAAAATTGCTCAAATGATCCATCCCATCTCTCTGGCGACTGTAAAGATTCCTTGTATATTCTTAATCCTTACATATACCTAGTGTTACCCACTTACTTTTACACTTTTGCAGCTATTTAGGTGGGATACGGATTAAGTTAAGGACAGGTTTGGTGGGATGGGTAGGTTTAAGGGTGATAAATTATAAATTTAAATGTAAGTAAATAGTAGTTAATATAAAGTGGGACCAAATAATGAGCAAGAAGCACATGTTGAAGAGGTTTTCATGTAATGATAGCTAAACAAATATATAAATAAAGGTAGTAAACTTCAAGTAGGTTGACCGTACGTTCTCTTTTTCCAGAACATGTCCCGAAAAATACTCATCAAAAAATTTTACTTTTACTGCTTCCCACATGTGGAGCCATAATGGTAACCTTGGATGGCTGTTGAGATGTTTATCCCACTGTTTATTACAGAAACCTTTAGTTAACCGAAGCTATAAGAAAGGCTTCTGTTCAAGGATTTTCATACCTTTCTAGCCTTCTCTCTAAAACATGTCCTGACTGACATCATGATACAATGTAGCTATTTCAAAGTGCAGTAAATACAGTTCATTCTACCTTGAGTCACATATCTGACATATCTATCTCTTCAAAATGCTCTAATAATTCTGCGGACCTGCAAAATCGCTCTGATAAATGGCCAACTAAAGTAATGCAGTGTGTGTATAATTACAGTATATTTCACCCAGAGCAGGGTGTTAAGTGATGTGTCAGACTGCCAGATTGAAGTACAGTCTCCTTGCGCATTATGAAAAAGAGTCCCACTCTTTGAATGTCTTTTAATATTTCCAAATAGGCCTGTTTGTGTGAAAGTGTCAATGTATTGTGAAGGTCCTTGACGGATGGATTTAGGGTCTGTTGTTGTGGGGAAGCATCATTAATGTGATGTTTTTGAAACTGACTTGTCATGGTTTATTGTAGAGTTTTGACAGTGTTCTTCTTTACAGAAAGTGTCTGGGCTTTGTGAAATCTTTAGCACCCACGCTGCGGCAGTGGTGAAGACCAGCTCATATCCAGAAGCGCTCAGGGCCATAGAGAAAAGCAGAGAGAGGAGAGGTTGACAGCTGATTACACATACCGCATTAACAAATGTAGTAATGGATTCTTAATGCTATAATAACAGTAAACATCATTTGTAAATGTAGCCATTGATTAATGGTGGTGACAATGAGGAGTTTCAACTTGACATGACTATTTTTATGCTCCCTCATCCTCCCGTTAAATGAAGGTGCTGGAGAGTGTCATTGGCATCCATCCAGAAAAGCAGTTTGGCTGAATAGCAAAATGTAATATTGCTTGTCATATATCCTGCATTCAGTGTGAATAAATGACAGAACGATGAAAAATATTCAATATGTATCATCTCAATGGCTCTTTAAGAATCCTGGATGGAAACAAAAGCTGCAATAGTATAGTCCAGCTCAGTTTTGTTTGCTTTTTAATTGCTTTTTTAACCAGTTTTAACAAGAGATTTTTTGGAAGTGCTTTTTTTTGGTCTAATCATATTTATATAGTGAAATGGATGGTTCACCCGAAAAGAAAATTTTGTAATCATTTACTCAGTCTTAAATTTTTTTTCTCCTGCTAAATACAAAAGTACATATTTTGAAGAATATGTGTAGCCAAACAGTTGCTGGTCCGCATTGAATTCCAAAGCGAGGGGAACAAATGCTGTTTAAAAATCAATCAGAGCCAAAAAATGTTTGGTTTCTTCAAAATATCTTTTGTGTTCAACAGAAGAAAGACATTCTTTTACACAATTATTTACTTATTTACTGTAGTTAAGATAATTGTAGCTCTATGTGCCTAAAAGCATGTGTTAGTGTATGTCTTGTAGCTTTTTGCATTATTATGAGATAAACCCACACTTTGTAATGACTTGGAATTACTTCGGTTGATCTTTCAGTTATCTCATCCCTTTTCACTGAGATAATATTAATGCCATTCTGTCACTGTCTTACTCATGAGACTAGAACTGATTCGTAATGCAGCATTTCATAGCAAACTGCCTCTTTAAAGGTCTTTAAAGTAGCTTAGAGAGGATTGAAAGACTGCTTACTCACTCAGTTTGTATGCTGACGTATGCATACTACTCCTTTGATCTGTGAAATTAGGGGTCATGTGTCCCATTACACCAAAGTAATTGAACCCAACTTTGCGAAATGAAACCTGCAGATTTTTTTATGTGGTCAGCTGGAAAAAATGCATGATGACTGACACCCCACATTTGCTTTTGTACTTTTGAACCATTGATCTAGATTTTTCTTCTCTCTCTCCAGACCAGCATTATGCACAACTCTGTTTCTTCCACATAATTTTTTTTTTTCAATTTGGGTTACATGGTTAATTATTTTTTTATTGGAAAGAAAATGTATACTTAATTAATGAAAAAAAATATATATAATAATTTTTTTTTAGCGCAAACCCTTTCATAGATGAGATAAAACAGACATTCTCATGTTTATTTTATACAGTTCAAACAATTACCGTCTGGCAATTTTTTTAAAATCAATTAGCAGCATTTCACTGTAAAGTTGCATCTACAGTGCCATAGATTACTTCAGATCTGTCCAGAATCCTGATCGATAGAAAAAATTACAGCCTTATCCCAAAAGGGCAATCATGTCTTCTTTTTTAAATGAAAATCTGTCATCTTACCAATATTGTTTTCTAAAACCTAATCCTTATTGATCTGTGATGCACTTTTATAAAAACGCCTTGTATGGGAGCAGCTGTTTTATGTGTGTTTTATATCTTGTGTAAGGGTCTACTCACACTAATTCATTTGACTAGGCCTGGGCGTGGTTCGTTGAGCCGTCCCTGGCCCACTTGGAAGAGGTGTGCCAGAGCATGGTTCAGTTGGACGCTCCAAAACCAACATGGCGTGGAAAGGGTCTCTTCGGTCTATGGCACAGGTGCAATGTTTGTTTAACAATAGGCTGGTATTCTCCATTGCTTCCTGTTTATCCTGAAACCGTCACACCATAATGACATAAATGTGCTCCGGCATGAATGCTGAAACCCTACGTGAGTGCAGGCCAGAGGGGGAGTGGGGACAATCGTTTCACGGTAACCATGCCTAGTGTGAGTACACCCTAAGTCTCTATGTACATCTGTGTGATGGATAAAGCTTTAGAATAAGATGGATCTCTTTGTTGTGCGTACACTCAGTGGGATTCTCTGCAGATCATCTCTTTTTCTTTTAGCCTCTGAAGTGGTGTGATTATCTCATTTTTTGCTTTCACTTCAGAAAGTGAGATTTTTATTATATGAAAATAAGAAGTCACTCAGTTATTTTGTTATGTTGAAGTTATTCATATGTGTCTAGAATACAGTGTATCAACTCTCTGACATCTTAGCCATCATTAAAAAAATATGATATATTATAAAACTATATTTTATAATATTATACTCTTACATTTTTTTTACTTGAGAACCCCTCATATATTATGCAGTGCATACATGTTGTACAAGCATTTGCATATCTAGGCTTTATATTCTAAAGTAATAAGTGCCTATTTTCTGTTTTGCTGTTGGTTGCATTGCTCAGGAAGTGTCTGCCAATAAACTAAATGGAAAGCCACTTCAATGTAGGCTAATTTCTTACAGATTTTTTGATGTGTGTTATCATGCATTTGTGTATGTAACACATGTTGGCTTGTAGATTAACAGCAGGGAAGGAGGTGGGTTGTTATATACTATTGTTCTATTAATAATCCTCTGGGGTGAAAGAGGTGAAATATGGCCCTCAGTGCTACTGCCAGATGAACACTAATAAAGCCCACACTCCACACTTCATGTTTTTTTATGCTTCTTTTAGAGTCTCACTCATGCATACCCTTTCTAAAGAGGAGCAAGTTTAAGTTAAGAAGCTCGTAGATTTGATGAGGTGCAGTGGAGGAGCCTCATAAAATAATAACCTGGGTTACACCAGGAGCCACAGTGAATTGACAATAGCTTATCGTTATTTCTGTACAAGAGACAAAAGAATTAATTCAGAAATCCACTTCCTCCATTACTTGAGAAGAATAAATGTTGCGAAATTAGAAATGAATTTTTCATCGAGCGCAAGTATTACACAGTTTTCGTTACATATTAAAACAATCATTTTTGTTTGAGCTTGATCGACCAGAATTTCACAGTGCTCAATAAACAGAATTTGCATGAACAGAATTTGACTTTTTCTACTAATTATCTGCATATCTGCCTCTGCCAAAGAAACTCGTGATTAAGCATTACAAACTATACATCATTAGCAGGATTAGATACTCCGTGTATACGGGTCATTACTCCTCTTCATCAGAGATGGATTCGCTATAGAGTGTCTGATGACAGGAAGAATGCATGCATTTGTAACATGCTGTTTTGAAAAGTTCTTGTTAGGCTGAAGAACATAAGATGTATGCAAGTTAGCATATTGGATACAATATATGTATAACTGACATGACAACATGCCCCAGTGTCTCCAATTGCAAATGATCACTGCACACGCTCACAGAGTGATCTTCTTGATTGCTACTGTGCTCAGTTGATGTTTTCTGCAGGTGCTTATTTTGGGTTATGTGTTGAGCTTTTTTCCGGTTTAAAGTGTGTGATTTGCATTTAAATTGCATGGAAGATCCGATGTCTGTTCCTTCTTCATTGAGAATACCTGATCTAAAAAAATGTAATGGAAAACTGAAAGGATTGAATGTTGAAATGTAAATGAGTGTGTATATATGCACACATCCTGATTTGCCAAGTTTGATGTGTCCCTAGGTCAACATATGTTGTTGACCGTGGAACAATATTTTAATGCTGAAAATAGTCTTGACCATATCTCTACACCTAATCCTACTCTAACCCGTGAGTAATGCCTAAAATCAGAGGAAATGATAGATGACTGACACAGATATACAAGCACTAAACACTGATTGTAAGCCTGAACTTCACAAAAACTGTAAACTGTTTCTTCAAATCTGATTGGTTAATCACAAGGTTCCAGGGTTAACAAAGATGATGACCCAGAGACATGTTGCACTCTATAAAATCTGGTTATATGGCACAGCTACTTACTGTAAACACATTTTGAAGACGCAGAATAAAGTAAAAAAATATATTTTTATTTGTTTTCTTTAAGGATGTTTGTGTGGGTAATGCTAGTATTCATAACTAGCTATATAAAAATAGGCAGACCCCTCTCTCTCTCTGTATTGTGCATTCCTATTCATGAAATGAAATCGGGTATGGTTGGTAAGCATGTAAAGCATGAATTTATCTAGACCAGTGGAGCAATAATTAGGGCCATTTTTTTACAGATAATAAGACAAAGAACATTGTCAGAAACCTATTTGTGATGACATATGAAATGCTTATCTGTTATATAAAGATATCAACAGTTTTGTGAGGGGGGTTGATTTATGGGTTTGAGTTATAAAATGAAAGCATTTGCGTAAATTTTTTCGAAAGCCTAACCCTACTCATTATAATATATTAAAACCAGCATGGGTTAGCGAAATGTGTGTTTGTGAGCAGACGTTAGTGCTCTGCTTTATCTCAGATGAGTTCTGTAGCCTGTGAGTGACTGGAGCTGTCTCTTCAGTCCCTGATGCACAAGGCCTGCTTTCTTTCACTGCACTCTCAGCAATCCAACCTGTTGCGTAAGTGAGAATATAACCCTCATATTACTGAGCACATCCATCCACTAATGCTCTACTTACTAGAACAATTCTCTGATTAACATTCACATTTTTTTTTCTTGGAAGATATACTTTGCTGTTAAACAGACCGCCAAGAAAATGTGTACATTTTATTATGAACAGCAGATAGCCGATTGATAGAGTGTGCATACCAATCAAGCGCTAGGACAATCAATGCTAATAAAAGCCCTGGTTCTATTAGTATATTTTGGCGGAGAAGTTGTTTTGCACACATATTTAACTCTAAAAAGAAAAAGTGAATGTATTGTCTTGTACAATATTAAGTAGACCTAATAAGTGAGTGACAAAAAAAGAGTCAAACCTAAACATACATTCCAAAAAATACTTTTTAAGACTAGGTTTGTTGTCTTGCTTCCAGCTAAAATATCTAAATAAAATCTTAAATCAAGAAGGATTTTCTAGACAAGAAAAAAAATATTGTCTAGTTTTCAGAATAAATACAAACTCAAATTAGAGTTTACTTTAAAAAAGCAAATAATCTGCCAGTGGGATAAGCAAAATAATCTTAATAAAATATATATTTTTTAATTCTAAATGTACTACTACTTTTTTACTAAATCCTTCTTGATTTAAAGGTGCTCTGTGTGATCTTATTTGACGTCACTTGCGATGACGTTTCGCGTAAATAAAAAACAAAACAGAGCAAGCTCCCCCCTCCTCCTTGTGGTTCTGTAACTGCCGTAAACGCACAAAGCACATTGATACGAAAGGTGGTGCTAACCCAAGAGAGACAGCGACAGAACTAACATGTCTAACTCTTACTGTTCGGTGAGTAAATGTGTATGACAAGTGTTTATACAATATTTTTACGATATTATTTGATTAGTTTCAGGTGATATATTGAAAACTATTCTAGAAGCGAATGCCAAAGACATGCTTATTCTGGAATTTATCCTACCTGTGATCAAAAGTACTAGCTAGCAAGGACCTACAGACCTAAACCTAATGAAGCAAAAGATGCAAACTATTACTTAAACTATTACTATTATTAAACGAGTAATCGTGACTTTACCTACCTGTGCAATAGAAAACTTGCCACCTGTGCATCAGTTTGGAAGTCCTTTTGAAGGCGGAGTTCTCTCCACCGTTTTAACGAATCCCCAATATAAATGCAGGTCTTGTTTAGTTTCTTCTCGACTTCTCTTCTTCTCGCCTTATATTCCTCCGAGCGTCTTTTCTTCGGCCGTACCTCAGCCATTTTCCAAAAATAATACACAGTATTCCGCACTCTCAGATTCACGCTGTACACTCAACTCTGTCTATTATGTGCATGCGCATTAAACCCCACCTCTTCTTGCTGATTGGTTGGCCGTAGTTTGTTATTGTTTTGGTGCACATCCTGTGTCCCTATTCTGTGTTTTGGTATTGCAGCCTCTGGTTTGTCTTTCTTTAAAATCCTGCAACATCGCATAGAGCACCTTTTAAGAATGTTTGGATATTTTGGAAACAAGACAAAAAATTTAGTCTTAAAAAGCGTTTGTTGCAGTGTGTAAATTAGATTGGATTTTCTATATTAATCAGATTGCATATGACAGATTACATGTGACAGGTTTGAAAACATTAGATTTAGATTTTATTTTAGTTTTATGTAACTGAAAAATTTAGAGCTGGGTATTTTATAGTTTCAGGTTTGTGCTTGAGAGATCTTAAAACGAAGTATCTCAATGAATTCTTGCAGTTGCATTTTTTTTTTCTGTATTGATTTTCAAATAGGATTTACACTTATTCAGTTTTACAACAATCAGCAATGGTATTTTATTGCCATTGATCTAACCAGCCTGCAGGGAGTCTTACTGGCTCCTGATCCTGCCTCTGTGTGTGTGTGCTGTCTGATTGGCCACCAGTGTATGAATCAAAGCCTGGCACATCAACTTTAATGGTAGCCATGAACATCTCTGGTTGCCAGCTGTGATGGGAGCCTTTAAGCATGTTTGTTCTGTGCCATGTGGACATCCTGCCTGGTAAATGCTTAAACAAACACACGCTTTGATAGCTTGTTTTGCTCCATCAGTAAGTATTCATCTTTGTAGATTAGGTCCAATAAATTGCCCTACAAGTACAGTGATATAATTTAGGTATAATAGAGCACCATTGTCATTGGGAGGCTATTGCTAAATAATGTTTAGATGTTTTCACATTATATCGTGTTGATGAAGGCCACTGCCATTTCCAAATAATTACATTATGGAAGCACTTGAGGCATAATTACAATTTTTAGATTTTCACAACACTGTTGATGTGATTTATTTCATTTCATTAGTATTTAAAGCACCCTGGAATAGTGTTTTAAGAAAAGGGTTTCTTCAGTGTGAAATTGCTTCATCTGTGGCCATTGTGGTGCGACTGACTTGCCAGTGACATACTTTTCCTTTACTTTTTGAAGGAAGTTTCTGCTAGCTGTCGTTTGAATCAAACATCAACTGTTTTGTTGAGAAACACTGAGGATGTAAGAGGCTGCTATGACTGAAAATGCGCACTTCGTCGTATCAGCACTTTCAACCTTGGCAATACAACATGGATCAAATTGTAATTTAAATTTACATAGGGATTGTTTGTCATGGCCTCCTTTCAAGAGGCTGCAATAATCCATCTTATTAGTTGGAGGAAAAAAATAAAGTGAGAAAGCCAGCTTCAGCTGTTTTAAGAGAACAATCCACAGGAGTGCTTACAGCAAGCTCAGTCTCCTATTTGATTTTGCTTTTTTAATTTGAGCTAAATTCGATTTAGAAGTCATTAGTGATTAAACTGGCTAAAGTCATCTCTAAAGCACAAAATGTATGAGACAGAGAGAGGGGGGGACTAGTTCCCGCAGTGAGAGTCTCTTCTTTTCACATCTGGCCTCTCTGCCCACTACAATCCATCTCAATTACTGAGGAAAAGTCCCAGCTACACAGGATTTCTATCTCTCTCGCTCAGTCTTTCTCTCTCCCCCTTTAACTTCCCTAATTAGTCTTTGTTTGTCATCTTTCTCATTCTCCTCCTCGCGCCCTCCATCATCATCAGCATCATGATCCATTTTCTCGTACCATGTAAAAAGGATTGGTGGCTGTGTTTTGAATGTAAGGCAGTGCTCTGATGAAAAGCTCTTTTTCTCTCTTAATGCCACTGTAGTCCGCAGCATGTCACTGTGTAGTTATGATTGTTACGCTGTTATAGTGTAAGGCGGTGAGTAATGGGGGGGCTCTGGCTGGCTTTGTTTATCTAATGCTGTCTCAATTTCTGTTGCTCTGCAATTTTTTAAAGAGCTGCACAGTGGACACGCACAGCGTATTAGAGGAGGGACAGCACTGTCCATCTGAGAGAATGTCACCAGATATTTCCCACTGCTCAGCTTGGTGTGGATGTGTAATGTATTAAAATATTAAAATCACCTCTTACTATACTTTTCTAAATTTTAACAACAAAACAAATTTAATCTTAATTACAAAAACTTAATTTTTGGAATCTGATTAAATTACATTTTTAAAACACTCATAATTAGACTAAAGTTATTTGTTTATTGATTACATGATCACATGTTATGTTGTTAAACAAGTTTACTGGAGGACCGCCGATGCATGATTCACCACTGCTGGCACCGCATTAATCAATCAATCTATTTTATACTCCGTCCAATAAAAACTACAAGCCTCCTATTTAAAAAAGCTCACTTCCTTCCCTTCCCTATCTTGTTTTGCATCTCGCTCTGCCAGTCAAGCTGTCTAAACTCTGAATACTCATCTGAGCTCGATCAAGAGAACCCAGCTCCCCTTCCAGCCTTCAAGCCGCTGCTCTGCCGGAATTCCCATAAGAGCCCGCCGCTTCCATTCGAGGCCGCAAGCCGTGCGCTCTCCAATCTCTCTCTTCACTCTTCTTCCAATAGTGCAAACTTCCAATGAGAGAACCCACACTACTCACCTCTCGCCGGCTCCCCCCTTCATTTTTTCCTCCGCCCAGACGCAGAACACAGCCCAGTGTTG
>JAUCNO010001819.1:8376516-8391843 GCA_032353835.1 Enteromius viviparus
GGCGCGGTGTTGAATTGAACAGCGGACTGACTCAAAGCAACACTGCGCTGCGCGGTGCTGAATTGGACAGCGGACTGACTCAAAACAGCACTGCGCTTCGCGGTTCTGAATTGGACAGCGGGCTGACTCAAAACAGCTCTGCTGGACGCAGAACTGAATTGGAGAGCGGGCTGACTCAAAACAGGATCGCGGCACGCGGGACTGAATTGGACGGCCGGCTGACTCAAAACAGCGTCGCGGCTCGCAGGACTGAATTGGACGGCGGACCGACTCAAAACAGCACTGTGGCTTGCGGGACTGAATTGGACAGCTGACTGACTCAAAACAGAACTGCGTGAGGCCGAAAGTCTGGGGGGAAGCGGGGCTTCCGAGAACCGAGGCTTCCTGACCGCTGGCAAAGCAGATTCCTGATTGAATGAGTTATGAAATGGTTAATTTTAGTTAATCAAAAACATAAGGTGTGACCAATTAATTCCCAAACAAATGATGCTTATGCAACAATCAAAAACAAACACACTTGTTTGTTTGGCTGTGGAACTGCATTTATTTTCTCCAAATATTTCTTCCTTAAAATAACAAAAAATAATTAATGGACCATTAAAGATTTCAACCCTGTTTATTCTTTCTTTTTTCCACACAGACGTGCATAGTTACTACTTATATAGTAGCATAGTTACATGTTAACTAATAACCGTTCAAATTTTCTTAGAATTTTTTTCTTCAGATTTTAATGTTTGCACAAAACATTTCTATCTTTATAGTTTTTAAAAGGTACCAGAGTGAACAATTTTTTGAGAGTGAAAAATTTGACATTTTAATGTTCTAAGAAATTTGAAAATAACATAATTTGGTTGAAAATAAAGATAGCATAACGCTGTGAGAAACATATTTTGTTACCTTTCAAAAACATTACATTCACAAGAAGAAAACTAGACAGCAGAAACATTTCCAAACACATCATTTCTTTTTACCTAAATTTGTTACCTGGTCTTCTTAGTTTTTAGTTCAAATGCTGTATCTCTCACTCTCTCAGGCTCTCTCTCAGTGTGTTTGGGGAGGGGGGTCAGCTGTATATCAATGCTGTGCAAGCAGTTGAGTGTGATTAAAGAGCAGTCGCGCACTGCACCCTCACACTCTGCAGGCCACACTCAATATGCAAACCACTACAAGTTTAGTCTTGATTTTGACAGCCAAGAGCAATTTCTCAAAGCACATTGTGTTTTATCCAGTTTGTGTTCCCTCAGATTTTTCCTAATTGTCCAGTTTCAGCAGACTGGGCTTGAGTTGAATCCTGGTCCTTAGAGTCTAGTTGTCATTTGTGGTGTTTGCGATATGGGCTGTGTGACATGTACATATATTAGACAGAGCAGCTGTACCCTGGTAATTGACTGAAGGGCTCTCTCTCCTCTCATAGCACTGCTGACTGAGCTAAAAGGCTTTAGTGGCTAATGTCAGTGAGTGGTGCGTCTTAATCCTGTTGAGAGCGCAGCCGAGGGTGAAATCCTTCTTTGATTATTGCTTGCTATCGTTGCCTCTTTCCAGAAAACAATTTCTGCGCAGACTCAACCGCAGAGGCAGTAAATCGCCTGCAAGACTTCCCACCCAGGGTATAATGTGTGTTCTGCTGCACCTCTGGAGAAGTAGGGAATTAGGGATTGATGGTTGCAGATGTCGTACATATCCTGAAATAAATCCAGAAAAGGTTGAGCAGCATAACTTCCTTTCTAAACTACAGTATATAATTTTCCTCCGTTGTGTAACAAGCCTATGGAGTACTGTAGTTTGCAGTCCAATACACTCTACAGCATGCAATTAACCTATGTGCTATAAAGGTACAAGAGTCAGTAGGGAGCCCTAATTCAGGCACAGAGTTAAGAATAATAAGGGGTGGTTGTCAATGGGGATTCATAGAAAGTTCGAACGGTAGCAGGTGTTAATGTAGATGTCGTGCGTGTGTGTGTGTGTGTGCATGTTTATCTGGTTTAAAGACACAAATTTGCATAATAACTTGGGTGTGACATAGGTATTACAACATGAAGGTGATTTATGAGGACGTTTTCAGTGTCCCCATAATTCAAAAGGCTTAAAAAACATATTAAATGCTGTTTTTTTGAAAATCTAAAAATGCATGTAAGGAATAGGTTTAGGTGTAGGGTCAGTGTAGGGCAATACCACATACAGTTTGTACAGTATATAAACCATTACGACTATGGAGAGTCCCCATAAATCACAAAAAACAATGTGTGTGTGTGTGTGTGTACCTGACAGTATCTGTGGCATGCTGTCATTTACCACAGACAAACATTCTGACTCATCCCTCAGTACATAAATTAACATTTTTATAAACCCTGAGTCAGATAAAGGTAAAAATATTTGGGTGATGGAGGGCCTGTATTATTTACCTTCCTTTAGCTCAAATTTGTTACTAGATAATATTTATTAAATAATTCATTTTAACAAAAATGATGTGTTGTGATAACGTTTTGATGTAACAGAAGAAGCAATTTTCTTTTCTCCACTGTTATTAAAAAAAGAAAATAATTGTAAGGGGGGACAATGGTTTAATCAGTTGGTTGTTGATTAGATGGAGGCAGATCTGAATATATGTTTGCAGTTGGTGGAATATATGATTGAAAATGTCTGGCATACAACACATCACCACTAGAAGTCTGTTATTTCAGTCGAAGATTGAGTCATGACAATTTGATAAAAAATTACATAGACAAAAAAAAAATCTATAAATTTTTTTTTTATAGAATTCTCATAAAATATATTTAATGAAATCAATCTTTCATAAAAATAGATTTAGAAATATTTACATGCTCCAAAAAAAGGATTACTTGTAAGTTTATAGAGATGCCTTTATTAAATAGATGATGAATTTCAATTTCATTCGACTTTAATAAGTATATATACTGTACATCAGCCAGCAATATTATCTCATTTTTAATCATACACTGAATAGAATAGCCCCAAAAGATTTTTCAGCCAATAGAATCATTTAGGTGCCCAAAGGGGGACGTGATTTTGCCAGGGAATAGGATTTTGCACAACGACTGAATATTCCTTTCAGTGAGCTCTTTTGTGCTGCTGATCCTTCCACACACACACACACACACACACACCAGCCAGGCCTTTCCTCCCTTTCAATCTTATCTTTAACTGACTCTTTCTCAGCATCTTTTTTTTCCTCACTCTTGGTTTAGTTTTCTCCTCTCTTCCTCTCTTTCACTCTCTCTCAATTGCTACTGAAAGAGGATCAATAATTCAAGAGAGCAAATACAATGTGAACCGTTTCTCACATCATCTCTCTGAACAAGTCATAAACACACTCTCTCTCATAAAACATAATCTGATGTCATACTTAATACAGAAATGTATTTGTATTGAAGTAATGTTTTAATAATGGCCCATGCACAAGTGGATTGTATGTATGTAGCACATTCTTTGTTTTGCTATTATTGCTTTATTAATAGAATGTTTTTTATTTTAGTAATTTATATATACACATATATATATATATATATTCAGACCAATTAGCAGACCAAATCATGCTTAACAAGACTTTGTAAAAGCTATTTGATTTTTTTTGTCTCTTTTATTTTCTTTTTGAATCGCACATTGATCCTTTTCTTTTGTTTTTCTTCACTTTTGCTTTATGTTGGTGCTTGTTAATCCCACAGCTGTGTGTGATTGCACACGATGGCATAATCCTATAATCTTCAGATCGATCGACTCCTCAGTCTCACTGATCTCTTTTTCTCTTTTGCCAGCAAACACATTTTCAGTGACTGAGCATGCACTCTACTTCTATGTGTGAAGCACCATATATACCTAAGCGCTTTAATAACATGTGGAGCATTATTCATAACCTGAATTTACATTTTAAACTGCTGACAGCATCAACTTCATTGCTAATGTTTTATTCCAATTGCATATTGCATTTAATGCTCTGCTCCTATTGGTTTATGCAAGATGCCACTGCGAGTGTAGCGCACCATCAAGGTCCCATGGGTAAAAAGTGTGAATGAGGGAAAGAGGCCTGCTGGACTGGAGAGGTTAAAGGGTGAAGGAGCATGAGAGAGAGAGAGACCTCGGAGTGGAGTGCTGCTGGTTAATGAAGGGTGAAGGAGAAAAAGACAACAGAAAGAAAGAACAAGTACTGCAGTGTTCATGTTATCGCAGTTTTTTTAACATCTACATATCAGCAGGATTCCTCTCGCCATCCTGTTACCGCATTATTCCTTGCACATTAAAAATTGATACATTCACCTGTTATGGAGCTCACTTCTTTTTGTCTCCTGTGATGATTGTTGGAGTTGCACTGGCCCAGTGAGATGTGTAGCTCTGTTCTTTAGTCTCAAAAAGCTGTTTTCGTTCTGTTTCAGGTGCTTTTGTCTGGACTGATCGGAGTGGTGTCATGGAAAAGGCCCCTTTCCTTGGTGGTAAGATATTAAAATGTTTTTGAAAAATTATGATTTTTTTTTTAAAGCTTGAATGTAGTCACTTATGCTTAATAAGGCTGCTTTTATTTGATCAACAATACAAATAAAGCACTAGTGTTGTGACACAATATTTACACAAAAGATAATTTTAGGTGAAAATATAAATATTTTAATGACATTTTTATTTTACAGTGCAATTTATTCCTGTCATGGCAAGGCTAAATGATTAGTGTCACATAATTCTTTAGAAATCATTCCTAATATTTATTTAAATTAGTTGGTCTAAATAAATTATTAATCATTTAGATTAGATTTAAGACTAAATTTAAACTATTAGTGTTTTTGAAGATTAACCTTAACTCAGCATTAGCATCAGAGGCATTCTAAATTAACATTTATGCAATCAAATACTGATACATATGATAACGTATCTAATATTGTGCATTAATAGATATATTGTGCATCGCTAGTTCATTCTTAAATCATAATGCTTAGCAACCCTGTAGATGTAAATATACTGTATTGTTACATCTTTTGGGATTCATAAACAATTTCTGTGTTTAATTATATTCTCTAAGATGTTTAGCGATTTGTTTCTTCCACTTGAAATGTATCGTTGTCAGTACGTGACATGCACCCGTATGTTTGACTTATATGAATTTTGCAGTGAATTTATTCGGTGGTGTGATGCTAAGGCATTATCACAGTGAGCATCAGAAAAGAGCTGGAGGGCTTCTGTTTGCCTGTCATGTAGTGCTCTGTAGACAGTGTGAACGTCTGAGCTGAGCATGCACAGATCCAGCCACACAGTCAGTAGAATGGGAATGGGTAGGGATGGGTATCGTTAAGGTTTTAACGGTATTAATACTTGTATCGATACCACTTATCGAACTGGTACTTTAAAGGTACTCTAATCAGTACTTTTTGTTGTGTTTTTAATATGAAAAATGATTTATAATAATAAAAAAAATGATTGAGAACGGAATTAACAACACTTTTTTATTGTAAAATAATAATCTGTAGCCTAACAAACACCAATGTTTGAGCAAATATTACACAAATTAATAAATAAACAATGATTTCCAGTAAAAGAATGCAGCTAAACAATCAGCTTTGGCTAATGTTTGTTTTATTAGAGCACACTCACATAAATTACAGTAGTTAACTGTGTTTGGGATTAAAAGTTGTATAAGTTCGGAACCTACTAAATAATGTACACTAAATAAAGTGAATGTATTCCATCACTACAAATGAATTTTTAGGTAAGCTCTGCTTTATATCTTCATTTTCCCTGTTTTCTATTTATCTGCTTTATTTCGTAATAAGCATAGTTTATTATTATCCATCTATTTGTAAAGGCATTTTAAGAGTTTAAAATTTATTTAGGCTACTGCAGAAAAAAAATACCCTAAATATTTGTATGACTATTTTTAATGTAACCAAAATGTGTGTTTATTAAATTGTTAACATTATTATAACATACTACTTTAGAGAGACCTTATGTGATGTTTATGTTGTTCTTGTGGAAGACTGCTATCATAAGTTAGCAGTAAGTTTTCTTAGGTGAGATCTTTTGTTTTAAAGACCTGCATGAAAGCCGTTCTTCTGTCAAATACCGTTTAATAAGTAAAAACGAATTGTCAGATGAGATGTTGATAGGTTTGTTGTCAGTGACATTATTTCTTATTTTTTACTGATTATGAAATAAAAAGTCTCTCACCTCAGAAAAGCAAACTGTCCTGTCCTGCCAGATGTTATGCCGTGTTCGTTGCGAGAATAACTTTGCTTTGTTTTTATTTTCTAACTATATTTATATATATATATAGTGGGTCACGCCTAGATAACCATGGGACACTGTGAGTCCCAAGATCAAACCAGTTGAAAACCACTGCTTTCTGTTCTCTCTGCCATCGTCACTCTATTAAGTGTGAGCTTTCGTATTATACGTGCACGAACTCTATGTTCTGTGGAACCTATGTGCAGAACAGACGGACATTTCGCACATGAGATTGCCAAAAACAAGTGCAGGCAAATGTCTTTAATATTATCGCAAATTAGAAAAGGTTAAAATATGCTAGGTAACCATTATTAACAATAAATAGGATTTTTTTTTCTTCTCTGTTCCGATAGCAGAACCGATAGCAGAAACGGTACTGTCAGAGCTTATCGATTTTTCGGCCTTTCATAGTTTAGCCCCGGTACCGATTGAGTACAGAGTTTCGGTACCCATCCCTAGGAATGGGATGTAAAGTATATGCATTGGGTTTTGCTCTGTTTAGCCAGCCATTATACTCATGCATAATTGCAGCAGAGATTGGGAGCGCTGACTGAATTTTTCATGCCTCTTGTTCTGTGGGATCGCCTGGCTCCAGAGGGAGCATTAACAAAGTATGTACAAGTTTACAGATTGCAAAATGGGTGGGATGTTGTTAAATCCATACCCTGACACAAAATCACACACGTAAGACAAATGCAGACGCACACAGAATTGCTCTCAGCGGTTCACACAATGGCAGACTCAGCTCTGTATATTAAAAGGTAGTTCAGCCGAAAGTAATCTTTTACTTACCCTCATGCCATTAGAAATGATTTTCTGTCTTCCATAGACCACAAAACAAGATAAGAAGTGGGATGTAGTTGTCCATATGACTTCTATTTTAATTCGTCATTCATTAGAAGGTGAATATACCACCTTCTAATGCAGATCTCAAATGTCATGTCATCTCAGTTTTACTTTGTTGTGAACTATACATTTAACTAACCTTTCAGCTACTTTTTTCCCATAGTCATCAACACTACCAGCACTGCTAAACCATTCGAGATATTGGTGCTTTTACTATTTGGATTTGGCACATTTTGCTGTTGTCCAGACGTCTTCTAAGTCCATTATATTTAAGCTCATTTCAACATATTTCCTCTGTTGTATTATTTATATAGCAGTTACATAATGTCATATTTCTCCTCATCTCTGGACTATAACTATGGAGAGATCAAGATCTCATTAGATGATTATCTTTCTAACTATCTCACTATCTGTCTCTCACTCTATCAGTCTCTTTTTCTCTGTATGATCCCCTTTATCTCTCTGGCTCTCTGTCTCTTAGATGTAGTACACACAAGTCTAGATCAAATAATGAGATGAGTTACAGCATGAGATGTCTCTCTGTGGGATTCAGGTAAACACAGCATTTTATGGCTGAGATGAAGTAGTTTAGCAGCAGACCCCAGACTCCATCAGGACGAGGGAACGGACGCTTGAGTAGTTTGTTGTTTATCTGCACAAATGATTTCTTCGAACACACTGCGCACATGCATGGAGTCCTCCGGAAATCATCCTCAAATTCCAGGCTTTACTTTAAATTCCTGGACATTTAAGTAAATAGCTGGTGTTATTGTACCTAAACACTTTACACACATATACTATCTTGCAGTCCAGGAAATGTAGAAGTGGTCTGATAGACAGGTCTTGTACAGGGATCAAGACTGGTTGACATCCAGTGGAATCCCTGTACTGGACTGACAAGTGTGCCATCCGGAGTGTTTTCTCCTGACTTTTCTCCTGTCATTGAACTTGATCTCAGGGGATGGCTGATCAGCTGGTGAATTCCACAGTTTTTCCTCGTGGGGGCAAGTGTCTCCTTTCACATGGGCCAGCGATGATGATTGAGTTATCAATAGGGCTCTGTCCACTCAGTCCCGTAACACTGGAAAGCGTGGCACAGTTGAACGCTGTCAAGGTAGAGAAAGATTGATGAGGCTCTCCTCCTGCGTACCTAGCGGAGGGGGGAATTAATAAGCTTTTAAAGGTGTCTGACAGAGAGGAATGGAGCAGGTGAGTAGCCACATTCATTTATTGCGGAAACGAAAATGGCAAGAGAACACAGCATTCACATTGACCGAGGTTTAATAAACAGTCTTGTCTTTGATACAGTATGGCGCAGATGAACAGTAGCTAGTCAGACATTTTGCACACCAATGAAAAAATGACCTTGAATGAAAAACAGGATGGAAGAACTTGAAAGGACATTGATTGACATTCATTTTCATGTGTGCAGCCCTGTAGACTGCATTGTGTTACCTTAAAGAGTATTTAAGATATTTAAGACACATAGTGGCATTAACCAATATTTTCAGAATAATCTACAGACAAATGCCAGCTAAATGGCGTACAAAGCCATGAAAACAGCAAAGCAGCCCTTGAATGGATCTATGACTTTGCACAGATGTGCGGCAATAATGATCGCCATAAAACTGTGGTTAAAGTCTATCCGGATCCCGCTTCATGAATTATTAAAGCTTGCTTGTGTCATTTTTGTCTGAATTGATTTAGATTCATTTTTTTGTGTTTAGAGGGTAGGAATGACGCACTAGTGGGACTAAAAGCATGTAGAGAGGCCCAGCTCTGCTCCTCATCAATTATTAGTTTTCATTAGCGCTGTAAATATGTGCCTTTTTCTTGAAATATCTCATTGAATCCTAAAATTTGGTCACAATTAGATTAAATTTGATTCCTTTGCTATGATTCATTTGGTTCAAACAGGCTATGCTGAAAAACTAAATAATGGAGGGACAAAATACTTCTACGCCAAAAATAATTGGATTTGGTGGACCTAAAAAAAAAATAAAAAAAGACAAAAAAGAAGTAATTTTATGTTTTTACTTTTTAAAGAATTGCAAGGATTAAAAGGTCATGTTTAAATCATCCGCACTCTGCTTTTTTGCTATTATGAGAATAGTAGGTACTATTCTATATACATTAATGTGCTTTTTTCAAAGCATTAATTTCCTCATGTATGATTGCAGGAGGTAATAAATCCAGTTTCCATCTGATGCAGTGCATTATAGATTGATATCCTCAAGAAGCCATGAAAGTTAATGTGAGGCCGGTTATGTTTAATATGAGGTCAATAGATATAGAGACTGTACTGACTGCTGGGAGGAACATGGAGCAACCATGTTGTGAAATGTCTTCCCGTTGCTGTTTTTACTCATGTTTCTCTCTGTCTTTGCATTCATTAACCTTTCCACTGACAGATTCCAGCCACATATATGTGAATGTCTGAGAACCATGTGATTAATCTGGTGCCTATGGGCCACTCTGCAACTGCCGTGACATCGCTTTCAGAAAGGCCTCAACTGCTCTCAACTCTTTATGACCCTTATGATATTTATCCTACACCACACATACACTGTACTTCTAAACATTCCTTTAATATTTCTCACAATCTTCCTGTGTTGGGTTTTAGCTGGTTCCCTCCTGCTGGTCCAGTTTACTAGGATTGACTTAGTTTTTTCCGACTGTTAATCTGAGTTCTTGTCTTCTGTTGGAGACTTACCTGTCAGTGTGAGAGTTGGGGATTCAATAGCCTCTTTTATATTTCAATCTGATATTGTTTCAGATGTTTTGAGAACTGAACCTGAGGTCCTGGATTAATATTTTATAATGTTTGGGGTTGTTGTAAGGATGAGTTCTATGGAGTTCTGCCAGGGAGTGTGTGTTGTGTTTGCATATATGTCCCAGGAGTGGAGTGTTTCCTGGTAGAGTGAGTTTGTTCAGTTTCTCAGCTACTCTTTCTCTGGCTTCGCTCTGTCAGTATCTTGAAGGAGTTCAGCACTGTGTTATCCTGAGGGAGGAGAACGAGTGCCCTAATGTGTATCCCATTATTGACTGAGTACAACAGTAGTTTTCAGACTGTTGTTGGCAACAGAAAATATAAATGATATTCTAATTCAGATCTAATTTTCTTATTCACGCTTAGCCAAGCTGCATGTATTTAATACAAATACAGAAAAAGCAATGGTATATAAAATAATGAATTACATTTTAAAAGAACTGTGAAATATTTGGTCAGTCCTCAGTTTCATGTATTATTATTATCAGTGTAAAAAACTTGTCTCTGATGATTTTATTTATTGATTTTCTATGTAGAAACCATAATACATTTTATTTTAGGATTCTTTGATAAATATGAAGTTCAAAATAATCTATTTGATATAAACATTTATATATTACTATCATTTTTGATAGATTTAATAAAAGAAAAACTCATATTTTTAAAATATATTTGATTATATTATCCTATATATTTTATATTTTTTTATTTTAGTTTCTGTCGTTTGTGTGTTATATTAGTCTTAATATATTAGATTTTTTAAATAAATAATAATGCACATTTATTTTTAACTGGATTACAAAACCTCTCAATGTTACTGTAGTATATGTATTGGGTTTTAGGGTTTTTACTCACATCTACAAAGTGCCTGTAGGAAGTCCTTAGGCTCTTTCAGTAGCATGGCTTATCTCAGGAAAATTCATATTTAATTCAAAATACAGTATTGTGTATGTAACCCACAATTTGCACTCAAAGAGATGGCTGTTTATAGCTGACTACAGTTTATAGCTAAACTCTTGGTGGATGGAAGGCAGTAGTGCTGGAATCTGCCAACATGTTTCCTGTTCTTTGTTTATTTCTCTTAACCAAGAATAATGTGCTTCTCTCCTTCCTCCCCATTCACATAAGTGCAACATGTGAACCTGAGAGTGTCAAGAGAAACAATTTAGTAGTTTCTCTCCTGCTTCAGAGGGAGCATTTGAATATCGCTGTGTGCCCAGTGCAGATTTGTCCTCGTCTCCAAGGCAACCCTGCGGCAGAAAGTCAAGAGCATTCATAATGTAGAGTCCAGCTGGAGGCAAGAGCTTATGGGGCTTTAGCGTATCTTCTCCTCTCTATCGGTCAAGCTGGCAGTTGGGATTCAGACGCAGCTGAGAAATGCCTCAAAATTGTGATTTTGTGATAAATGCTCTAAGCATCGTCTATCACTGTAGCGTGTGAAGCTTTGTCAGGGTTGGTTTAGCACAGAAGCACCTCAGGGGCCTTTTGATAAGCAGTGACCAGTGGAAGCACGGGGGTAACTTGGAGAGGTGAAGAGTGTGTGATAACCAGACCAAGTGGTGGACCTGACCTGAGCCTCCATGAATGTTATGTTAGAAGGATATTAACTTATCGAGATTCTCTTATCACACTAAAACAGCAGTGTGAACATGAATATTTACCATGGACTTCTGTAGGGTTGGGCGATGTCGACCAATTTGGCATCGTACAATGGGGGGGTTGCTCGGTTATTAATGGCATAGATTTGCCACCGTAGATTAAGCGTGTTTTTCGCAAACTGGTTGCTGCTGTATATATAAATATATATATAAATATATGTATTAATAGTATACTTAAGATAAATGCAATAAGTGTACGATAAATGTACTGCATTTGGAATACTTTTTTTAAAATATAAATAGAGTACTTAATATAAAACGCACAACGCGTTAATTTATGGACTGTTTGAGGTGTTAGTATTTCCTTATCTCTCTCTCTCATACACACACAAATCCCACATTTAGATGAGATAAAAACAGGGGGAATGCACATCAGTTTTATTATTTTACCTTTTAGTATCTAAAATGTTTATATTAGTACTTAAATGGTACAAATTAATACTTTTTAAAATGGTACTGCCCCAGTGACAGATTTGTTTCTTAGAGTCTACTCAAAAAGATCGGTCCTTGTGACAATTTCTAAATCACCAACTGCACCAAAAGGCATTTGTGATCAGTTGTATACATTGCAATGGAAAAAAAAATCTAATGAATTGTTTTACTTTCTAATACATTATTTATTTATTTTGGTTCTAAAGTCAAAAATAGTACATTTTATGTATTTGGAACTGTCCTAAAATACTTTCTATATTATATGTGGGGCTCCAGATACTCGTCATTGACTAAAAAAACTGATTTACTCAAAGACCTAAAAGCACCTGTTCCCTTTCTTCATTCATTACCTATATGGATTTAATTGTGCTATACTGAATAGCAAACCTCTTTCAGTTCAGCATTTGTTGTAAATCTCACCTCTTTATACAGAACAGATGAGGAGGAGTGTATGTATTTCCTGAATTATTTAAGTCATCTGACTCACAGTGGGGTCCAATTTTGATCATTTAACAGTCAATTACCCCGGATATTACCACTCTGTATGCGTAAAAAAGCACATTGCTGGCATTCTGCTCGGCTTCAATCACAGTCTTTCCCTGTGTCTTTTACAGCCGGCAGCTGTCTTCCTGCCTCTGTAACGTGTGGTTTCCGGAAGCCCTGACTCTGGTCTTAAATGCCTATTTTAATCAGCTAATTACTAGTAAAATGAAGTAATTAGCTGTTTGAGCCAACAGTGCAGATGCCAGTCAAGGAGGCCTCTCTTTGCCCAGCTGTCATGGCTCCAGAAAGAACCTCGGACACGGGGGAGGAGTTTGGGTGGAAGATTGACAGGTGAATAGTCCTGGGTGTTTCCTGTTGGAGTTGAAGTGTAATTTGTGTTTCACTGTTCTCATTAGATTTATTGTGTCATAACTCCAAGACTTTTGGCGGGCTGTGCATGTGGGAAGTGTATTAGAGCTGCCTCAGTATGGCAGCACAGTAGGGTGGCCTTGTTCTGCAGTCAAGCAAAGTGTCTGTCAGCTAAGCTGCATTCATTAGCTCTTGTTTGGTCGAGCTCCCAAATAAAACTGGAAACCTCAGGCCTGGCTTTGGACTTTAAACCACTTGGCTGTTTATTAAATCTAATATGCTTATTAAATGGCTGAAAATGGATCCCTTTTAAGAGACAGATGAAATTGCACTAGCATTGATTTAATTATTGCCCTTTGTGTTTTTCTCAGAGGGTGGAGAGTTACATCTGGTGTTTTCTTTCAGTGAAAGAACAAAGCCTGGATGGATTTATTTCATTAACAAATAACATTGTCACTGAGAGGCATGTGTGTCTGATTGCCTACAAAGAACAGCAGTGATGGCTGCAGTATATGAGTGTGTCAGCTGTATTTACGGTACAGCGGTGTAACCTCAGTCCTCCTCTCTGTTTCTAGTGTCTCAGGAGAGCCCCAGACCAGATGGGACTCACCGCAGTCATGAATCTTTCAAACCACAGAATCTTACTTCAGATTCATTATGGTCACAATTAGTTTTATGGTCTGCTACAGTAAGAGCAAACACTTTAAGGTGTTTAAAAGTTTCAAACTTTTTTTTGACTTACCACACCTTGGTTTAAAACAAGATATTTAGCAACCAATCTCAGCAAACCTGGATGCACAAAATGATTTAGGGGCAGAGGGTTATTCTAAGTGACTAAAACATGTCTCTGATTATTTTATTTTGAACAATTTGTATAAAAAAATAAAACTAAATCTAACAATGTTTAAACCTATTTTGTTTAAACCCATTTTAGAGCATTTTGCACTTTTAAAGTGTCTTGAAAAGGGTTGATGATCAGGTTAAAGCACCTTGAAAAACCTGTGCCGTATGTGTGCTTGCTCTCCTCAGCTCTCTGCTGCTCACTGAAAATGAATGTTTGGATATCTAGGGCAGCTTCGAAGCCTCAATCACAGCTCGGCTGTGACAAAGTTTGACACACGTGTCGTAGCCTCATTCTGGCTTCATTTTTTTTCCTTTTCCATCTCTCTTTCTCACGCTTCACCTCAACCCGTCACTCTTTTCACTCCTTCACAAATAATCTGACAGGAAGCCCTCTCATCCGCATCTGATTACAGTGTGCATGGCACACCGGTAAACGTTTCTGACATGATATGAGAAGTTATTTGTGCTTGTGTGTGTGTGTGCATATGCCTCTCTGAATTAAAGCAAATGCTTCTGGCCTAAGTGTGAATGCATTTGTGGTGTAAACAACACATAACAATAAGATGTAGTGTGATCCTATAGACCTTTACAGAACTCAGGTGTCTCTCAGGTTGGCTTGTTTAAATATGAACTGTCAAAATCTTTATTGTCAAATATGTCTATCTCTCTCGCTGCATGTGACAGCAGCTCGCAGACACTAATAACTGTTAACAAAAACAGCAGACTCCTTTGGATAATTACCCAAACACCCACACACTGTTACAGCTCATCTCAAGCCTTCTGGGAATACGGTCTCATTTATGCTCGTTTCCTCCGTCTCCTGGAATCCCTCTTCAAATTATGACTTTTATAAATGAGAATAACACATGATGGTTTGCGTATGCTGTTAAAAACTTCACTTATGTGCTTCTATCTTCTTATTTATTCAGAATTGGTTACTGAATACTAAACCAGTGTAGAGTTTATGGGAGCTT
Source organism: Enteromius viviparus (assembly GCA_032353835.1). Taxonomy (NCBI): domain Eukaryota; kingdom Metazoa; phylum Chordata; class Actinopteri; order Cypriniformes; family Cyprinidae; genus Enteromius; species Enteromius viviparus. The sequence goes on from JAUCNO010001819.1 coordinate 8,391,114, forward strand.
CATTCATTTTTTTGTTCTACTGAACAAGAGCAGATAACAAATGCTTTTTTATACTCTCCTCTCTCACCTGTCCACATACTGTAGCATGGAGTGATGTGATCTTCATGCAGCAGGTGGCCCTTCCACACTGTGCTTTGACACTTGTCACAAATGGAGTAACACGCTGACAGTGGGGTGTTTGTAAGTCGTCCACTTGCATGAAGGCTTTTCTGTCTCCATGCTGCTACTTGAGTCACATGCCCCAGATAGGAAAAGAAGAAAGAAAGGGAACAGAGATTCGGGAAAGACTTTTTATGATTAGAATCTTATATATGTGAGTGTATTTATTTACATGACAAAGTTTGTGCTTCTTAATACTTAAAGGGGTCATACAACACAGTTTTCCACAAGCTAATATGATGATTTAGGGTCTTAATGGAAAGTTTGTGATATTGTTTGTTTTAAAATTTCTCAAAGATAGTGTAAAAAACGCTAATTTTACCCTGATCTTTAGAAATACAACAAAACACCTCAATCTCTTAGGAGTCTTGTGCTGGGTCCGAAATCGCTTACTTCCCTACTATATAGTATGTGGAAAACAGCATGCGAGGCGAGTAGTATGTCCGAATTCATAGCATTCGAAATTCAGTAGGCGAGAAGAAACCGGATGACCAACTACTTCCGGCCGAATTCTGTAGTAAGCATACCATGGACACTTTCCTATCCCATAAGGCTCCGGGAGAGGAGGCGT
>JAUCNO010001819.1:8403706-8414358 GCA_032353835.1 Enteromius viviparus
TGCCATGTTTCCTCACATTCTTCTTCAACTAGCTCAACTTTTGCAGGCAGGTGTCACATGATTGGAAAGGTAGTCACAGGGTGTGTCGTGATTCTCCCTTATCACACCGCGGCACAGGATCGTGGATCTTAGTGTCGCGAATCGTTACAGCCCTACTCTTTATACAGTATAGTTTGTTTCAAATAGATTTGTTTCAAAGCAGCTACAGAATCAATATATATATATATACAGTATAAGACAAATTAAAATGATTCTTTAGCACAGCACTAAATAGACAATAGTCTCATTATTTAGATCAAGCCAGTTCAATGTTGACAGTTTAATAACAGTCATTGTTACAAAATTCAGCAATTATGGAACAAATCTGATTTTGTCATAAAGCAGCTTTCTGGAAGGCAATAGTCTCAACAACTCAGTTTAAGTTTTGTTTGTTCAATAGTGTAAATAGGCTTAAGTGACTTAAAACCCAACTAAGCAAGGCAGATAAACACAAATATATGAATCATTATTAAGTAAAATTATGCTTTTTGGCAGAAAAAAGTCTTATGTCTTCTTTCAACAGCTACTTGACCTATGCTAACCATGACCGCTTGATATTTATGACACACCTGCAATTTTTAGTATAAACTTCAATAAAATTTCATGGATATCTTATGCAGAAACACTTTCAATCTCCTTCACATGCCCAGTGTACACTGTGACGGACACATTCATATTTTCTTCGGTCTTCAGCGATGTGCTCTTGATGCTACACGCTCTCTTAGCCACCATAGCTAATGAGTGTAATGGGGAGCCGGATGGGCAAAGACAGATGATTGGTACGATGAAAGGTAATCCTCCAACAGGAGGGCAATTAGCCGATGCGTTAGACTGAGCTAAGAGCAGTGACGGGGTCTGAGACCTGCCCGACATCTCTGTTTATCAAACAGAGAGGCAGAAATGTGCTTAGTGTGAGTCATCACCCTGTCGCTAGATTGATTAGGGTGAGATTTTTTTTCTTTCTTAGGTATTTGACATTGATAAATTGAGTCATGGGACAGAGAGGTAGCTAAGGACCCAGTGTGTTTACAGTTTGGTGAAGCATGTGGATTTTGTTCAGGAATGTGTCTCTTGGGGCTTTGTTTAGACATCTTTGAAGTCAGTGATGAAGGGTTTCCTTTTTGTTAAATGTCCCAGCTTCAAGTCTTTTCCTAACTAGCAAATGATGCTAGTTTTCTAGTCATGATGTGTAGGTGTTGGTTGGGTTTTAACATTGGTAGGGACATTTTACTCAGTATTCAGGAGTATAAACATATGCACTCATATAGTACTATAAATCTTTCCTTTTCCAAAACACAAAATAAATATTTTTAACCCAGCCAGTGTCCAGAATACCTTCTATTGTGTGGAAAGATGTAGGTTTGGAGCAATGATGACATGTTTTTTTATTATCGGTTTTGGATAAACTATGTAGAGTGGATACGAAAAGTATTCAGACCCCCTTAAATTTTTCACTCGTTGTTATATTGCAGCCATTTGCTAAAATCATTAATTTTCAAGTGATTTTTTCCCCCCTCAATGTACACATATTACCCCGTAAGAAAAACTGAAGTATCACATGGTCGTAAGTATTCAGACCCTTTGCTCAGTATTAAGTAGAAGCACCTTTTGATCGAATACAGCCATGAGTCTTTTTGGGATGCAAGTTTTTCACACCTGGATTTGGGGATCCTCTGCCATTCCTCCTTGCAGATCCTCTCCAGTTCTGTCAGGTTGAATGGTAAACGTTGGTGGACAGACATTTTTAGGTCTTGTTGTGTTGTTGTGAAGCCACTCCTTCATTATTGTAGCTGTGTGCTTAGGACCATTGTCTTGTTGGAAGGTAAACCTTTGATCCAGTCTGAGGTCTTGAGCACTCTGGAGAAGATTTTGGTCCAGGATATTCCTGTACTTGGCCGCATTCATCTCTCCCTCAAATGCAATCAGTCGTCCTGTCCCTGCAGCTGAAAAACACCCCCACAACCTCTTACCTCTCTCACCAATGCTCTTCTCCCCCGAATGCTCAGTTTGGCTAGACGGCCAGCTCTAGGAAGAGTTCTGGTCATACAAAAGTCTTCCATTTAAGAATAATGGAGGCCACTGTTCTCTTAGGAACCTTAAGTGCAGCAGAAACAAGTTTGTAACCTTGGCCAGATCTTGTATTTTTGAAACCCAAATCTATATGCAAGGGTTAAAGCTAAAAGTGTTTTGAGTGTTTAAAAAGTTTAATAAGTTAAAAGGTCTCATATCCCCTGAGGAGAAACAGCGCATTGTTAAATGGGTTGAGTGTAAGTTTTTCTTATTTGTGAGATTGCATCAACCTATTGTTCAAGGAAGCTGAACTATCGGGAGCTTATTGAGCGGTTGATGCTTGACTGCTCTGCTTCTGAACAGTGAGTTTGATAATCTTAACTGATTCTGAAATAAAGAAGCTGGGTGCTGTAATAACACCTGTTTTCAACCTTTAAGTAAAAAATAAATTTTCACACCACATATGTAGCGTGCATTTTCTGCAGGAGTGATGAAGAGAGGCTCTCAGCAGTTCACAGGGATACATCTCAGATTGTTTATGGTCATGTTTGCGTATGCGTTTTAATGCCCCTCTTGTTCACACCATATTTCTTTGGCTCCCAGACTGATATGAGGGTTGGGTGGTGTTGATTGGACGTTAGGTGGTTCTGTTGTCACTGTGAGCACAATCATCCATGTGTTTGTACTCCACCAAGTGGTCAGAGAACGTTGACAAATATGTCTGCACACTGCCACACTTTATCTCCAGATTGTTCTCTTTAAAATCTCTAAATTGAATGTCTCCCATTTTCTTACTGTGGTCAGTAGTTCTTCTCAATAGGGAACCTGTCAGCCATTAATGCCAAACCTAAATGCCAGGGCACAGCAATATCGACGGGTGTGAATTGTTTCATGGCTGATGATCGTTGGTGCCCAGCGCTGGTGCCGGTGAGTGGCACGTGCCAGGCGACTCATCGTACTGCTTGGCATGCAGGTGGCAGATGGGCTGTAATTAATGAGAACCTGTTAAACAGTGATATGTGATCCCACACGGTAATTAGAAAACAGCAGCATGGAGCCAGGCAGAGTAATTAGTCCGTCAGGGCCAGGGCTCTCAGGAGTCAGCCCTCCTAAAGGAGACTTTAGCCAAAGACAACTAACATACATCATGATTATTAAGATTGCTGAAAGATGCAACCACTTATTATAGCTTTAATGTTAACACTTTCGATTAGACCTAAGTAATTTGAAGCAGATGAAGCTGTGAGGGATTGACTTACAGTCTCTTACTAAAGTCTGGAAGATTCTGTTTGTTGATGCACTAGGCTTCATGAGCTAAGAATGAACAACAGTATTTATAGCATTAATTAAGGTTTATAATAATACATTTTCTTATTTTATTTTTGTATTGAATGTTTTTTAAAATACCATATGATTAAATATTAATTTTATTATACTCTTTTTACATATAAAATAAAAGAATAGTATGATTATTAAAGTATAGTATTATTATTAAGCATTTTTAAATTATGTTTACTAATTTTCGGGAGGAGCACATACGAATGATTAACCAGCTGCCACCTATCTCCCTAATTACCCTATCAGAGCTAAAGCTTTCCCTTTAAATATCTCCAACTTCCTCTCCCTCATATCTGTGTTCTTTGCATCCCTCGGCCGCCCCTTACACCACTTAAACTGGGAACCGGGTGTCGGGTTTCCCGGTCACAGGAGAACTGGCCCTTGCTAAGCCAGGTTCCTCCAAAGGTTTTTGGTTCCTTGCCATCGTCTCTTAATCGGGGGCACCTGGTTTCCAGCTTTCTTAGTTAAGGCTCAAGCCATTAACAACTATCACTCCTTTAAGCTGATTTTGCCATCCTCGCTATTTAGGCATCCCACCCTCCTCCCAGGCGGCACGCAGTGACCGTGCCAGGCTCCAAGCTCTACCCAGCATCTTCCCTAGGGTCTGCCGGGCTCTCTGCCTGTTCCCCGGACAGCACGCCAAACATAATAACGTAACGTAATATTGGTTATTTAATGATGAAGGGGGAACTCGTGAAATGTTTCAAACACTACCATTCAAAAGTTTTGGGTTAGTAAGATTTTTGGTTTTTGATCAAAGAGACAATAAAAACAATAATACTGTAATATATTGTTACAATTTAAAATATCAGTTCTCTATTATAATGTTTTAAAATGTAAAATATTCCTGCATGCTAAATATGTCGTGAAATCTGCTTAATATTTTTTGTGGTCACCATGATGCATTGTTTTCAGGATTATATTTTGTTTCTTTTGTCACTTTATAAATATTTTCACTGTTACAGTTAATCATTTTAATCCAGCCCTAACCCTAAACTGAATAAAAGTACAAATTTATCAAAAAATAAATAAATAGTGTTGCATTATTGAAAGCAAAATGGTTCAGATTGCATGGTTATACAGTTGTAGAAAGCTGCAGCTAAAACAAAAGCCCAGACAAGCTACAGAAAGCCTGTGAAGCAATTGGTGAAGACAGCATGTTGCAATTAAAGTTAAAGATTGAATTTAAGTCACAGTTCTAGATTCGAAGCGCAGCAACTGAATTTGTCTTTTGATATTGCTCACTGCTAACTACAAAGCATTTGTTGAAAGGGACCATTTTCCCTCCTCTGTTCTACCAGCACAGTAAATTAGAAATAGACAGGAATCGTGTATTTCATTGGCTACGCTCAGCTTGCATTGAAAGGACAGCTGAAGAGTGGCCCATTAAGCTTTCCCTTATCACTCGTGTTCTGAATAACATCTTTTCAATTTTTGCTTTACAAAATCAGACTCATTATTGCCTGCGTTTTAACCTGGTTCTCAGCCATCATTTGTGCCGTAATGTGTTTTCTCTCTGTAAAGTGATAGAGATGTCATCTCTCCGCCTGAAGCTCGGGTTTGGTTTCATATTTGTCATCCTGCGCAAGAAAACATTCTGACATGAATATTGTTGTCAGTGATTAATTATGAAAATCGGAGAAGTCTGTTTCCCACAGCAAGCGACAACAAATGTAATGCTCTTTTCAAATCACATTTTTATCATGCTGTCTTTTGCGACATAGATTCACATTGTTTCCTCTAAGCTTATAACCTTTCAGTGTCCTTTGGTCCACAAGACAGAACGCAACCTAGTTCAGTCATTCAGCTGCAATGGATCACCATTGTCATCTCTACAATGTCTGTACTTTATTAAGTATGAAGGAAATAAAGCGTGAGGCTTCCTGTGCGCCTGAGCCAAGGACCCTCACAGCCCCGGGACGCTTGTGAACCTCCTTATACATCAGCCTCTTAATCTTCCAGTTTGCTGGTAGCCTGAAAAACACTTATCACATTCATATCTCCCAGCGTCCCTCACACCAGCCCAGCCGCATATCATAAGTGTCAATCTTTGTCTGTGTGATAGAGTTGAAATGACTGTCCAACTTTCACTTTCAGCTCCAATCGCTCTCTGTTTCCTGACATGTCTGGTATTGCAAGGTTAATGTCCCGTCAGGTAGAGGGTCTCATTAGTAAATCACTGTGTTGGGGAGGTAAGGCCACTCTTGATATATGGCTGAGTGTCCTAGTCTGTAATCTACCCAGGGTAGACCTGACAGCTTTAAACTCGTTCTCTCACACACAAACGTAGATTTAAAGCACCCAGAATGTTTAACATATTTCATCCTTTAGGACTGAAATCCCAGGCGTGTCAGCTGAGAAATAGAGAGAATTGTTTTTAATAGCGAGTTGGGGGAGAGGAAGCAGAAGTTGTGGTTCTGCAAGCAGTGCAAAAAAGAGAAAAAACGACCACGCTTGAGATCTATCAAGCTGCATGGGGTCACATTGATAGGATGTGGGGTGGGGGAATTACGTAAAGATTGGTTTCTCTAGCTGACCATATGTCACTGGCCATGTACCAGTGTGGCAGAGGAATTGCGGAAGAGGTAGTATATCAACACCCTGAGAAAGATAGCCCGATGTTCTGAGTGCGCTTGTGTTATTCATTTATTAACGTGAGCTGTTAGGGGCCGTCTCTCACAGTAATGAGGCTGGGCTCAGATGGTGAGATCAACGTTAATTGTTTTGGTTGAAGTCATTGATTATTGAGTGCTTTAATTATTAGTCACATCTGTTTCTTTCGCTTTCCCCATGGATGAATAGTTGGGATCAATCACATTCGATCGTTCATGTGCCTACGTCAAGTCCCATAAACCACAATTAGTTTATTTTTTGGTCTGATAAAACTAAACACACTCAGGTAATGATTATTCCATTTTGAACAATGGTTGTGCTTGAAAAAAAAAAGACTTAGTAAAATGTCTTACAAATAAACTAAACACCAGGATTGCAAATCACATAGTCAAAACACAGAAAACAGGAGAATAACGTGGATAGAGAGAGATCTTCACTGCATAAAATGGCCATGATTTTAACAGTAAAAACCTGTTAAATGGTTCACGGTAAATTCCTGTAAAATATCAGTTATGTTTATTAGGGTTGTATCTTACATGTAATGTTGTTAAATTAATGTTTATTGTATATTTCAGTTTAATAATTCCTATCATGATGGTGTTTAGTGTTTGTGTGAATGACTCTTAGCAACTTACATGTTATCCGTTTTAAAGCTCCTTGTTATGGGGTTTGGTTCATCATGTGACTTTCTCATCACCACCTGCTTATCAGTGTATTTCAAAGATACAACATAGATTTCACTACTTTAATAGATTGGTATATTAACATTATATCAGTTATTACTGTTTATTTTCAGGATTTACAATGTTTAACTGTAAATTTAACTTAACCATAAATTGATTCCATACAATTTATTTTATATTGTTTATTTAGTTTTAAAAAAAATAATAAACTTTCGAAATTTGAAAATTTGTTAGTTTTGTAAATTCATTGAATATATTTTTGTGGACAATTATTTCAGGCAAAAGACAATTAAAACAATTATAAAATATTTCTATTGCCTTTCTATTTCTATTGTATGCTGTTCATTTGTGGTTTCTATTCATTAAAGAATACTGAAACATCACAGTTTCCAAAACTGTGGATTCCAAATATGTGGATGCTTCCGCGAAGCCAGTTTAATGAGATGAGAAATCGCATCCTACTGTTTTTTGTTTATTAGTAGGCTTAATAAACCACAGTAACCTCTGAAACTGACAGTCTGTTCCATTCCTTTCTCTACAGATAACTTTCTTCATGCTGTTGTCTGCTGTGTGTGTGATGCTGAACCTCGCAGGAGCCATCCTTTCCTGTCAGAATGCCCAGTTGGTCAACTCTCTGGAGGACTGTCAGCTGGTGAGAGAGCCATGTCTGAAATCACTTCTTTGTAGTAAAGGAAACCTCAAATAGATTCTTATGTCCAAAATAGCTTAGCGAAAATAGTTAAGTCCTAAACCTGTGTCGTTTTATCAGACACTCAAAACTAGCCTGTCACTAAAGAATCAATCTATTCAGCAATTATAGCTCCCAGGAGCATCATTCATTACACGATGCCCTTGTCAAGATCTCAGTAAATTAGCTGATGAGAATGTCTGTTGGGACCCATTATGTACATCCTGTAATATTCTGTTGGAGCAGAAATAAATATTAACACCCACCACCTCTGTCCTCAATAAAACATCTGTTTGATCGGCTACCGAAGTTCACAGGGGTTTTCTAGCCAAAAATAAAAAAACCTAATCATTAATTGTCTGGGGAGATTCTCCCATCCTGCTATTGAAAGTGCAGCGGTCAAGTGAACGGGAGTGGATGAGCATCACATATTAGCCAGGATGTCCTATATGAGGTCACTTTTGCCTTCGTAAGAAAGGGATATATTCTCAAAATGTTGTTAGAATCTGAGAATGCATACTCAGTGTATCGTGAGTGTATAGTGGACTGAGTTTGTTTCGTGTTCTTCCCAGTTATTAATATGAAAGTTGAAAATTGACTAAATTGTAAAGCTAAAAAATTAAATTTAAAAAGCCAGTTTCTCTTATGGTTTTATGGCAAATCATAATAGCTCTAAATTGTTGTTTTTGATAGTGAAGGATATCCTCAATGAATGGCACAGTATATTTGTGTGCTGCCCATTGTGTTCTTTGAATGAAGGCTTATAAAGGAGATTAATACAGCAGTCAGTCTTTGTTGTGTTTTCTATTGAGGTTGATTTATCAGCTCTAGAGTGGGTCCAGTGCTGGCCCAGCGCAGCATAACAGCTCAGCACGGCTTCCCCCATTTCTGTTCTCCAAAACTGGACACCCCTCTCCAGCTCTAAGACCATTTATCTGCCTGGTGTGGACTAAATAATCAGATGAGTTATAGTTTTCAGAACTGGTAGCAAATTAACATATTAAATGTGTGTTCTTAGTTTTTTTTTAAATAAATAATGCATTTGACTAAATTCACTGTATCTGAAACAAGTGCTGGAGATTAGCTGAAGATCTTATGGTTATTGATTATTCCGCATCCATATCTCTGCGTACATAAATCACCAGGTAATTCTTATTTGTTTGTTTCAAACACAATTAAATGCACGGCTGGTTTTCAGTTTATGAATGGAGGCTTTAAATTTGTTTTAGCTTCATTCTAGTATCAGTGATCTGTTATGTTTGCGGCTTGCATTTACAAACCCAAACGACTGTTTTAACGTGTATAATACAAAAAACCACTAAGGGTTTTTTGTTTTTTCGTATCTGTCTTGTATTTGTATCATTTGTAGATTTTGTTCTGAAAGCAGTCTGTGTTTATGTTTATTAAAACATGACAACCCAGCTAATTGAATTGAGTGATTCAACAGTGAGTTAAATAATTCTGAGGTAATTAGAAACTGAAAGAAACTGTCTTGTAGTGGGCAGTCAATTAGAACAAACTTTCATGAGAAAATACATTTAAAAAACCTTGCTTTATAAATAATGATCAGATGTTTTTGAGATGAATGCATAGTGAAAATGTTGATGGGTCTTTGTAAGATGAATCATTACAGCATTTCAGGTTCAGTTTCAAAGGATTGAGCCCATGTCATTATGTGGCATGAGTTCAATAGACTGAATATGTCATAAAGATGAAACATTCAGGTGAACATATTGTCTGGGAAGAACTCACTGTACATTCTTGTAATCAAATATAAATGATGGCACTTTTTCTCCTAGCAATGAAAAGAAGCTTAAATTGTAACATTTTATATATATATAAAATCAGTGGGAAATGGTCCAATTTTATTTTTGTTTCTATATATTTTATGACATTTTTTTCTGTCTTTAAGCAATGATTTCACCAGGCGTTTGAAGTCTCACACAATCTACAGTGTGGAGTTTGTCTCACTAGATACTAATTTTAAAAAATGTATAAGAATTAATAACATGGAGATCTTTCTATTGTCCTCTTTTTAAACAGTCCCCTTCATAATCCTCCAGTAATTCTCCATAATTGAGCAGAAACAAAACACTGTCTTAATCACTTGTCGCCATGGAAACATGACATTAAGAACCCAATGGCATTTCTCACCTGGTGTGGTTGTGCAAAAACAGGTCAGGTAATTATCCCTCCCTTTGTCTACAGGTTCAGACCAGGCTAAAGACAGGCTTGTGTCTCCATCAGACTCTTCACCTGACTTAGGGATTAGCATGTTGGATTAAGCATCTCTTCTCTCTGCCTACTGAACGTTCGCCTCCTCAGAGACACGATCCTGCCATGACTGAAATATTAATGAAGTTGTTTCCCCGATTCAATTAACCCCTGCTTGCAAAGTTCACACATTGCTTTTGTGCAATATAGGTCAAATGGCGACTTCGTTTCAGTCTGACACAAAAAGCGTTTATAATGCTGGACCACCATGTATGGGATTTATTAAGATATTTCTTAACAAACATGTATGACTGGATGAATATGAGTATATGTTATTATATATTAATGTGATTAGAGTTATTAATGCAGAAGACTTGAGTGATTTCACTTTCTTTTTTAATACATTAAACTTTCACGAATATGCAGCTACTTTACGTTGAAAGAAAAGTGGTTTAAGTGTTCGCATTGAAAAAGATTTGAATTTAATTTGTGGATTTTATAAATATGACCCCACCAACTATTAATATCTTTCATCTATGATTACTTTTAACCATCAAGTTTAAATTCAATGGCATCAATGCAGCAGAAGAATTTAGACGTACCACAAATTGGTTTTTGTCAATTTCTGAAGGTGTAATATAATCCTGCTTCTCTCAGGCACACAGGGAACACTATTTCACGTTGCTGAACAAGTGTCATCACTATATTGTACTTGTGATGGAAGAAATCTAGTGTCTTACAATTGTCCCTGGCCTGTTTATGTATTTGTTTTCACAATTTATTGTCCATTTTATGCAGAAAGAAATATTTGACGTGCATGAAACTGAATTCAGATTGTTTCTGTCCTTCTGCAGATCAAATTTGACAGTGACGGTGTGTGTGTGTGCTGTGAGCTTGAGCACCTGAGATCCACCTGTAATAATCTGGGAGATACGCTTAAACTCAACCCGCTGAGGGACTGCAATACCATACGTCTCCGTCTGAAGGTATTGTGTGTGTGTGTGTGTGTGTGTGTGTTTTTGTTTTTATATCCTCGTGGGGACCAATTGTCCCCACAAAGATAGGAA
>JAUCNO010001819.1:8421251-8449954 GCA_032353835.1 Enteromius viviparus
CGTTTCCTTTGCCTGTTTTATATTAAATGTTTTTTGCATTTGATCTCTCCGTGTTCCTGGTTCCTGGTTCTAAGAAGGGATTGACACACACAGCCGCACGCACCACGAACCGCAACAAAGTCATCACAAGACTCAGACCCGTTCGTTACAGTACTATATTGTTTCGCGGAAGGATGATAATGTTAATTTAAAACAAATATGCCAATAAAATGTTTCAAATTCATATTCATGTTCAGTGTTTTTTCTTATGTGGCAAGTAACCGTGTAATAAGCGGGATAATATACAGGCAGCCGGTAGTTATCGCGAAATAATTATTCCTGCGATAACTACGGGCTGCCTGTACATTATCCCTTACTTGCGCCACAGCAGCAGGGAATATGAAAATTTTTTGACACTGATGTTGATGTGTCTGCATTCACTTCAGTGGGCTTAAATAGATCACCCTTTACAGCAGATTTAGTTAACAAACTGACAGTTTTGATCTAAATATGATTTTTTTAGTTACATTAATCTTTATTCAACATCAGTAACTTACATTACACATCATCTGTTGCGTATGCCAGTTGTTCCTACTTGTGCATATAGTTCACTGGAGACTCGCTCTGAACGGATCGTTTAAATCAGTGAGTTATCGAATTGAGAACAGCTGCAATCGGATCATTCCAATTCGAGAATTAATTGTTTGGTGTGATTTGTGAACCGATTAAATAGGTTCATTAAAAATAACCAATTTTGTTAATAAATCGCTTCTGCATCTCGGAGCACGTGATATATGAGTAACAATATGTTTAATGAAATGTAGTGAAGTAAAAAGTACAATCTTATGCTTAGGAATGTAATGAAGTAAAAGTAAAAGTTATTAAAAATAAAACTTACAGATAAACAGATAGTATAGATAAAAATGTACTTAATTACAGTAACAAAGTAAAACTGCTTTGTTATGGTCCACCACTGTTAACTCTTTCCTGTGACTTAGTCTTAGACTTAGACGCAATAGAGTCGGAATAGAGTCGGTCCCTTAGAGAGCGCCTCCAGGGCATGGATGTTCTGGTCCACTCTGACAACACTGCAACCATTGCGTATATCAACGGGCAAGGCAGTTTATGCTCCCGTCGCATGTCACAAATCTTCCTGTCACCTCCTCCTCTGGAGTCAGAATCATCTGAGGTCCCTTAGTGCCATCCACATTCTAGAAGCGTTCAATCTGACAGCCGAACTCAAGCAGAACTTCTTGGAGAGTGAAGACTCCATCTCCAGGTGGTCCAGTTGATCTGGAGACGTTTCTGAGCTGCACAGGTAACCCTGTTTGCATCCAGAACCCACCCATTGCCTTTGGTTCTACCCTCTAACCGAGGTGCACCGGTGCACAGCTGGCCCTGGGGCCTACGCAAGTATGCATTTCCCCCAGTGAGCACAGTAGCACAGACACTGCGCAAGAATAGAGAGGACGAGGAGCAAGTCCTGTTAGTGGCTCCATATTCCCATATTCCTGGTTCCCGGAACTCATGCTCCTCAGGACAGCCACTCCCTGGCCAATTCCTCTGAGAAAGGATCTACCTTCTTAGAGATGGGGCATGCTTTTTTAACCGCATCCAGACCTGTGGAAACTCCCTGTGTGGTCCCTGGATGGGACGCAGTGGTTCTAGGTGACCTACCCCAGAAGGTAGCGTCCACTAGACAAGCCTATGCATTGAAGTGGAACCTGTTCACCGAATGGTGTTCCTCTCACAGTAAGCACCCCCGGTGACGACCCTCGGTCAGAGCCGTGTTTTCCTTCTTGCAGCAAGGGTTGGAGCATGGGCTGTGCCCTTCCACCCTTAAGGGGTTTCAGGTTTTCAGGTTTCTTAGGGGGGCCAGGAGGTTAAATCCACATAGGCCTTCCTTGCTTCCCTCTTGGGATTTGGCATTGGTGCTGAGAGCCCTACAAACTGCCCCCTTTGAGCCCTTGCAGTCAGTTGAATTGAAGTTTCTCTCTATGAAAACTCTACTTCTGGCTGCATTAGCCTCGATCAAGAGGGTTGGGGACCTGTAGGCACTTTCGGTCAACAAATCATGCCTTGAGTTTGGGCGGCTGACTCTAATGCAACCCGGCTATGTGCCCAAGGTTCCTACCTCTCCCTTTAGGGATCAAGTGGTGAACCTGCAAGCACTGCCCCAGGAGGAGGCAGACCCAACCAAACAGCTCTTTGTCTGTTACAGAGGACAGCAGAAAGGAAAGGCTGTCTCCCAGCAGAGGATGACCCACTGGATAGTGGATGCCTTCACCTTGGCTTATGAAGCACAAAGTGGGCCCTGCCCACTCAGGTTACGTGCTCACTCCACTAGAGTGTCGCATCATCCTGGGTGCTGGCTTGTGGCACCTTGCTAGCAGAAATCTGTAGAGTCCAGGCCTTTCAGCTAATGAGTTCTTGAATGCTACTGTCAGGCTGACCCTGTTGGGATTCCATATGTGTATTCCACTGTACACTTACTAGGGCTGTGTTTTCCTAGCAGACTACATTCTGCCATCTCTAGAGAATGGAGCCTAAACCATTTCAGAGAATTTCATGTGCAATAGTAATTGTCGCTTAACCCCCTTTGGGAGGGGGTGACTCTGCAGTGTGCCTGTTCTGGTGAAAGGGCACCCTTTCCCAGTGGTATCCAGTCCTACTGGTGGGGTTTCTCGAGAAACAGCAGTAGTAACCTCCTCTGTGTAGAGCCCTGTCCTATCGTCTGCCTTATAGGAGGATCAGGAGGCCTACACAGGGCACTGGAAGGGGGCAGCTCCTGTGGCGCTTTGGTAGGGATCCTGATTCGTCAGTCACAGTTGTGACTTATAGTGACCGACTGAAAGGGAATGTCTTGGTTATGTTTGTAACCCTCGTTCCGTGAAGGAGGGAACGAATCATGTCCCATCGCCTTAGCCACTATACCTCACCTGAACTGCTGGGCCTAGCTCGGCTCCTCAGCGAAAATATAAATGATGCATGCACCAGTTGCTCACTAACACTCACACAGTGATCAGTTGCAGCTGGATGCAATCAGTGCATGCCAATGCCCATTGGCTTATTTTGTTACGCTCGAAGTAGGGAACGGAGACGTCATGTTGGTGACCGACGAATCGGGATCTCACCAGAGAGACCACTCTGGTGAGATCCCGATTCGTCGATCACCAACGTGACGTCTCCGTTCGCTCGTTCAGGAAACAAGGGTTACATACATAACCAAGAAGTTTTCTCTGATCCATTGAGGCTATGTCATGAGTCCTATCATCTCATTTAGTTTTACAACAAGCACATATTTTAGAAGTACTATTCATTTCTTAAGTGTAAGATTACATGAAGATGAGACCACAGACATTACAATACTCAGTGGGAAAGAACCATGGATCTGTCATCGCTGCCTTTTGATGGATTTGTCTTTTTCAGCCAGACTGTTTTATGTGAGAGAAAATAAACTTGTGGGACATAAAGTTTTAATATTCTTTAAGAGTGGGCTTTGTGCGGTTTATGGGCGCTGCAGTAAATTGCACAGCCTCTCATGGATGGCTGCAGCAGAGGCATGGGCGCAGGGAGATGAATTGAAATGAGCTATATTAGCATGGCTGTGGCTCTGAGAATCACTGGAGCAGTTGTGGGATTAGTTTCGACTGGGGGCACAGAGTGGCAAAGCGAGAAATCACCACTGTTACCAGCTGCACAGACCATGCACAGAGACAACAGAGGCCCGAGGGCAGGGATGAGGTGAAGCACTACATGGAGCTTTTCCCTTTGCAACTGTATTAAGGGATTTTACCACAGCCTGATCATTTTTATCTTCTCAAAGCCAAAATCCTGATTCATGTTGTTATTTTGAGTATAGATTTTGACTTTGTGATGTAATTTTTTTATATTACTTTCTGTACTTATCTGTATTTTACAGTCACTGCCTCTCTTAATGATACTTAAGGATCAGATTGATCTATTCAAGGATGATTTCAGTGTCTTCTGGTTGATGAGCCTTCACATATTCTAAAAATAAATCAACAAGAAAGGGCATTGTCATCATAAAATGCTCTAAACCTGTTCTTGAACTCAATAGAATGTCACAAAATGAGTTGCTCTTCCAGCCTGAACTTTTCACCGGCTTATTCATAGACAGAACTTTAAAAGCAATATTAAAGGGATCGTTCACTCAGAAAATGCTCACACACTTTGTCCCAAATGTTGTCCCAAATTGTATGATTTTCTTTTGTGAGTGATCACATTATTTAAAATGTCTTCTTTCATGATCTGTAAGTTTGGAATGACATATGGAAGAGTAATTGATTACAGAATATTTATTTGCAGGTAAACTATCCCTAACCTTTGACTCTTCCTCGTCATTTTATATGATTCTGTCTTAATGTCATGTTTTCACTTTCTGATTACCTAAATTCTACATGGCTGATGAAAGTGATAATAACCATTATGTAAGTCTCTCAGTACATCAAAAAAAAAAGAAGAAAAAAAGAATATTTGGAATTATTATATCCTTTGCTTTGAAGAAAATTCCCTTTAATAATTCATGCATCAGAAGGTTAAATTGCATAAAATGAAACTCTTTAGCCAAAGGGTCTCAGCAGGGTGAGAAAGGGCACAAACTATCCTCCCTGTACTCCTTGTAAAAGATTCAGACCTACTTTGAAAAACAGTATTACCTAAATGACGTCCTACTTTTTGTCTTTTTTGGACACTATGGTTTGCATGAATTGCCTTATTTGAACACAATGAAAATTGTGTAACTTTGACTTCAAACAACAAAATTATACAGAGAATGGTTTGATCATTAGAGGGTTATCAAATACAATAGCATTCAGATGTTTGGGTTCAATAGGATTTTTTTATTAATACTTGAGCAAAGATACATTTAATTGATTAAAAGTGACACTAAAGAACTGTACAAAAATAGGAACTATTTTTAACATTTATAATAATAAGAAAAAATATTTATTGAATGCCAAATTAGCAATTGGAATTATTTCTAAAAGATCAGTATTTATATATTTCAAAATACTACTGTATTAATTTTAGTTTTGATGAAAAAGACTGCATCTTGGTGAGCTTTCTTTTGGAAAAAATAAAATGTAAAAAAATAAAATCTTCGTGACCCTTAATGTTTGAACAGTTGTGTCCTGTTTTTTTTTTTAAAGCTCACTTTTAAAAATCTTTTTCGGCAGTTCATGCCACACAGAGCACGTGCCTTGAGCGCGGACTGTATGACCCCTCATGGTACCATCTTACACCAGACACTGGATTTCGATGAGTTCATCCCACCCATCCCCCCTCCTCCCTACTATCCCCCAGAGTACACCTGCACACCTGTGATGGAGGGCCAGAGGTAAACCTGCACATACAGACACACAGCTCACATCCCAGCTGACATGAAATGACCTAATATTTGAACTATATCTGAGAAACAGTTTGATCCCAGATTGCTTGGCCGCAAATCTAAAGGTTTGTGCGTTTGTGAATTTTGATTTGCAGACGTTAATAATATTGCTCCATGGAATGATTTGTAAAACATGCATTCTTTTTTTATTTAATGGAAATTCGGGCTTATCCACCACCATGTTAGTGCTGGGCTTGATGCAAACTGCTCTGATAATCCATATTATGGAGCACCAGTGTCCATGGCCTGGTGTAAATCCACCATTGATTTCTCTGTCTTGCACTGTGAGACACTCTGCCCACCATCCCATCATAAAAAACGTGCTGATGAGGCTGTTTAGCCTGCGGCCACACTAATGTGTCAACAAAGCAGTAAATACATAGAAAGCAAGAGCAGCCCAACATACACATGGGCTGCTTCAAAGCATGATCAATGTCAGGATGTGGTAATACACAAAGAAACATTTGGAAAAACAAATTCCTCCTCTCCTTTATGACAGAGGGAGTCTGCATAATTAAAAGAATGAAATAAATAACTTGATGAGATAAAGAGGAAATTATTTCATTTTCCACAGCTCCTAAATGGCCTCACATATTTTTTTTTTTTTTTTGCAGTGATCATCCCCAACAATATAATATATCCAAATTTGTTAAAGCATTGATTCAGTGTTGTAATCATGTTTTACTATAATCTCTGTCCATTAGAGGGTTGCACCTGGACTTTCCACACTCTCCCTTCAGTGCTATTTATGGGGTGCCTATAAACAGCCCTGGTGCTCTGTATCCGTCTGAGCTGCCACCACCCTATGAATCTGTCGTGGGACAGACACCTGCCAGCCAGGTAAGAGCTGATGCCTTTTCCACAAACTACTGTAATATTGCATGATGATTTGGCTATGTAGGGTCTAGTATTAAGTTGTATGACTAATTGTTTTAATTTAAAAAAAAAATCAGTTAAGCATATTTAAAGAAGTAATTTTGTGTGACTATAATTTTGATGTTCAAAATGAGACACACCATATGGCAAAAAAACTGAATTTATTTTATTTTTAAATAAAGTGTAATTAAATGGTTACTCCACCCCAAAATTAATAGTTTGTCAATAATCACTTATCCCCATGTCATTTCAAATATGTAAAAACTTAGAAGAGCAGTTACAAGCCTCCAGGTTTTCATCCAAAATATCTTAAAGCTTTAACAGATTTGGAACAACAGCGGGGTAAGTGATTAATGACTAAATTTACATTTTGAAGTGGAGTATCCCTATTCAAAGTAATTGTTTGAAAAATTTGTGAATAAATTCATTGATGAACATCACATTATTGATCCTTTTGCTGTTTTATTACAGTTCCTGGATTATTTTAGGTTGTACTAGTAGTTTGGAGGAATTTCAGTCTTAAAGTAATGCAGACTCCATGTGTTAGCATACCACCAATTCAGCAATGTTCCTCCTCTTCAGTTACACTCATTTGTCTGTGTAAAGCTCGACAGTCAAAAGGTCCTTCGGTGCACTTGAGGGGCTGAAAGGAATTAATACAAGTGCCTTCGTATAATGGATTATAATTTTCTCTGGAACACATTAGCAATATAGGCAGGAATTTCATTCTATTTAAATAGAAATGGGCTTTCTTACAGTGAGAGCAGGGCCTGTTTTTGAACAATGATTTCCCATCAAATTTCTTTTCTTCACCTGATGAAAGGGAACAAGAGCTATACTCTTTGCCAAAAAAATTGAAAAGAACCACTAAAACCTTTCAAATCCAGAGAGTAAACCTGTGATTACGTGTTAGTTTGAAGATTTGTTTGCTGCCTAAAGAGGACTGTGATTTAAAAAAGGATCAAATCTCAAGCGATTTTAGACCTTTACACGTGGAGCTATTGATAACCATCTGCAAACAAAACAGCAGGGGCATTTCAGTAGAGCCGTTTCTTACATGAAGCATGGGTCTGAGATGATTTTAGAGCAGCAGTACTACAAAGAAATATTTTAAAATTGATATAGTCAACTTTATGTATAGCTACTGACTCTAGCCTGCAGCTTATTTTCCACGTTTTTATAAAGCCGATGGTGTGAAATAAGCTCTCTTTATACAGGATAAATTCTTTATATAGTCGTTTATGTGTTTTGGATCAATCATGTTATGAGGATTTTTTTATGGAAACCACACAAGTTCACATTCACAATAATGCAACAGTTTAAAGTGCAAGTGTGATCTTAGAGAGCCCCCTGCAGGCCACAGGACAGCACTGTCATTTAAAAGCGCTGCTGTGGTGCCAGATGTCAGACTGGTGCAGACTCCTCAGTGCCAGATGTTCTGATGTCTGATTCGCCGCCTTTTGCAGTTGTTTGTTATCATCCTCAGGTGTAAGACCGTTTTTGATCACCATCCTCTCCAGAAGGTTGCACTCAAACACATTTTTAAACTGTTTATTGAGATGTAACAATATATAACAGCGCGATACAACATTATAGTTGCATTTGTTTTACATACGAGAATATTAATGAAAAACAAGAAAAAGAAACATATGAAAAAATAAAGGTTACTTCTGATAGTGACACATTTGGAGAAGATGACAATACAAGACTGTAATACAACAATATACAATGCAATACATATATTCAAAGTGGTTCATTATAGTAAAAATGTAAAAAGGGATAGGAAATTTAATTCAAATGTTTTTTTTTCTCTTTCATCCAGATCACCACCAGTCTTGAGCAACAGGTCACAGAGTCCAGTCTGTGTGAAAGGAACACCACAGCTGGTCTTAGCACTCAGGGTGAGGAGGATTGTTAAGCAAGTCAAAGGTTTTCCCGGTCTGATGCATATGGAATGAAAGACATGTTGAAATATTCTGTGTATTCCTTCAACATTAGTATGATGTATCTATAATGTTTGATAGAATAACAGCTTCAGGACCCAGGTTTTGCTATGGAAAAAGAATTTACTGGTCTTCAAGGGTCTTGTAAGATTTCTAGTATCAGTAATTTTAATGTCTTTGAAAGAGGTATCGTATGCCCACCAAGACTGTGTTTAATTGATCTACAATACAGTAAAAAAAACATAATTAGAAATATTATTACAATTTAAATTATTAGTCTTCTATCTTAATATATTTTAAAATGTACTTCATCACAATCCTTTGTGTGATCCTTCAGAAATCATTACTTACCCCAAATGTTTTGAGCTGTTTATTTAGGTTGTGACCCAACATGGTAAAAAAAAAAAAATCAACAGTAATGTATATTAATAACATCATGAATTACACGTTCAAATCGGTCACTAACAAACAGAAATTGCATGCATTAAAACTGACTTCTGTGTGACCTGTGCTTTATAACTGTACATATCTATTGAATTACACAAATGGTATTGGCTAATGTAACAGAAAAGGAAAATTGTAAATTTTTTAAATGCACAAACGGCAACAAAAGTGAGATTAACTTATCTAAACTGCAAGAATATCCCACAATATTACTTTATTTTTTTAAATATTAAATGCACCTGTTTTGAGCGTACTGTAAGAGGCTTCTTTCAAAACATTACAAATCTGACAAACCTCAAACTTAGTAGTTTTTTGCATACATAGAAGGTTGTACCTTATACATTATATTATATATCTACAGACAAAACACTCATTTAACAAATTCAACAGCTTTCAGTCATTATCTGTATACGTATAACAATAATATGGTCTTTGTTCCCATAGCCTCTGTTGATAGTGCTTCCCTTATGGTGTCGGAGACTGCAGACATCCCTGATCACAGCTGTTCCTCTGAAGACCTGTGTTCTCTAGAAGTGCAAGGCTCTGATTCCTCTCCATATGGCACTTTGCGCATTGTACCCACTGATGGTAGCTGCACAAGTCTGGATCACAGCACCCAATCCTCTCAGAGGCGGTGGACCCCTGCTCGACTGGACCACAGCGAGTCCTCTGTCACGCAGGATTCCAAGCCCCACTCCCCCCAGCTGTCACCTGATGCTGTTAATGTTCCTGAGAAGGAGGAGATTACAGGCATTAAACCCACGTCTCGCACGCAGCATAAAGAACGAACCAATAAGAAGCTTACCCTTCTTTTCCCTCCAAGCACACCATCCCAATGTGCTTCCAACTCAGCAGTCACCTCCACTGCCGCCACAGCTTCTGCTCTGACCCCCTCCGCCTGCACCTCTCCATCACCCACCGCTCAACTGCGGGGAACCCGGCTATGGTTCAGCGTCTGGTCCCCTTCCTCCTCTTCCTCACAGCCCCATGCTACATCTGCTCTCAGCAACCCCAGTCAACGAGATCGGCCCCGCACACTCCGTGCCACGAAAGGCTATCGGAAGCTGGCAAGGATTGTGCGTTCCACTAGTGAACCCATATCCTGTACTTCCATATCTAGAAGTATGTGAATTCTTTCTCTCTTTGGCTCTATAGGTTTTTTTTACTTGATTCGTTATAAACTCTAGCTTAACTTTTTTTTAAGTTCATGCTCTTTATTTGTTGGGTCTGTATTATTGATTGGACGAACGCAATATACACACTCCTGTTTAAACAGCAGTTTGTCTGTTACTTGGACTTCTATGGGTTTATTAAATTAATTGAAAGTGACAGTAAATACTTTTATATTACAAATAAATGCTATTCTTTTGAGCTTTATTGAACTATTCATTTAAGCATCCTGAATTGGACCGTTTTCATAAGAATATTAAACAGCAGAACTGTTTTTAACATTAATAACTGTTTTTACTCCGTGTATTCTGGACTGTATTTGTCATATGTAGACATTTTGGTCCATAGCAGTACTTATGCTTTTTTTCTCAATTGATTTGCTCTGTCACTGTTTGACATTTCGATTTTCTGCTGAAACAAAATGCAACCTCCAAAAGTTTCTATGACTAAATAAGTGCATAAATATTTCAAGAGGCAAGTGCTATTCAATTTATTATTGGTTAGACTGGCCATTACATTCTAACATTACATCATTTCAGACTTTTGCGATGCACAAAAAAAGGACTGAAGCTTCTTCAGTGCCTGGTTTCAAAACTCTGTGCTTGATTAAGCTCATAATGAATAACACATACTGTATGTGTAAATAGCTGGGTTTATATAATTGCTTTTTTGTAAGTAAAGTAACAAATGTGATCTTTGCAAAGCAGCAGCACATTACGTCATTTATTACCTATAAGCAAACTGAAGAACTGAGCATGTGACTTCACTTGCAGGTGACCGTTGTGCTCCTGCTTCCAACCATCCACCTGAGGACTCCCCACAGACTCCCTGTGATCAAGGTTGCACCTCTTTTCTGTTGTCCATGTAACACAGTTATTCACCTCAAGTAAAATTACAGTTATTAGAATAAACATACTAATGCACTGCTTTTAACAGCATGTATGGAGCTGTCTGAGAGCACCCGAAACCCTTCTGCCAAACAAAGCAGCCAAGGGGGCAAGAAGCAGAAAGACGGCGGAAAGGTGGACATCCAACTGAAACCTCACATCCCTCACTCAATGTCTACAGAACGGCCGCAGTCTCTGGCAGACCTCAAGACTTACAAAGACACCAAAGTGCTGGTGGCCAAGTTCCTGGAGCACTCGAGCTGCAGTCTACCTCCCGAGGTCCAGCAGGTGGTCAACAGCATTAAATGTGTTATTAAATCTGATGAGAAACACATGGAGGAGGCCATTTTCAGTGCCAGTATCATTGATCAGGTGAATTTGGAATATTTTTGTACCCTGTGATCTGAGAGTTTTACTTAAGTATGAATCACTGAACTGAATTACATTAGGGATGTTTGTTTTTCTCACATAGTTGATGACACAGTCACAGAAGATCACGGGCAGCCGGAGGAAGCATGCTCACGGAGACCTGCATTTACAGAGCTGTGGGGCGCTGAGTTCGCCATCTTCATCCTTGCGCCGTCCACCCAGAGGATCCAGTCAGACAGATGTCCCTGCTCCCCTGGCTCATCAGCCTCAAAACCTCATTAGCGTATGCAGAGAAACTACACTTTGACCCTCCAGACTACACCTTTTCCTCATAATCTTCTGAATATGTGCCAAGGCCAAGTCCTCATCAGCAGAAAACTGTAGCTCTTCAAAAACAAAAATACAGCAAGTTAACATGGAGTTGATGCTCTCTCTCATATGTTAAAAAAAGATACTATAAAAAACAATAAACAAACACCACAGTGTTTACCTGCAGGGGTATATATTTTTATTTTATTGTCAGAAAAAATGTTAAATATTTGTTAAAGTGCTGAATTTGCTACTGTGCTAAATAGGAGAGCGGGTCCTTAATGGACCATAGAAGATGACAACATGGATTTACCTCTTCATTAAACTTTTTTTTTTTAATATACAGCTTCTGCAAACATTATGTGAAATATTTGGACATACCTGGTTTGGTCATTGTGTGCCACTGCAGGACAGAGACCTTTATGAAGCTGGATTATTCAACTTACCTCAGTGTGTAATTTTTTTCTGTGTTACAAAATAAAATGTCTGTTTGTATTTTTTCCGTTTATAGATTACTATTTTAAGACACTCAATGTATTCTTTGTTTAAATTAGTTGCATAAGTACTACTAACAGGGCCTTGAGTGTTTGTGTGTGTTTTTTTGTAACTGGCCCCAAACAATGAGTAGGTTTATCCGCTTGAAATTTTTTGTTCCAGTTCCTAATCAATTCTTGGGCCCTTGGTAAACCAAAAAAAGAGGCTGTTTATTTGTTACTCTAGATTTCTACTAGTACTTGTTTAAATGAACACACATACTGTTGCACTTACACTTTATAGCCTCAAGTACCTGATAGTCAAACCAACCCTTAGGCATTAAATCAATGTATTTATTTTATATTTAAAATACACGCACATCTACTGAAAAACGACATAATGAGCAAAATCCCGGAATAGGTAGGGCAAAGGCGACGTTCTTGCTAATGAGAACGTTCATTCTAGTGCCATATACCCCACCTTCTCTTATTATTTGAGCGTCCAATTAAAATTGAGCGACAGAAGCAGTAACGCCCACAACCAATCAGATACGTCTGAAGTGCACGGTTGTATTCACGGATTGGTTGTTGTGGCTGTCAATCAGGTTCCTCTGTACACCTTACACGCTGGACGACATTTTTCTGGGTTTTATCGAGGCGTCCAACCTGGCAGTTAGATTTACAATAAGATAAGGACACGATATAGAAATATGACCTCTGGCTGACGCGTTTATTTATGTACGTACGTACAAACACACGGTGCTTGCGCATGCATTCTGCGGGACCGAGAACAGAGGAGCAAGGCTGGAGTTGAGTTACAGTATAAGCGAACTCTAAAGCTAGCTTTTTATCTATAGTCTACCTTGCATGGAATTGCATTCAGAGACGCGTTAAACGCATCGTTTCGGTTTGCTTATACTGTGGTGTTTTATATCAGGTGCATATTGTGCGTGTGCAAAATACTGTAAATCTGGCCTTGCTGGCGGTGTCAGATGTAACGCTAACGGTCTAACGTTAATAGCCTATTAGTGCTTTGTTGCTAATGGCAAGAGATTTGTTTACGTTAACGTTACACGCCCAATTTCGAATTGGCTTTGTGTTTGTCGTTGTGTGTTTGAAGAAATCTGTACCGCGTTTTTGAACTGAAGCTACTGCGCGGCTGTTGCTCCACGCATGCTACTTTAGCGAGGTAACGTTACGTTAGCTAACATACAGCCGAACCGTGCATTCAGAAGTGTATTTATCACACGAGCATGACGGCAGATCTGCAGAGATGACCGTAACCGAATAAAAATGCGTTATTAAGCGCTGTAGGCTCTGGCGGAGAACGGAAAGCTCATGGCTGTGCACCGTTAGCTCGCTTCAGCTCTCATAGGCCACGTCGCCTGTGTGTGTTGATGTGTTTGATCTACTGACAGTGGCGTTGCATGAATGCAAACAAGGAAACGCTTGAAGTCGCCAACTGTGCGGAAGGAATACGGAGGAACCGACAAAGTAGTTGTGTCACCAACTTCAGGACACTTCAAGGTTGCTGTACGCCGAATGGGAAAGAACAGAAACCTTTTAAGATAAATAACTTAGCAGAGCAGTGGCCACATCAGTAGTTTCGTGTTTTTACGCTCACACAAAGCCAGAGATCGTAGTCGGTGCGCCTCTTCGATTACGCGATGATCGGCTTCAGCGCGAATCGACGTGGAGGTCGTCTCCCGTCCTTCATCCTGATTGTTTTATTGGTGATTATCGTAATTCTGTCGTTTAACTACTGGAGCGTGTCCACTAAGCACGGGCGGCTGCTGGACGAGCTGGCCGAGATGCAGACGCAGGTGAAGCGCACGGACGCGGCGCGCTCGCGCCTGGAGAAGAGAAACTCTGAGCTGATGATGCAGGTGGACACGCACCGGAAACAGATCGACCAGAAGGACGGAGACTACAGCGTGCTGGAGAGCAAGCTGCAGGCCAGGGATGCGCTGGTCAAAGCCTGCACTGATGAGAAGGTGGGTGAGGAAAAAGGAACACGAGAGTTTACTGTAGGTACATAAACATTGCTGATGTGCTGAATAGAGTGAACATGCATGTTAGATTTACCTTCTGTCTATATTTCCAGCCACTGCCATGTCTTGCATTCTAAAAAATTGTTGTTTTGTTTTGGTACTTCTGACAGAACTGATCAGGGGTCTCAAACCTTACAAACCTCCCACCCAGACTCTCAGCTAACATGGGGATCTTTAGTTTAAAAGGCTAGATTTTCTCAGTAACACTTTTAATTACTCTAGTTGATAACCTTCACTATCATCACATTGTATTATAGCGAAGACTCATTTATCATTAACTACATCGTAGACCCATCAAAACCAATGGAGCTACGATCAACTTATGCTTACAATGCTTTTGGGAAACGCAGCCCAGACCAATAACTTGGCCAATATTTTCAACGTTTTCGGCATCTTTTTCAAATCCAGTTAACACAGGATAATGCACCGTTTTACACACATTTTGTGACCTAAAATATACTGCCTTAACATCACAATCCAAAAATGTGTCATCATGCTGAGCTGACAATGACCACTGTTATATAATTCGTCAGAGTTTCAGAGGATATGCGAATATGAGGGCTTTCTATGTTTATCTTCTCCATGGGTGGATGTTAGAATAATGACTCCAGACGACAATGTCTAAAACAAAGACTAACCATGGCTGTGGTTCCTAAAAGTATCATAAGTCTGTGTTGATCACAGAACCAATTGCAACCAATAGAGCTACGATAAATTTAGAATTACAATCCGTTTGGGAAACACAGCCCATGGCAGTCTCTCTATTATGATCAGTGCACATCTAATCTATTTGCTTTGCCCTTTGGTCATTTGGAAATGGTTTGATTACTGTTGGTGATTCTTAGTCAATGCAAACAAAGTTATGTAGGCCGTTGGCTTGTCTAATAGTGTCTTGTTTCAGGAAGTAAAGCATGTTTAACACCTTTTTTTTTTTTTTTTTGTATTTTTGGTCGTTGTCCCACACATACAGTTTTATTTTTATTTTTAAGCAGATTACATACTTTGTCTAAAGAAGCAGGCAGTTTGCTGATATTAACTGTTCTCTTTGTGCCTGTTCTACTAGTTGTGTCTGCAGATAAGGTGGTTTTCCCTTTTGTGTGACGTGTCCAATCAGCAGGACGCATGACAAACATCAAACTTCTGCTATGCTGGTTTACTTTCAGTGAAATATAATTATATATATATAATATAATATAATATACACAAGCTTCCCATGAAAATTCTGTCAACAAACTATATATAAAATGTAAAAATATATGTATTCACCTTTAAGATGTTTGTGTTAACTTGCTCTTTTTGTCACGATATACTGTGTATCCCAGCACCATTTACATCAGTACACAAAAAATGTGAGCTGATAGGACAGAGAGCATCCTGCCATACTGCTCTTTATAGATTCAAGCCGTGGGCTTCCCTGTGGTTGTGTGACACAGCTGAGAGCTCATGGTCAGGGCCCATCTGTGTGCCCAGGGCTGTGAGAGCCCCCCTATGCTCCTTCATGTCTCCAGGTCTTCCCACACTGCCCTCTGTCTCTCTCTTTGTTCTTGATATTATATCAGCATAATTGTTGAAAGACTGTTGTTACTAGAGATAGGAACCATTCTTGATTGATTATTTTCTTAATAGCCTTTAGGAAATAACTTAAATGGCATTCATTCAATTTATTGCTCTATAGCACTCCTGCTTCCTCTCCATTATCACTTTCACCCTGTGGTTTACAGTAAATAGGCTAATGCTGTTGTCTTGGTTATTGTGAGAAGAGGATGATGTGGAAGATTTCATCGTTGCAGAAACTCAGTTTTGAGACTCATTCCTGCCTAGGTTTTGTTTACCTGGAGCAGGGAATGGGGTATCTGAGCATTGATATTCCATGTGCATTTGGATGTCCTGTACTTTTATAGATTAATGCCGTGCTGCAGCAAATGTTTGGTCAAATTGCTCGCTCAGGCCCCTTTACAGATTATTACCCTTTCACATTCATTGCCTATAGCAGAACTTGTAAAATGTGTTCTTGTTTTAGGAGGCACACTGAAGCTTTGCAACCTTTTACAGTCTGAAGTAACTGAAATATTGATTTAAAGCAGGGACATAGAATAGTGGGGCATAGAATAAGAATTAGTATTTTAGATAATATATGCTTTTATAATTACTACTAAACTGACAATATTAATAGTAATATACAAGCAAATGAGCAGCCAGATAATATTGAGAATTAGTCCCTAATCTAAAGTGTTACCAAGTTTGCTTTTGACAGAAAAAGTGCTGAAAACCAGCGTACTGTCATTAGAAACATGCTAAATTTAGTCTGTAGCAGTACACATTTTAATGAACTGAAGTTATATTGTTCCTTAACTGATTAGGGCAACACTAATGCTTACTACTTAAAGGCCCGGTTTCACAAACGGGGCTTAGCTTAAGCCAGGACTAGGCATTAATTAAATTAAGATATTTAAGCAATTTTTACAAAAATGCCTTATAAGAAAATATTACAGGTGTGCATCTTAACACAGAACAATGACTCTGACATGTTTTAAGAGATGTCAGAGCAAGATATGTTCATCTGAGACATCTCAAAAATGCAATTTAGTCTAGGGACTAGCTTAAGCCTTGTCTGTGAAACTGGGGGAAAAGAGTCTAATTTTATGCCTTTTTATGGTGTCATTTTAAAACGTGTCCATGTGTCACGGAATAGGATCTGTACCTTCCTGGGAATATTATCCTGTTTCCTGTTCTGTAAACCAAAGGTGGAGACCTTTACGCACACATAGACACACCTATTGTACTTTCTTACTTTCTTTCTTTTGCTTTATGGTCTGTCCAAGGAGAAAGTTAACAATTAGCATTGAGCTTAGATGACGTGGGCAAAGAGTACAAAACCTTGCAACATGTCATGGGCTCTCTAGATAAATTGAGCACCGGTGAAATATAATATAGTAATTCATATGTAGTGGGAATAAAACTGGTCTGAAATATTGATTGTAGTGAATGGTTGTCAATGAAGAAACATGGGTTTCTTTCTGAACAGTACCAATTTGTTGAGAAAGATCATCGCCTTTTGGATCTTCAGGTTGTTTATGGTGGAATAAAGGATCAGCCATATTCTTTTTGAATTATTAATCATTCTATTAAATGTTTTATTATGTAGGAAATAGAATGAAGCTGTGAAGCGTAGAAACCTTTGCAAATAATTGATATCTCTCAGTAATGAAGTGCTGTGAAGCTTGTGGGCTGCTGGAGCAAAACGGAACAAACTAAGTTTTGAGGTGACAAATATTTCTGCTCTCTCTACAGTTTGTTGTAATTTTTCAAACTGTGTTATTTAAATTATTTAAAATGATTTATTAAAATAACGTAATGCAATATTACCACGGTATGATTTTTTTTCCGCCATTGAATAATAATAGGCATAAAACTAAGATGGTTACAGAAAATGTAGAAGCTGATGGATCAAAGTGAAGGGATGATGAATGTTTGTAATGCGACCTGCAACCAGTTGTATTTGAATGCTATGCTGATTCATTTGTCAGCATGGAGAAGTGTTGACTTTGAAAAGGAGAGTAAATGCAAAGTGAACCATTAAAATTGTCAAAAATAAATAAAAACTGGCCCAGTCTCATTTAATACAGGTTCCTGGCGTAATTGTGCACTGTCCATTCGTTAATCTTATTTTAACTAGGCTAGGAAAAAAAGCAATCTCTCCTTTACTTGGCTCCATCTTGGAATGTAACAGCCACTTCATATTGACTTTAGTTTGACTAATTGTTATGGATGAAGATCAGTTCTTCAAGTCTGTGGTTCTGTGAGTGCTTGTTGCCCTGAGCCAAATATTGTAAAAGAGTGGAAGTGGTTTGAAGTGATGTAGTGAGCTTCTGTTACTCTCTCACCTGCTGATGAGAAGGGTGCTGAGCTCGGTTTTTCCTCCACAGGGTGACATTGATGCTTTAATTACTAACCTCTCTCCTATGTGTGATTCCTCCATTAATTTCTACTTTACATCGGGTGACTGATCAGCCTAATAGTGGGATCAGCAGTAGAAGTGTGGTACTACTAGAGTATGGGTCGGTGTAAAGTTTGTTGGTAGATGCCAGTCCAGGAAGTGTCATTGAGATGAATGGGAATGCAAACAGTTGTTGTTGCAGTTGTCATACAACTCTTTGGCTGCAACTAACTGCAAGCCTCTGCTTCCTCTTGGGTGTCAGAAGAGTAATAGAGGCAGGCGTGGGTTTGGAAAACAGGATCCAAATTGATAATGATTAGATGAATCATCGGTACACATCTATAGGATGAGCATGCATTCAGTTGACCCTTCAGCAGGGTTAGTGGGTTCTGCATACACAGTAGACTGCTGTTTTGCTGTATATCCTTCTGCTGTTTTCCTGGTAGCAGTAGCTCAAGGCTTATCGGGCCCCCTGTGAGAGCACATTGCTGCCCTTGCAGCTTAATTTGCCTTCCTGACTATCATCTTGTCTTGTTCTTTGAGCCTGGGCTTTGCTCTCAGCAAACTCAAGCTCTGACTGTGTCCATGTCCCGCAGTGAATTTGTCATCTTGATCACACTTCCCTCTGAGCTTTCCCTCCCAATCTTATCTTAAAATCACAGCCGCCTCTTTTACTGCAGTAAAGCTCTGGAGATTGAATTCTCTTACTGTGGATCATTGAAAAGGAATTGGACAACAATACTTTTTGACTTATAATAGAGGCGATGCTGAAGAGAGTGTGGTAATGTAGGCCGCTTCACACGGTTTCTCATGGGTTAATAATGTCCTGCAGATGGTTTGATTTATAAATCCAGGAACAAATTAAAAAAAGGTGATTGGAAAAAAGGATGTTTGGGATCTCTCTCAGTTCAGTATATATTAATGTAGCTCTCTATGTAAGCACAACTGTTTTCAACATTGATATTATAATAACATCATAGAAGACTTTCAGTAAGAAATAGTTAATATGTCACCAATATTATTGTTTCTACTCTGGTTGGGCAAATAAATATCTTTGTGAGCATAAGAGACCTCTTTAAAAACATAAGAAGCTCTAAATGACCCCAAGCTTTTGAAATTTATTTGAAGTTCATTTGCAAAAACGGTTAAAAACTTGGTTTTTAACAAATTTTCAGAAAATTATGTTTTTTCATTGTGCATTCCAGTTCATAATATTAACTATATTATATTTACAATATTAACAAATATTATAAAGACAATTTTATATACATAAAATATTTTATAAATGTATACTGTTACATTGTTTTACCTTTTTAAGCTGTCCTGCAAAGTTCAGTTCCAACTCTAATCAAACACACCTGAAGCAACTAATTACGTTTTTTAGGATTGCTTGAAAATGAAAGGCTTGTGTGCTTGATTAGAGTTGGAGCTGAACTTTGCAGGACAGTCGATCGCCAGTAGCAGGGTTGGGCATTTCTGCCTTAAATTATCATATGACAGGATTTATCATGTATTCTAAAAGAAAAATGCAATGTTTGTAGAGTATTGCGTTCCTAATTTCACTCTCTTTTGTGCTTTACAGAATAAGCTGCAAAATGATGTCAGCGCCCAGATGTCAGAGATTCACAGACTAAAAGGTAAGAAGTGCTCACTAGTGAGTGGTTCTTCCCAGTAATTGAATCTGTGTTAGTTGAATAGGGTAGCAGTGTATGCAAGTGACGTACACCACTATTTTTGTACATTTTCTCACACGGTCTTCTTTCTACTCCGTGGTGATGAAAAATATCAGCCAAATACCATGATTTCTTTGTTGTGCTGTGTTTAGGACTGCTAATCTAATAGGCATGTTTGTTTAAATGTGTGTGTGTGTGTGTGTGTGTGTGTGTGCACATTTACAGAGCAGGTAAAGGAGTTGAGACAGGAGGTAATTCGACAAGAAGACCAACTGAGGGAAGTACGGAAAAACAGCACCAATTTGGAAAAGAAGCTAGAATATGAGAGGTGAATACAAATGCTGGTGGAGGAGTCTTGTTTTTTGTGCCCTTTCAATCCTATATTGGAGATTGCTTAAAATGTTAGACTAGTTGATTGTTTATCTATAATGCAATATGTGCATTGCAGCTTGCAGTGTGGCAGACAAATAACTGAGCTGAAGGCAGAATATGAAGACAGCAAGAAAAGAGTAGAAGATGAGGCAGCAAAACTCAGACAGGTGGGATATGAATGACTTGTATACAGTCAGTTTGAACTGCAACATTAACACAAAAAAACTTCCTCATTGCAGAGTTTATTAGAGAATCGTAAAGTGGACAAAGGGGGTCGGCAGTTGGAGGCGGATCTTGATCTATCCATCAAAAGAAAAGAAGAGGACACTGCAGAGCGCCACACTGTGGCTGCACGGCAAAATGATGGCCCACTTCTTAAAGGTAGCAGGAAAAGCCTTAATGAGCAGATGTAGGTTTCAGTTAAAAGAAAATCTCATTCTATTTTTTTCCCTTTTTTTCAAGATGATATGGGTAAGCCTGGCAGTGATGCTGGAATGCCTGGTATTGAGGACAGTGAAGTAGGCAAGATAGAGGATGCACAGTTTGGTGAGTATCAGAAAAGATTTAAATGTACTGCAGAATATTCATCTTGCTGATAAATGACAGAGAGAATAAACTCCGAAGCATGCTCAAAGGAAGACGTTATCTGTTAGTTCATTCAGATTCACATTTCATGTTTCTCCAGCTATAAAGAAGCCAGCCATCACACCACAGAAGCACATGGAGCCGGCGGAAGCTGCCGTGTTGCTAAAGGAGGAGAGGGCAGGGTACGGAGCTGGAGCTGGTGTCAGACCAGGGGATGATTTAGCCCACGGGCAACCATTGGACCGTCCAGACATGTCCCATGATGAAAACATGCATTTGGGGAACAACGACATACTTTTGCAGCAACAGCTTCCAAAGCCGGTGGCAGACAAACCCATGCTGTTTGACAAAGATAATAAGGCAGCCATAAAGGCAGATGAGTTTGGGGAGCAGCAGAGACAGCTGGGAGGTGAGGTCATGTATTATCTGTAGTTATATTGCTTATACTAATTTTGCTTGACTTAGAAATGTGATGCAGGACCCAGATATACACTCACACATAACTATTATGCAGGCAGCAAGGATTCCGTTATTGCATGACACACAAGGAAGAACTGTATTAAAAAAAAATTAAATATTACCAAAAGCACTAAAAACACTATTTTCATTCCTGGGAAATGCATATTTCTTGTTTTCTATGTTAATTGAAGATTACATTTTAACTTGCACTGTTTCTTTTTTTTTAAATGGGAATAATGGAGATTAGCATCTCACCATTAAGTGACATCCCTCTACTTACAGAAATATAATATTTTAATATCCAGTGCTGTGTCTGTCCTTGTTTTATTAGCTGAGGGTTTAAAGGCAGAGGGAGTTGGACTTCCTCCTCCTCCTAACCCAGCCCATGTCCTTCCCAAACACATTGACCAGCACGTTGGCAGAGATCCTGCACCTGCTGACCTTCCACGTCACCGTCAGAGTGAGTATTAAATTGTACAAAGGTGGGGAAAGGTGCAGTTTCTGAAGATAGAAATATAAAGCTTCAGACATCCACTAATTCCTGACATCAAACACTGTTTATGGGTCCAAGCCTCTACTCTTTTTCAAATAAGAATACCATTCCGATCGAATTTATAATCGCCATTCATTTATGGTTCACCTTTAAACTATTTTTGTTTATTACAATGAACACTACAGCCTCCGGGATCACAGTGTACCAGACACCCGTATTTTAGCAAACCAGAAAATATAAATCACTGTCTGGCCAATTTAAATTTTGATATGGAGAGAGAGAGAGGCTAAAATCAGAATTTTTGGTTGTACTGCAGCACTGTTAGCGGTCCCAGAAGCTGTGATGTGTGACTTTACACTTAAAACTGGTTACTGATATTCAAATATTCTCTTCTATGGGAGTTTGCAAAAAGTGCTGATTAGCTACCTTCATGTCTTTAGGCTCTTCCATCTTAAAAGAATAAGCTCACATAAATTGTCATTCAAAACCTGATTTCACGCCTTGCGTGGAACAAAAAATTAAATACTTAGGAGAATGTTCAAGCTGCTTTTGAATTACAAATTACACAAGTGGATGATATTTCTCAATCTCAGGGTTTTGTGTTTCCACTTAAGAAAAGATAATTCGTGTAATTTTTTTTGGGTGAACCATTCTTTTAAGACTCTCTTTGGGGTTTCATGCAACAGAAGCTGGCTTCATTGCAGCCAGTCTGAGGTAGCAGATGAATGTGTGCATATGAAGCCCAGGTAGAGCATATGTGTGTGTGAAAAACAGACCATCAAGCTGAATGTTGGATTGGGTATCTCTGCTGATTACTTGCACTGCCTGACTTTCCTCTGTCTGCTGAACTCCTCCACACCACCATGTACTCCATCCCACCCAGCCCTTTCTTCTGTGTGAACTCCTCTACCACCAGCTCCATTCCTCGGTTGTCCTCAATTGATTTTATTTCCTTTGAGCCTAAATTATGGCATAAGCAATTACTTTCCATGTAGTCTCATTGTCCTTTCTTAGCTCTTTATTCTTGTGAATATGCTTCTGATCTGTTTGCCTTTCTTTTACTATTCTCTTAATGTTCTTCTTTCTCTGATGTTTACTACTATGAAATTTTGCTCCTCCTTTTCTTTCTCTCTCTTTCCTGATGGGGCCCTTCTCTGCCTCTGCAGGCCGTTTCTTTGATGAAAATGAGTCCCCTGTAGATCCGCAACACGGCAATAAGCTGGCGGACTACAACGGGGATGATGGCAACGTGGGTGAGTATGAGGCGGACAAGCAGGCCGAGCTGGCCTACAATGAGGAAGAGGATGGTGATGGTGGGGAGGAAGACGTCCAAGGTGAGCCAGGGGGATTGTGACTGCTTTGCTATTCCATCTCCTCTCCCCTGTGCTGTTGCTGTGCTGCTAAATTAAGCTGCTGGTTCAGTCATCATGGGCTCACAGCATACTGAAGTCCTGTCAGCTGAGCTCGTTTGGCCTAATGCTTAAAAGGCTTGTGGAAGGGGTCAATCGAGGAGAAAGCCCTCACCTCAGTGTGCTGAGAGCATGTGTGAATGAGAGAAAGTTATGAATGTGAGCTCTTTAACCTTACTGGAACATGTGGTTATGAGACTGAACCTTCTCTGCCAGCATGCCTCATTCCAGTCATTGTCTTTACTAATCAGCGTGCTTGTGTGTAGAGTTATTGTGTTTTCAAGTGCATGTGACACCTGTGCCATCAATGCCATAACATCTGTTAATTCCTTTTCACTAGGGTTTTAATATTTGAAATGAGTTGTTTTGAAGTCACTGTTGTTTAGCATTGTAGTCTGGGCCACCTTAATGCATTTTCCCAGTATCTGCATCAGTCTCATTTAACATTTGTGACAGTTATAAATCTCTTGGACCATGTTCACAATGCAAAGTCTAGAGAGTGACAACTGCATGTAAATGCAAGAATGAATCCTGTACTTTTCTTTTTGTGTGTGCACACATGGTTAATATTAGGGCTGCACTATATTTCCAATTAACTAGTATATTTCCAATAACTTTTTTATGGCTGATTATAACTATACATCACCATGTTGAGAGTTGGTAGTTACATTTGGATTGTTTTAATATTAAATTAGAATTCCAAGATTGCTGCTCACTTTCAGGAGTTGCTATGAAACCTGTGTTGATTAATATTATTTAACATTTTAAACATTAATTACATTAATTTTATCCCATTAACGTGTATTGCACATTGCATAAAGTTAGTGCATATCGTGTCTTCAGTATCATGCAGCCCTAGATTATATAGTAATAACCTTAGAAACATTTTGGCAGTTGTAAACAAAAAAACATACATGGTGGTGGTTTTACTACTGTACTACCACATTTATATAAAATATGCGTACTGTGTATGGAACCAACTCTTTTTAAAAACAACAAACGCTGTATCTTCTTCAAACCCCTGAATTCCGAAAACAAACAGAATGATAATTTATGGGAGGCTGTAAAATCAATTAATTGAAACAAAGCGATTTTACAGCCCTAACTTAGGGCTTTCAAAACTTTGCAGTGTGTATGTGGCCTTAGTAGCTTTTACTTTTTCACTATTAGTAGGCAAATATTTCTTTACTACGCTAGTTAGTAAGTCAGCCATTGCTGTAATTGTAATCACTGAATTATAATTATCCCTGTTGTTGTATCTTTCAGACGATGAAGATCGGGAGGCTCCAAATGAAAGGGCTGTGGATTATGGAAAGCGACATCAAGCCATTGACGTCCTGTAGTTTAAAACTCTTAAAACCCTTTACGTTGAACTTTGGATGTTTCTGACAGTGAAGTAGCCAAGCCAGGAAAAGGAACTTTGGATTTTACTTGCAAGTTGGGTATCATGTTTGGAGACATTCAGACTATTCAAAACTATTTCAGTGTCTTCAGAGAGGAACGGGTTTCAGCGATTATGGCAGTGAAATCAGTGACTGTGGATGAGTTTAAATCTACTTAAATATGACAGTGATCTGCTGCAAATGTTTGCTTGCACATGACCTAATCTGAGAGTATTGTTTTCATGTTTTTGTTTTGCCCCCATCTGTAGCACAGGTCTATCAGAATTGGGATTTGGAACTGATATATTGTAAAAAAAATAATAATTTTTTTTGGATAATAAAAAACCTTCTACGGACTGAAGGACACTACTGTGAATGGATAACACGGAAGTAATATTTCTCTGTTAGATTCACAAAGTGGAACATGTTGATGCGTCTGGTGAAAAGGACCTCTACAGCTTTCTACCAGTTTTCTTTTTTCTTAAAGAACTGCTGAAAAGCATAACCTCCCTTTATCTTTTTGAAAACCTGTTGTTAAATCAAACTGTAAACCATGGGAAGATGCAATTAAGTTGCTGTTCAACTTTTTAAACTCTGGTATGTAATGACATCAAATGGCCAGACATGTTTTTTTTTTTGTTTTTTTTTAACTACTCTGTTTCTAATTCTGAAGGGGCACATGAAGTCTTGTAAGGACATTGTTGCATGCAAAAGGCGGCCTTTGTAAATCAGCCTGTAGATCATCAAGAAAATGGAAAAAAGCAATATTCGGTGCCACAGACTAAACTCATCACAGCTGTTGGCCTGCTTCCTTTCTTACTGCTAGCTGTAGATGTACAGTACATATAAGGAGGAATCTGACAAGGAATGCTGTAAAATTGCTAAACTCTCAAAAGGACATAATGATCATAGACCTAACTGTTTGTGTTTGTTTTATAATTAAGCAAAATTTGGTAGGGTTGGCATACTGAATGTACGCTTATAGCTTGTGATTGTTTTTGTCACATGGGTGTTTGGGCTCTTACACAGCTGTGCAGTGCAATCCAAGAATAACGATTAACAAAATACTCTATATTTCAAATAAACTAGTCCTGTTTTGGAAAAGGAAAAATTCTATCACTGTGACTGAAGTAAAGAAAGTAGTAGCGTTAAGAAGAGCACCCAGAAATCTTTATTCATTTGTCCCAGGCTGCTTTACAAACATAAATGATTACATTACGGTAACAATAAAATACTTTTTTCTGTATAATGCATTACTGTCTGTTTGCAATAAGAACGTCTATATAAATGTGTACCTATTCACCTTAGGTTGACCATATTTCAAATTACTTTGATCCGAGACCCGTTTAAGGAATGCCTTTGTATCGTACGATGGCAGTAGAACAGAATTGAAATTCGCTTCATTCGGGAATAAACAGGATTCCACCGAAGTGCTTCGTAACGGTATTGCCATGACAACCAGAACGTGCCGTTCCTTCTCATCTCGTACCCCGCGCTCGTTCTATTTTTACAGGCTGCTTGTCGATGTGCTATGCATAAATAAATCTGACGCTTATGCTAGCACACAGTAGTTAGTCTGATACTTTTGTTCTACTATCAAACGCTGACGTATCGGAGGCAAATTCCTGTCAGGATAATAAATTGAATATTGACATTGTTGGTTTACCTGACAGGCTACCTGGTAAATGCCGACACTAACTCCGTTTTGAAACGACATTGCGTTATTCCACGCTCTGCGTTTTTGTTTATTCATGATATATATGTGATTCTCGCTACTGCTTAGTGTATTTTTAAATGTATAATGTAAGCTAAACCTGTCGCACTGCGAAGCCTCAATATTGTTTTGATACTCGGAACAACAGAAAGGGGGTGTGGGATGCGCACCGCAGGACGCATGCTCGCTCCTCTTCATCCGGGTACCTGCAGTTGACTGTGGGTACGGAGGCGGGAAATGGCGTCCAGAGGTGCGGGGAGGACAGAGGTGAACCTCGTCTGAAGAGGCACGCAAAAAAACAGCAAGTGTCAGCAGCCCTGAAAACGACCGTGATCCTGCGACTCAATCCCCGTAGATTCGTCCAGTAAGTTATTACCCCGTCGCTATTGCTTGTGGGGACGGGGTCCCCTCCAAAACCCCCGTCTTTTCGCTCCGGTCGGTAATGTTTCGCTGTGGTTCGCTCCCGTAGCACCTATATACGCGGTCAGGCAGCTGCCGTCTTCGCCACTCGTTCCCGCGCTTTCTCTGTTATTAGAACGCTGCCGGTTGTTTTGAGTGGCAACGAGGCTTCTTCTAGTAACAGCGGGTCACGAGAGGCAGATATAACGCTTGCATGTGTCCTACATTGAAGATAGACATGAACAGATGTGTTCAGAGCGTTTGCTGCATGTAAAAATACATCTCACATCTCACAGGCTGTGGAGTCGTGTAATCACTGTGTGAGCAGTTAGTATTAATGTCAAATCGCGAGAAAGTTGCTCGTCTTCCGTACAGAATCTCTTTAGCGTGTGTTTCCCGCCCACCACCATCACCACCACTGTGTTCAGGTTTAAGCGGCTGAACTTCATTATTTCTGAAGTGTCTAATGAGGTTGATGAGTTATCAGCAATACTCAACCATTGCTATTTCATTGTCAAGTCAATATTTCAAGGGCCCTCACAGTGGCTTGTGTTTTTTTTTTTTTTTTGTTTGTCTGTCAAGATAACAAAAAAAAACTACACATTAGAATTTAAGATTTTAATGTCTTCTTCCTTCTTGTGGTTAAAACAAAATATTTTTGTGGTTACTGCAAATATATATCATAATTAATACTTACTACACAACTAGCCTTTAACTTTCTAAAGATACTAGAAAATACAATTGAGGATCTGCTTGTAGCAAACCACACAGAAGCTGAACAAAGATGTTTTGATGCTCTATTAGTCATATGTTTTACTATTTAAAAGAGTTCACTAATTATAAGGTACACAGCGGCGTGTTATTGTAAACTAAAACAACTGAAATAGTTTTCATTAATTAAAATCATGCTGGCAAACTATGAATATTGCATGAAAGATTAAAACTAAAGTACTAACATTTTATGCAATAAGTGTTTCAGATATCTTAAAACAAATGAATAAAATTACAAAAATTCATTTAATGATTCAAATGAAAATATTTAACAATAACTTATTTTTTTAAGTACAATAAGAGTGTGTAATAATACTAATACTACAATACTTGAATAACTGCAGTGAAAAACAAAACTTTAAACATGCTTGTAATGCATTTAAAAAAAAAAAATGTTAGCCCTTTGGAAGTTTGCTGATGCCGCTAATGAACCACTGTTTATTTGTCGTAGTGGTCTGGATATTATGGAACAAAATGCAATGGTATTATCTGAGAAGCCTTTTTGTGAGGTTTTTAGTCATGTTATGCTAAAAAAGCGAGTGTTCATCAGTTACACTTTCAGGTTTACGATGTACTTAAAGTGTGAAGTTCTAAATGCCTCAGAGATAATCGTCATTTTAATATGTCATATTCAAACAGCAGACACACAAAAAAGCCTCAGGGAGATCAGTTCTTGGAAATGTGTCAGCAGCCTTGGATTTGCTGTTGGTCTGTCAGGGCATGTTTTTGTTTCAAACCAACTTTGTTTAGATTTTATTAATTGATTTATGAATTTATGTATTTATTAAGTTTTTTATTTTTTGGTCTCCGAACATATTGGCTTTCAGAAACCTGCTGTGATGGAAGAGGTCAGAGAGGTCACAGTTGCAATGTTCATTTAATTTAGTTTAAATACATGTTTGTTGCATGCATAAAAACATGCTGTTTAATGTCTGATGATGTTATTTAAACCAGAAATTTGTCTTCGTTGATTCTTACTATGCTGTTGAAGACTCTTGAATATGTTCTTTAGAAGAAACGCTTCAGCTTCTTGGTGTTGTGATGTAGCTGTCTTGGCATGATGTCTGTTCGAGGCAGTGGATGAGTCACCATTTGTGGTGGTTAAGGAAAAAGCTGAGATGTATTACCATCTTTAACCTTTCTCTCTCTACTTTTCGCCATTTCTCTTCTCTCCTGTCTCTTCCATGCTTGCTGTATGTCTCGTTGTCATCCTCATTGCTTCTCTCTAACTCCTGCACACTGCAGCCGTCGAAGGAGGTGCTTTGCTTTCATCTCCTAAAATGTAAAGTCATTTTCTGTAGACAGTTAGCTCTTATCATGTTCAGTA
This sequence comes from Enteromius viviparus, assembly GCA_032353835.1. Taxonomy (NCBI): domain Eukaryota; kingdom Metazoa; phylum Chordata; class Actinopteri; order Cypriniformes; family Cyprinidae; genus Enteromius; species Enteromius viviparus. The sequence continues at coordinate 8,449,684 of JAUCNO010001819.1, forward strand.
AAATCTTTGTATTTGTGTATCAGTGGATCCTGCGTGTAATTACAAAGGCATCTGGAAGGACATAGGAAATGTAATCGAGTGTTAGATCTACAAAGATTTTCCCAGCTCCTAGGAAATCCCTGTATACCCAGAAAAAGTCTTCTTTTTAGTTAATTTCGTCATTGCTAGTATTGGGAAGGTCCAGTCAGAGTGCATTTGTGGGGGGGGGGGGGGGGGGGGGGGGGGGGGGGGGGGGGGGGGGGGGGGGGGGGGGGGGGGGGGGGGGGGGGGG
>JAUCNO010001819.1:8452576-8472761 GCA_032353835.1 Enteromius viviparus
TGCAGGGTTGCCTTTAAAGAAGAGAGGGACACCTCCTCCACATCAGGAAATCATTAGCTGTTTTTCCCCTGTCCCTCTTTTTTTCTTTCTTTCTTTCTTTCTTCCTTTTTTTTTTTTTTTATGTGTCTTGCCAGAATCCCCTGCTTGCCGTTGATCTGTGATCACATTTCTCTCTTGTGCATTGTTGACCAACGAATCAAATGGAAAACAAGTTTTGAAAAATATGAAAATTTACTCACCTTTGTGTCAGGACACACCTGTTTCTGTGGCACTCTTTTCTTGTTTATTTGTTTTATTTTTATGTCCATGAACGTCCGGGTTGTTTTGGACACCACTGACTTTGATTAAAGGGACAAAAATACACTGTTACGCTGTCTGCAAACACTTCAAAGTATCATTTTTTTGTACAGCAGAAGAAAGGAAGTCCATCTAAAAGTGTGTCCATTTAGAGTTCTTCTATATGTGAGAAATTTGTAGTTTGTAGAACGCACTTGTAGTTGAGAGTGCTTTGCTGTGGAGGTGCTTCAACTGGGTGATGAACAATGTTGAAGGATATGTTGTCTGAATACATCCAGATGTCTGTGGCTAGTGCTCTTGGCTGAAGTGCTGCACTTTTAAAAACTGAGTTAAGCGCCATAATTCATTCAAAACCACTAAAAGTGTGATTCATTTACCTGTGTGTGTGTGAGAACAAGCGAGTAGAGTTGGTCTTCTCAAGGTTGATGTTAAATGGAGTGATTTCCTCCTGTGTTACTCTATTTGACTCTACTCTGTGCTATTTTGATGTCTTTCTATACTTTGTGTATGAGCTTCTCTGTCTTGTTGTCTTTTTCTCCTCAGTCTTACATGTGACTCTTAACAAAATGAAGCTGAGAATGCGCAAGGCTTCTCAGCAGCCGAACCTCACCCGCAGGCCCAGCCCGGCCCGGACCAAGCGAAAGCACTCTGAGATGGAGGAGTGTTCGGGTGATAGCAAGGGCCTTCTGTCCAGCATCAAGAAGTTCATCCATGGAAGTTCAATAAAGGTGAGCCTCTAGCACTCTCTTTATTTTAAGTCAAGAGCAAGTCAGATCCAGACCATTACCAACTGTTCCCTTGGTTTTGATTATCATAGCCCAGAATGTTCTAGAATAGAATACAAGCAAGACCTGGTATCATATTCCCCTAGAAATGCAATGTGGAATGCCACTGCTTGTCTGAGGAGCTCAGTTCTGTTCTAATTTTAGCTGTGGTTCCACAGTGCTCGCATAATGACAGTAGGTAGGGTTGGCTTTAACAGGCATGCTGTCTGCTATAGTAGAATCAGGACTTCACATATTATGTCCAGTAAAGGTAGAAGGTTCCTTTTGGGTTCTAGATCACCTCAATTTGCAATGATTCTCAACGGTTTTGACACTTTGACAAGACTGATATACACTACACAACTTTTGACCAGATTTGTCCCCCAAGTTGATACTCTTGACGTGTCCTTAACACTCCAAACTATGTTTGGATATTGAATTCCGATTCTGCTTATCAATTCAGTTTCTTTTTTGGATTCCAATGTGATAAAGTATAATTTAACATTTAGATATCGTCAAAGGCTGAGGAATGAAACGGATGAATCAGTGTAATTTAGGAATAGAATCACAGTGTTTGTTATCTCTATTGATCTGTTAAATTAAGGTGCTTTGTCATGTTGGTGGTGTTTCCCAAAATATTATACTTGGTTATTTTTGGCATCTGATTACAAGGGTATGCAAACTTTGGAGCACTTACATTAGCCAGAAAGGTCTGAATAGATTTCTGTCAGTGGTTCTTAGTCTTTTTGACTCAAAGGTCCCCCACTGTCCAACACAATATTTGAAATTTCCATTTTTGTTTCCCATTTTTCTAATTGAAATGCTTTATTTTTGCCATGAATATAGACATTGTTGCTGGCATGGTGTTTAACTATAAATAAATGAATACCTGTTTCTTATTTTTCTTTTGTGATTACGAGAATGTTGCTTGTTTGAAAATGTTTTTTTATTATATTATTATCTAAATGCCGATCATGATTCCAGAACTGTGCGTTCTTCAATATAAATAAGTTATTAAGGGGTATTTAGTGGTGATTTGCATGTTGTTGTTTTGTTTTGTTTTAATAATAGGTTTTTATCTATCTCTAAACATGTTAAAACTGGTGTGTAAAAACTCATGCTTGCGTGACTTTCGGTGTTTCAGGTGGAGCCGGACAATCCAGCAAAGAGGAATCGTCTGAGCTGTGAGCTGATCACCTCCACCCCACAAAGGAAAAATGACCTGCAGAGGAAAAGCATCTACAAGGCCCGCAGAAGAAGCTTTGTCAATGGAGGTCAGTCCCTTGTGTGCTCTAGTTAAACAATGAAAACTGAAATTACAGTCTGCACTGGAACTGATGCCACTCTAGAGTACTAAAGTTGGGCATTTAAATGGTCTCTTCTGCATTTCAAAAGTTGATTATGCAGTTTTGTTTTGTTTTAAAGTTTTTTTTCTTTTCATACTTTGTCCAATAGAAACCACAAACCATGACACGAGTAAGCCTGTCAAGCCTAACGGGAAGTTGGAGGACTCTGAGGAGGTTGTGAGTAGTCCACCCCGCACCACCCTGCTTGGAACCATCTTCTCTCCTGTCTTCAATTTCTTCTCACCAGCAAATAAAAATGGTGAGATATAAAACATGCACACTAAAGACTTGAATAATAATTTAAAATAATTTGTTTTGCAGTTCACACATGAAAAAATCATACACTCAAACTTTTAGAATATTGTTCTGGTGTATATGTGTTATTTTAAATAAACTTAAATAATGAAACATTCATCTTTCTTAATAAAGATGTCATTTTTACTTTAAGAAGAATACTATTATCCTGCATTAGTGTCTTATGTACTTCTGTCTCTGTCAGAAACTACTGTTCAAAAATTTGGGGTCAGTAATATTTTTGAAACTAGTCTCTTAGGCTCACCAATGGTGCATTTATTTGATCATAAATAATTATTTCATGTTTATATATTATCTTGTATTTGTATTTTTGTTTGCATTTTTTGTTGTCTTAACACATTCCTATTTACATTTCACAAGCTACCTCTAAAGAGACAGTTCATGAGATACATTTTTATATAAAATGCCTATATTGAAACAAAAACATTTTAAAAACAAAGAATTTCAGCTGAAACATGGTAGCAGGGCTGCCGTTTTAAATATTGTGTGAACTTAATAGCTAGTTACTAGGCAACTATATATCCTATCAATGCCAAAATTATTCACAATTCAGTTAGCCATGCACCCTTCATGCACGCAATGGTCTATTTTGTATTAAAGTTTTGATGGTCATAACTGCTGCACCTTCAAATTAACACATCACCTAACCTGGCATGTTTTTTTCTTTGCTTTCTTCTCGTTCACTATTATCCCATCTTGTCCTGTCAGCCTCGGATTGCCCAGGCCAGGTGGTGGAGGCAGAAGAGGTGGTGAAGCAACTAGAAATGGAGCAAGTAGAAGAGATGCCCACCAGTACTGCCACATCTAAAGAGCCCATAAGTGTCCCTCTCTACACCAGTGCCATGCCCTCGGCCTTCAGACCTATACCCTCCACCCATACACCTGCAGAGGAGAGTGTAAACATCCCCCACTCTGACCTGCCACCTCTTACAGGTGTGAAAAACATGACGTTACTTTACTTAAGACCAAACCTATCCTAGGCACTGTTTCCTTTCAATTGAAACAAACATAATTGTTTTCTACATTATAAGAAATGTTTCCCAATAAGCATATTGGAATGATTTCTGAAATATCATGTGATGTTAAAAACTGGAGAAATTGTAATCACAGGCTTACATTACATTTAAATGTATTCAATTAGAAAAGAGAAATATTGTGTGAAATATTATCATAATTTAAAATCTGAAAACTGTTGTTGTGTTTAGTTATTGTTTACAATCAAATAAATGCAGCCTTGGTAAGCATAAGAGTGTATTTACAGGGGATAAAATATATTGACACATTGCTTTGTTTGATACTTTATTTCAGCTCCTGGCTCTCCTGCAACAGGGGGTTATGTGGACGCTCCTCTTGCTGTCCCAGCTGAAGGATCATATGAAGAGGAGTGGGAAGTGTTTGACCCGTGAGTTGACTTTAAGAGTAGATGTATGTGCTCAGGGCTTAAAGTGATCTCATGATGCGAATTCAAATTTTTCTTTCTCTTTGGAGTGTTACAAGTTGTTAGTGCATAGATAAGATCCCAAAAGTTGTGAATATTAAAGTTTCAAAATCAAAGAGATATTCTATGTGCAAGTTATGACTTGTTCACACCCCCTTAAAACGACTTGTTAAAACACGCCCCTACTTTTTTACATCACGGAGTTGGTTTATTTTCAAACACCACTCAAACGTTTATGCAAAGAAAGAAGGCGTAAGGATTATTCTCCCTGTAGTGTTGCTGCGAATGCCATGTTCAGGAGACGCAGTGTGTCATTGTGAAAGTGAAACTACTTAAAAAAACATTGCTTATGCTTCCAAACTAGAAACTAGAAATTAGTGGTTAAGTTGTATTTTCAACACTGTTCCAGAACAGTTCAACACAAGTATTAGAGTGTGTTGATTGCCTTTACGAAAGCCTATGCTGGCTGTGCACTGAGACTATAAAGTAGAGCAACTCTAAGTCTGCATGGACAGTCTGCCACTTCGGAGAGGAAGTTGAGCAGGTGGGCACACAAATTACACTCTTTCTGCTTAAACACTAAAAACAGACTTTCAGGGATTGTATATCAGATGGCCAAAATTATTGGTATGCTACACAAAACACTTTTTCACCTCTATATTGTGACAGTAAAAAGAAAAGTGGCAGTGTAATGTGGAATTGCTTTTGCCATGAAAATATCCTAAGATGCTGTCATGGCTTTGTTTTTAACTATTACTCCAACATTGTGACCGATTCTTCCCACCATCTTTGTAGTTAATTTCAGGCGCTTTTATATGGTAGATTACGATATTGCAGTTAAAGCCAAGTTTAGTAAGACTTTATACCATCTCCATCATTTGCATTTTAAATGTAGAAGTTCTAGGTGAATTTTAAGAGAATTGTTTAATTTAAGCCTTTTGTCTAAAAAAGCATTTATATACATTTCTTGCAGGTATTTTTTCATCAAACATGTACCTCCATTAACAGAAGAGCAGCTAACTCGCAAACCTGCGCTCCCTCTGAAGACTCGCAGCACTCCCGAGTTCTCCCTGGTGCTTGACCTGGTCTGTCTAAAGCACCACTGAAGACTTACTCCTATTACAAGGGTTTCGTTTTGGCAAAGATACTCATTATTTTTTTTCTTGTACAGGATGAAACCCTTGTCCACTGTAGCTTGAATGAGCTGGATGATGCAGCGCTAACCTTTCCTGTACTCTTCCAAGATGTCATATACCAGGTAGAATTCCAAGCTGTCTTTGTGAGAATACATTGTTTGTCAGTAGCATACCACTAGAGGGTACTATATAGCCTTTTTAAGAAACGAAGAAAAGTATCCAGGAGTTTCAAGCAAGTCTCAATTTGGTTTCTAAACTTAAATGTATTTACAAATTATTTGGGGGATGGTCTACAATCCTTCATTCTTACAGGCTAAATTCTAATTCACAATTTCTCTTAGGTTTATGTGCGATTGAGGCCATTTTTTAGGGAGTTCCTTGAACGCATGTCACAAATTTATGAGGTAAGCCTTTATGCACTTTACTTCACATAACCGCTCTTCCTTTATATAGTGATTGAAGTTGTTCCACTGTTGACCTTTTGCCCCTTCTAGATCATTCTCTTCACTGCCTCCAAGAAAGTTTATGCAGACAAGTTGCTGAACATTCTTGATCCGAGGAAACAGCTGGTGCGGTCTGTGGACTACTACTTATTTTTCCTTTATTTTAATCATTTAAAAGACACTGCTGTTCATAGTAAAAAATATCTTTTGAAAATGTCTTTTGTTTGTTTCTGTTACCTTTTTTTATTTTTAAAAGAGTAAATGTAAAAGTAGGCTGGGTGTCAGTTGTTGGGTAACCCAGCCTGTTTTGTCATTGCTGTGCAGTGTTTCTTTGTAGCATTTGGTTACAATGAGGGATTGAGAGATTGGAGTAGATAGGTAGCTTTGGTCTCTGGCACATGTAAAGTCCACACCATCCTCAGGTGTCAAACCTTTGCTTTGAATGCATTATTGATTCTAGTCCTGGAGATTTATTTCGCTCTTCTCTCTGTGTGTGTTTCCGACATGTTCTAGGCACCGATTATTTCGTGAGCACTGTGTATGTGTCCAAGGAAACTACATTAAGGATCTGAATATCCTTGGACGGGATCTGTCCAAGACTATAATTATTGATAACTCACCACAAGCCTTTGCTTATCAGGTGAGGTGCTTATCAAGTTGCCTTTTATTAAAATAATTTCAGTTGAAGATTAAAAGTAACCTTTTTGTTATTTTTAGATAAATTACAAGATCAGTCACACTTTTAATAGAAGATATTTATGTCTCACCCTTTTTTTAGTATGTTGTGTAAGGCTCTAAACCCCCTATTGTTTAAATTTGTATATAGCAGCTTTTCCCCCAGGCCACCTAGAATATATTAGTAATTAATAAAGTAATCAAGTATTTGTTTTCATTGGTGCATATGTAAAGTGTATAGATAGATAAAAGATTTCAGGTGTGTGACTGGGCTCTTTGGGTAGATGAACCAATTAAGAAATACCTTTATTTCTGAGAGAAATCACCCACCCATGTGCTTTACTCACAGCTTTCCAATGGGATCCCAATTGAAAGCTGGTTCATGGATAGGAATGACAGTGAACTTCTGAAGCTGGTACCTTTCTTGGAGAAACTGGTGGAATTGGTATGTTAATCACGCCTTAGATTTCTTAATTTTTTTTTGTCTGAACATTATACTAGTGTAATACGCATTTATTTATATTTAAATGTATTCTTTTTGTATGTATAAAACAAGAATTTATGAATTGTCTAAATACAAATTGTGCTTTTCCATTGTTATCTGTCCACAGAATGAGGATGTGCGGCCACATGTCCGCGAACGGTTTCGGCTTCATGACCTCCTTCCCCCTGACTGAGCACACACAGTGGGATGGGACAGTAACAAAGACAACAAATGCAGATATACATTTTGCATTATAACATCATTGCCATTTAATCTTGAAATTACCCTTTTTTTATTCCCCACAAATTTTCATTGCTTTGAAAACATCAAAACAAAAAAATCCCTTTTTGGCACTTTTTGCCATTTATTCAGTCAAAGGGGGTTTGAAGTATCTTGTGTGGTCTCTTCAGTTGTTTCATCCAGTACAAAGTGAATGTGTAGCAGTCAGAAGAGAAGAGGATCATGTTGTCTTTTGGTGCTCCAATGGGATTGGTTGACACTGTTGGGCTTTTGACCAATTTCATACGGAATGGCCAGTTAGATGCTTGTGAGTGAATGTTTTTTCTAAGCTAAGTCTCCTTTTTTTTTTTTTTTCATCAGTGTTTTCAGTATGCATTCCTCCCCATCTGTACATGTTGATTAGTGTTTACTTTAAATCTTGTTCTCTGAACTCCTGGCTTGTTTTGTTTGCCAAAACGTGTTAATTTCTTCTGGATAGATTATAGTTGTTTTTCACAGCACAGTGGAATCACTTTTTTCCCTTAAATATATGGTGTGATTGAGAATGGTTTAAACCAGAGTGATGTCTGTTTTATAGAGCAAGATTTGCAGCAAGTTCTTAAATTAAGATGTTTACCAGTAAATCAGATTCCTGCAACGTCCATCTATTGTCTCTAAGATATTTATTTACCTTTCAAAAGCCAACAACATATTAATTAGTAGCATCTCAAAATGGTATTTTGTCAGCCAGTGTTTTATTACATATTTTTAAAAGTATGATTTTACTTCATATTTGGTCTATTTTGCAAGTTTTCTTGCGGTGTTCTTTCAAGAGATGTCACCGTTAAGAATTAGTGTTAATTACATGGAGTTAATGTAGCTAATGTATTCTTACTCGACTGCAACGGAGAGGATGAAGGGCTGAAGCCTGGTAGAGCACTGTTTATAGCACCAGCATAACAACAGTCTCATCTCTGTGGTTTAAACCTGCCTGTGTGGCGTTCTTGTTTTTCTTTTATTCTGGGGGAGGGGGAAGGCGTAGCTCTGGCACGAGGCATATTGTGACATGAGCTAGATGAATAAGTGTGCATCATAGTCTGAGAGCAAGAGATGATCACACTGCAAAACCAATTTTCATCATTTCCTTTCTTCTCATATTGCCTTTTCCGTTCTATAGCTAAAAAAATATACTTCAAATTGAGTAATACAGAGTAAGAGTTGAAACTACAGTAGTGCCATTCTGGGTGAGTGAAGCAGGGCCAGGCTAGTTGTATCCCCTTCTCTATTTTTCTGCTCTGTGTCCTGTTTGTTTTGGAAATGAACTTGTTCGCTTTCTACATGTCGTCGGTGCCATTTATGCTGTTTGTGTTTACATCGTGCTGTTTTCTGATAAATGGGTCATTCTTAGTAATAGACAATCACTGATGTATCATCATCATTTGTCTACATTGTGACCCTGTCATAGTTTTTGTTTGTTTCTTAAAATGTTATTTTCATAACTTTTTTTTAATGAGGCCTTTTTAAAAAAAGAAAGAAAAAAAAAAGCATCTTGTATGCAGTAAAGATAAATGTAGTGTTTTTTTTATTGTAGTTATTCAAATGAATTGCAAGGTGTTGTATAATTCTAAATATCCTGTGGTACTTCCCAGTTGAAAGAGAAGAGGAAGGACAAAAAGGAAATTGTGATCCCAAGGATCCTGCTCTACTGAGAGTTTTTTTTCTTTTGTTTGACCGAGTCCACAAGCACAGTATTTCTCTCATTATAGGCTAAATCAGCGGTGGCTCAGTATACATTTTGAACATGGTTAAGCATAGTGTTACGTCGTCAGTAGCATTTTTTTAGTGAAGTATTCCTTTTCCTTACATTGATGCAAAACAGTTGAACGATGCTGAACAGAATGGCATCACTTAGTCCAGAATGATGTTGGGAGATGGGTTGCAACTACCGTTAGGCCCTGGCACTTTCTTACAAAGAAAATATTTTGTATGATTGTCGAAGAGCAGTAGTGTATTAAGTGTAAAACATGATGCAGAGGTTTGTTTCATATGTACAACCAGTTCATTGTAATGTGCATTACTTCTGTACAAAGCATATTGTACTAAAAACATGCAGCTTCATGAAAAGAAAAAGTTAAAGGAAATCTTTTTGTATTTTTGATTACTTGTATTCCAAAAGGCATGTCATATCTATTTTTTAAAATGTATTCATTTTCAAATGTATTAATGCAGAAGTTGTCATCGGTTTTTGTTTTTTCTTTTCATCTTTGTATTTTGTATGTAGTTGGCACAATCACTGAACATTCTCCGCATGTAAAAAGCCTGTTATGTGAGAGTTGGGATTTTAATCAAGGCACTTTTTTTGCAGATGAATGTTTCAGGTTTGTTTTCTTTTATAGTCCATCTTCAAAAGCTATATGGCTTGCGATTGTCCTTGAGCTGCATTGGGGAAACATTCTAGGTCTAAATGTCATTTCCTGAAACGTGTTATTTAAGATTGTTCATATAATGGAAATTAAGTCTTTGGAAAATTGCATGCCTTTTTATTTTAATGTTAGCTTATGTCAGAACATGTTAGATTATTAAGAATGGATGGTTGTATTTCATGTCTTTTTCTGCTACTTCATTTTACCATCAAATGGTGTGTAATATCAAGGAGATTTTATGAATATGATAATGACTTGTATCAATTTTGTGTGATGCTGTCAGCATAAATGGCATCTTACTGATGCAATTTGATGCAACCTCACAAAAGTGAACTGAAAGCCTTAATGTTACTAGACGTAAAGCAAGTTAAGGTTAATGCACATAAAAGGAGTTAAGATCAGATTTTACCTATACGTTTTGTATATGTTTCAGGGTTCCCACAATCATGGAACCATAAAATTGTGATTTCCAGGCCCATAACAGTCATGGAAATTAATAAAATTTTCAAGTCATGATAATGTCTCTTGTTAATTTTTTTAAATAGTGTCTTCTGCTTTTTGGTTTGCCATCTGCTTGAGGTTTTCCGTGTGTACAGAAAGGTCAAAAGGTGTGGGAACCCTGAAGCTTAGAAGCTGAATGTCAACTTAAAAATGCTCTGTTGGTCTTTTATTACTACAGTACATGCTTTCCTACAGCTTAGAGAATAACCATGGCTATGTCAAGGTCACTTGATCGATTCCCAAGGAATTAAGAACTGATAAAATGCAATTGTGTACCTTGAAAGCCAGGCACTTTAGATAAAAGCCTCTTCTGAATGCATACATAAATGTATTATGGTATCAATTCTTACCACCGATTGTAATTACATAATTACAATTTGTAGAAACCAGTCAAATCTACATTATTAATAACATTAATATTATATATATATATATATATATATATATAAATATGTAATTAGTAATAAAATAGATATTCTTTTAAACTTATAATATAGAGTGAAAGTAAACTATACAGATGGTTTTTTTTTATTTAATTACTGAATAGATTCAAAAATAATGCATTTGTACTAAATCAGTTTATAGAGATTTTTTTTGAAGAGGATGCTTTTTTATTTATTCATTAGACCTGCTTTGGTGAATTATGTTTAGGGGTAAAGTGAAACGATTGTTATTAATATAACATTCTGAAAATGTTGCTCTAAAACAATTTCTAGTCACTATTTGATAATGACTATGAGTACAGAACAGTTAACCTATCGTCGCTGTAATAACAGTGTTGTAAACTATGCTCGCGCTGTTCTGCAGCGTGCAGAAGTGACACAGGGTCAATTATTTTACACCCACCCACCTGCGCATACGTTTCTTTCTACCTGTGTCACTGCTCGGGTGTACATTACTGCGACCGAGATGCTGACAGTCAACACGACCTGTTAATATTTCAGCACTTTCGGCGGTGTCTCCACTCCTAAATCCGTTCCGTGTGTTTCTTGACCTCGGTTTCGCACTTGTTTTCTGCCGCTGTTTAATTAGGCGACTGATGTAGGATTGAGTTGCAGCTACGCGGCGTCCGTGATAGATACGAAATCCGGGAATCACTTCACAGAGAGGCTACATTACAGGGCAAATATTGCACAGTATGGTATGTTAGTTATCTTACAGAATCAAAAGAAATGAAGTTTTACCCGACAGTGGTCATGCTGGTGTTAAATTAACAAACCGCCTTAAAGACGTCAGGATTCAACATTTTTCTCGGTAAAAATGCACCACGGAGGTAGTTTGAAGTTGCTCATGCTCAGCATCATTTTAGGTAAGTCTTTTTTTTTATTCCTTCTTGTTTGCACTTGTACAGTTTTAATTACCGGCCAGTTTTGAGTGTTTAAGAATAACTTTATATATATATATAAATGATGACCTAAATGAATTGTATAAATTATGAGTGAGGATGAAATGATAAAACCAGCATTTGTTTTTATTATGTTACAATTGATGTTGCCCATGTTACATATATTGTAGTTTTTAAAAGTATGTGTAGTTTCGACATACACATTAAAATAACCATTTATGAATACCTGGTGTCATGTTATCATACAGTATTTTTAAAAAATCCTTTTTATAACCATTTTTAAGGAATTGCATGTGGTGACCCCAAAAAGCCATCATCACCCAGGACCATCATCAGACCGGGTGAAAAGAGCTCAAAGAGTGAGGATGCATTTGAGAGGAACATCAAAGCATTGATGGAGAACATAAGATCCCTGTCAAAAGAAAAACAGGGAGAAGAGGCCTCAAAAAATCTTTATCAGAGAATGAGCAGAATGTCAACACCCCTTGAGAGAATCGCAATTGACAGCACTAACCTAGATACCTACTTGACAATATTCAACAGTTTATTCTCCATATACCAGCCTGCGATGATTGGCAGTTTCATTGAAACTCTCCCTCAGGCTTTAATTTGTGTTTTGGCAGACAGACAGCACTGTGGATGGCAAGGAGATTTAACCGGTATCATTTCATCTGCATTAAATGAACAAGTACTTTCTGTGATCTCTTCTGTTAAAACTGAAGCTTGCATGTCAACATCTAATCTGCGAATGGCAGACTCCACTATGACTCAATTAAGCTCTTTTCAGGAGATGTTGACAAATATTTTGTCCTCCGACCTCCCATTTTATCTGCTATCAGACAACTTTTTAGCCCTATGGAATAGTTTTATGGACATGGCAATTCCACCAGTAATGTCATTCATGTCTGATTTCATGTTGAGTGCCCTCCAAACACCAGTGGATTTTCTAAACCTGGGATTACAGTTTGGAATTGAGATCCCTACCCTAGACCAGAGTGAGAAGTGTCAACAAGGTGTGTCATAGCTTTAGGTTCAGTTCGCTTCTTCAGTATTGTTTCTTTTGCACGCATTAGAATAATTTTTCAGTGCAGTAAGTAATTGTCCTTGTTTTCTTTTGCCTTTTGTCTTTACAGGTGATCTCAAACAACTTATCATGTGGTATGTCAATGGAATTTACACATTCCTGTTATACATTTGTAGAGATATTTTCTTTTTATTATTATTCTTTTTTAGGTAAACAGCTATATAAACTAAAATCATAGCCTATTGTTTTTTGCTGGTTATAAACATGTTCGTATCCATTTGTGTTTTACTTTAAAATAACTCTGGTTTTCTGTATTTTAGGGGCATGAATAATAATGTAAGCTGGTCTTTTGGACAGTCACTTTTGGATATGTTTTTGGCCCCAGAAATTCCTACTTGCAGTTTCCCAGGTGCAGAATGCCAAGTCACAGGTAGCATCCAGTACGGTCGTACTGGCACAACCTCAATGGACATTCCCACATATAGTCTCACCTGCGAACAGCAAAACTTGAACCAACTCAACAAAACCCTTTGTGAAGCAATTTTAGGAGCAACTTCTCAGGAATCGTATGCCCTTTATCAGATGTGTCGAGCGCTCAGCACACTATCTCAAACTGAATTAACAAAGGTCTGGAGGAACGCGTGTCAGGTTATCAAGAACGTCAGCTTACCTTTCATTGAGCCCTGCAGTGATACTGCCACCGCACAATCAAGTCGTATTTCGCGGTCCACTCTGAGCCTCAGCGAACTCCTCTGTGACTACCAGAACTGGACTATTGCTGACTCTGTGGACCCAGCTCTGGTCACAATGTGCAGTGAAAATGATCGTGAGGGATTCATCCTTGCTGTGTGTAACAATGCTGAAGCTATGCAAGTGCTGGTCATAAATCCTAGTAATTCTTGGGTGTGGGAGTTCTGTGCAAACGTGTCAGAGACCTACATAGTGAACCTGTATTGTTCATATAACACGTGGACTGCTGGAACAATCGACCCATCAATAGTGACATTCTGCTGGTATAATGACATGGAGAGATTTCAGTTTTTTCTGTGTGACAGTATGGCCTTCTTTATGACAGTGTTCTCCAGTGAAGAAAACAACTGGCTGAAGCCCAATTGCTCTCAACCTCCTGCACAATTGGATATCAATGCCCTTGTGGCTGAGTCGTGCAAATACTCTGAATGGAAGAATGTACAAGCAGTCACCCCTGAACAGATCTCTATATGCATTCAAAATGATGAGGTTCGATTCATTCATGTGGTGTGTGTTAACCACACATTTGTCGCTGAACTTGTGCTGAACAGAGTAAATGCTTGGGTAGAGCAATATTGCACATATTCTGTCAGGAATCCCCCTACAAGCCCGTCTCCGCTGAGCATTGAAGTTTGGTGTAACTACAGCAATTGGACTAACATGTCTGTAGATTCATCTGTGGTCGCTCTATGCTGGCAGTATGACCAGATCGGCTTTCATCAGAACGTCTGCTGCAACCTACCCTTGTACAACAAGTTGTGTCTTCATGCTGATAACCAATGGATAATTAGAGAGTGCTCTGATAATAGCACTACAAACGTGTTGGAAGAAGTTTGCATCTATTCAGATTGGAGCCAGCCTACTATTGTTGACATGACTGACCTTGCTCTCTGTGCAGATCTTGACACTGAGAACTTCACTCGGAATGTATGTGCCAATGTTACGGTTCTCCAGAATTTGCTGGCAAATTTAGACAACACCTGGTTATTGGAACAGTGCGCAAACCTGACTTCGTCTGGCCCAGGTGGTGGGGCTGGGAACGGGGGCAGCCTGATGGGTTTCAAACCAGCTGAGCAGTGTCAGTACTCCAGCTGGGCTTTGGTACTCCCGGACGCTGCTCTCCTTGCTCTTTGCTGGGACTATGACCAGGCCAACTTTATCTCCTTCATCTGTGCTGATTCTTCAATGCTCACCCATATCACTCGGGAGCCCTCTAGCCTCTGGGTCGGCACTCTCTGTGCCCCATACACAACTTCCCAAACCTCCAGTGTCAGTGGGAGCAACCAAACAACTCCCCAGCAATGTCTAATTAGGGAGTTGGCTAAGAGGCTAAACTGGACTTGCAGCACAGACTTCAGTGCGGTCTGTCAACCAGGTTTCAGTCAAGTCCAGGGTCTTCGCCTACTTTTGCGCTGTGGGATAAAGATCATCCAGCCTCGCTTGGAGAATCTCATGACTGCACAGGTGACATCAGTGCTCAAGCAGGCCATCAACCTGTGGGTTGTCCTGCTATTGGCTCTAGAAGAAAGCCAGATGACCTCTCTTACAGTGACTGAGAATATTCGACTTAGCGTGTTGGACTCAGTTCTCATATACATGGACAATGAGACCAACTTTGACAACAAGCGTGTGCTTTTGCAGTGCTTTGGGGTTTGTGTTATTTATTAAATCACTGCTAAGCCAAGTAATTCATATTGCATATCATTGTTTTCAACTGTTTCCCAAAAAAGACACTGTGAACTATTTCTGGAAGTTCTTGTAGTTTTTCTGATTATTAATTAAACATATCCCTTACCAGGTTTACCACTTTTTTGTAATTGACCCATGATCTAGCTCATCAGCATGAGGTGTAAGGTGTTAGACTTGACACCGGATCATCTAAATCTCTTCCTTAGCATGTAATATTAACTCTTGAGTCATTTGATTTGTCTCTACATTAGTACTGTGATACAAATACCTAATGTATGTTGTTCTGATCAGTGTTGAGATTGTTTTCCTTGTCATGTTATAAGATTGTTTTTGTTATTATAATGCATTTCCTGTGTCTCTTTGCATGTGTGTATTTTAGAAAGTTCTGACGAGTCTGATGCAAACAGGAAGAGATGTGCCCTCTAACTTCTTCCTGATCAAGGTTGGATGGATAACTTTTTATTTTTGAAATCAGTGTGTGAGCTTGAATTACACTTCTCATTATTGATATTACAGGAGTATTTCCGTATTCCTCTGTCTCATCTGAGACCAGTGCTCAGCGCAGCAGACAGCATAACCGTGAGGGAGATTCTGCTGTACTATAACAGGAACTATGCCACTTTGCAGGTAGCATGATTGCTTTATTATAAATAATAATAAAAAATCTAGGAGGAAAAAACTTAAGATGAATTAATAGCTATAACTCACAGTATTTTCTTTTTTGAAGCTAACAGATGATTACCTGCACACCATGGTGTCTGTGCTCTTCAAAATTCAACTGTCCAGGGATATTACCCTGTTTCCTGACATGGGTCTTTTGCTGACTCTAGCTACACCTTCAGACATCTTGTCGATGCCTCCTCTACAAAATAATATAAATGCGTGAGTGACACTTGTTTAAAAACCTTAAAAAGAAGCATATATTAATCTCACCATTCACTTTTTGGTTATTATTTATTATTGCTATTTTATCTTCTAATATGGTTGTTTATTTAAATACTGCTATAATATTTATTTTTAATATTTGAATTAAAATTAAACATTTTTATTTTAGTTTTAGTTTAGTCATTTTAATATTTTAGACATTTAAGTTTAATGTATTTTTATTTAAAATGCAACTTATTTCACTATTATCAGTTCTCATTTGGCAGTTTTTTTATCCTATATATACTGTATATAAACACAGCACCCCATATTGACAGAAAAACACAGAATTGTTGACATTTTTGCAGATTTATTAAAAAAGAAAAATTTTAATATCACATGGTCCTAAGTATTCAGACCCTTTGCTCAGTATTTAATAGAAGATAATACAGCCAGGAGTCTTTTTGGGGAAATATGCAACAATTTTTCACACCTGGCTTTGGGGAATGAATGATTTTAGCAAATAGCTGCAATATAAAAATGTAAGGGTACTTTAAGGGTACTTACTGTATATATATTTATTTTATTATAATAGTTTTTTTTTTTTCAGATTTATTTCATTTAGTTAACAAAAACATAAGGTTTTTATACATAATTCAAGTTATTTAAAACATCTCTGCTCCCCTACTTTTCTACAGGTTAAGCATCATTAATTTCAGCATTAAAAACCTTTCCGTGGAGCAGCAGAAAGCTTTTGGTCGATGGTTCAGTCAGTCTATGGGCTTGCCTAACATGACAGCTGGCAGCTTATCCTTTATCAGAGACACTGGTAACCTGATCGCCTATCTGCCCTTCCAGAGCTTCCAGTACCTCTCACCTGCTCAGGTAACAGGCCCAACACCTTGCAAAGATACCTGAACCCATCTGGCTCCGGTTAACCCTCAGGCGGCTCAGCTGGGGAAAATGCCAATGCTTGCCACCGGTTCGTTGTAACAGACAAGCCCTTGTAGTCTGTAATAATAAATAAATAAACGCAGAAACACATGGATTAAGAATGCCTGTGTAGTAGACTGTGGAGCTAACAATGTAATAAAAAGTTCTTCACTTCTGTCCACATAAAAAGGACATTTCAGATTACACAAATAAATTTAATATGAAATTAAAGTATTGTAAACAAATAAGGATGTTTAGGATTTACCCTGAAACACTCCGAAATAATAACATTGAAGTAATTACAGTGCGATACATTAAATTACACATGAAATTTAAAAGTAGAAAGAAAAGTAATATCATTTTCTTGTCAAATTTACTTTTATAATCTTCTTTTTTAACAACTTTAATAATGTAGTTATTCCATTTTAAAAATGACACTTCAAGTTCATATTTAAAATGGCCATATGATAGTTTTGAAATGACTGATGAATTGTCTTAAATTATTAGTTGACATACCTTGATAGATTTAGTTTACGTTGTCCTGTGTTGTGATTTCTCAGCTGCTGGGTGGTTTGGATGTCCTGATGGGTAACCCGTTGGATCTCTTCAAGCAGCAGTTCATTGCTCAGAGTCTCTTTGGAACCTATGGAAATCTCACTGTCGATCAGATCAGGAGGTTAGCTAAATGCAATGTTGTTTTACTCCATTAAAATATATATTTATATTTTTTAGATTTGGGATTTGTAAATGTAAAAAACAAATATTTATATATATAAATTTTAAATTATTTCCTCTCATACCCCTCCAGGTTAGGTAATCTGTCCTGTCTGGCTCACCCCAGCCAGCTAATGGCTTATGCAGGAACAGCAGCCTTCTCAGTGATCCAGGACAACATCAGGACATGTGCGATCCAGGGTTTTAGTATTCCTAGCAATATGGTCAGTAAACATGATTCAGATCAACTATCTAGTTTTTATGGTTGTCACCCTTTTCATTAACAAAACAACCCCCACTTGAAAAATATCCCATACGAAAATTAACCTTGGTTTTACAATATCATAAGCATATTAAGCATGGTTACTTTTCATTTTGTGTCCAGATTTCCAGCTTGGTCTTGAGATCGTCTGACCTGCAGTCTCCCTCCAGTCTCACTCCCCAGAGAGTCTCTGAGCTTGGCCCCTTTCTGCCTCTGCTGGGATACAGTGTCCTCCAGCAGCTCAGCTCAGCCCAGCTCATGCCTGCTCTCGGCACCCTCGCCTCTGTGCCTTTCACCCCTGCACAGGTACCACCACTGTTACCACACATTCATTCACCTGCGGAATAATAATTTAGAAAAATCTGCAGACTTACCAGTCATTATATTATATTTATATTTCATCGTGTCAGTCATAGGCAAGGCTGTTTATTTACACTATATAGCAGTTTATTTCATGCACAGTGGTAATTCAACATTTTTTCTTTGAAAAAGATATAGTTACATATAGTTGAAACGGATATAATTGCTTTATAAAGGTTAAAAGAAATAATAAATAAAAATAAGAAAAGCTGAAGAAAGAGTAAAAAGAAAATAAACAGTGAAAGGAATGTGAGAAACATTTATAGCATCATACAAAAAATTGCCAACAAAAACTTGTTCTCATGTTTTAATTTTGGTAGCACGGAGTTTGAATTATTCAATAATTGTTACATGTTGTATTTGAATCTCTCATATTACATCAGCAAGTTTCAGTAAAATTTCTTACAGTTTGATCTACAAGATGTAATATTCTAATAATTCTAATAATGTCGCCAGAATATCATGTAGCATGGTGTTATTTGCTAAGACCATTTTTGTTTGCATTTGGCATGTTAATTTTGGACACTGAGTATAAGTGGGTGGAAAAATGAGCAGAGGTCAAAGGTTAGCAGCAGGCAGTGTGGGTTTAGTCTTAAGGGCTCTGCAACAGATGGAAGATTGCTGTCAGAGGAGCCATGGTATCTGATATAGGTAGAGGATTGTGTCACTGCTCAAGCATTTCATTATTTCTGCATGACCAAACATGAATTCTGCATGTCCATCTCAATGTGCACCCCAAACACAAGGAAGGCAGAGGATGAGAGCACAATTGAAACAGAAAGCTTCACATGTCAATAGAATTATTGATTGAAAGGGGGAATGTACTTTTAAAATATGTTTTAATTAAATAAATAAACCCAATACCCATATAGTTAAACAAGAGACTTATTCTATCATAATATTTATTCGTCATTTTGTTTCATTGCTTTATGATGCACTGCCTTATTCCCTGCCTATTAACCAGTATGTTTTTTTCTTCATAAAGGCAAGTGTTATCTTCGACAAGATCTCAGCCAATTTTAGTGTAAGTATGTCTTGAGAAAAGCTGTGCTTGCTCTGGTATTTCCTTCTTAGATGTTTGAAAAGTCAGCCAGTGTCTCTGTGAACCTACATGTGTGTGTGTCTGTGTCTGTGTTTGAGATGTCAGCACGTTTGCACAGCCAGCTGGCCCACAACCCAGCATGATCAATTTCAAGGGGGTATTTCAAGGACAATTGCATTGGCCTTACACACACTCACCCGTCAGTTACTCTTTATAAATTTACTTTGCGTGTTTGAAAGTGTATTTGGTGTGATTTGGCAGCTCCTCAAGGTATAGGATTGCACCAGGCAGAAGGAAGTTGTCAAGCAGCCCTTTGTATTTTGTGTCTAAGGGAACATTGTGATATAGGCCAGATAGGGTGACACTAATAAGCTGGCACATGCCTCACATCTACTTTAATATAGAATCAATGAGAGACTTGAGAGAGAGGAAAAATTTTTTTTTGGAATA
Source organism: Enteromius viviparus (assembly GCA_032353835.1). Lineage (NCBI taxonomy): Eukaryota > Metazoa > Chordata > Actinopteri > Cypriniformes > Cyprinidae > Enteromius > Enteromius viviparus. Next base: position 8,472,051 of record JAUCNO010001819.1, read on the forward strand.
TAGTCTGTTTATAGCACTTGTTAATTAATTAAGTTAAGACTAGTTATATTGTATATGAAAGGGTTTTCAAACATTTTTGATTCAGAGAACTCCCAAATGATAATTCTTTTATGATGGACCCACTTCCTAAAATATGAGAGCAGTCATATGTTCACATAACTTCCAAAAGTTTGGGCTTGCTACGTGTGTTTTTTCTTTTATGCTCACAAAGGCTGTATTTATTTGTTCAAATAATTTGTGAAAACAATTATATTGTAAAATGTTTTAATGTGTGAATTTTCAGCAGCTATACCTACAATCTGTAGTGTCACATGATCCTGCAGTAATCATTCTAATGCTGATTTTCTGCATAATTTTCTACATTTGTGCAAACTAGTGTCTGGGACCACAATTTAGAGAGAAATATATATAGAACAAACAAACAAACTGCATTTTATTTGAATATGTACTGTATATATATGAATAGTTTATTGGCAAAAACAGATTACTTATTTCATAATAATATATAATAGATAATTTTATAATAATTAAAATGTTATAATATAAATAGATAATTTATAATAATTTTATGTTTTTATTATGTTTTATTGTGTTAGTTAGCTGAAAGTTTTAGCTAATTTTTAACCTAATTAAAATGACCCAACTTTAATTTAATTTACAATAATTGTGAGACATAATAAAAAACAAAGTAGTTGGTTTTTGCAAACTCAC
>JAUCNO010001819.1:8472861-8484898 GCA_032353835.1 Enteromius viviparus
ATATATATATGTGTGTGTGTGTATAATATATTTCTCTATAAATTGTGGTCCCAGACAGCAGTTCGCTATGGTAAATTCTCAGTGATACTGAATGCCATTTGAATGATACTGAATATCTTATTTTGTAAATATATGTATGATATTTGTGCTACCTCTTAGCTGGCTCTACCAGGCTCTCAGCATTTGTCTATGCTGGGATCTCTTGTGAGTGGAGTAAAGGTGGAGACCCTATGGACTTTACCAACAGATGTTTTGCTGGAATCAGTACCTGCTATAAGCCTTCAGCTCACCCCCCCACAGGTCCACACTATCGTCTCTAAACTCTGGGTAAGAAACAAACTGATTTCCCCTTTAGGCTTCAGAACATAAGCGACTCATATTGGAGTATTAGTTGAAAGAAACAGCTGTAAATAAATCCACAATTACAGGAGCTTCAAGTATTCACATCAGACTGGAAATACTTAACCAAATGTGCTTCATTGTTGTACCAGATTAGAAGCAAAAGAGCCTGCACCTCTTTAACAGAATAGAATAATTTCTGGTTTTGAATGTCTGTAAGTGTCACGGAAGATTAAAAAAAATTATATTTTGTTCTTTCACTATATGTGTTTTGCATGTTGATCAAGAATATGTAAGAACTCAGACAACAGGAATGAATGTGAATTTCTTCTGTGATTTCAGGATTCTAGTTCTGTCTCCCAGTGGATGGATAAAGTTGGACTTTTACTCTCTAGCACTCCACTGCTCAGTGTAATTCCCCAAGTCCCTCTGTTGCTGATCAGAGACACTGCTGTACGCACTCGCCTGTGGAACACACAGCAGGTATACACACTTCATTTATCAACCACAGTTACAGTGCGGTTCAAGTTCAAGTTCTATTGTTATATATTTTCAAATATGATTTATTTTATTTATTTTAAGTGTCTTTCGAAGTACAACTCGGAACAAAAAATAACATTGCCATAACATTCACACATGCTCACAAATAAATAAATATATTATACATTTAAAAATATTATTCAAAATATTTATATTCTAAAAAATAAAAAATATATAAAAATACACATATATTTCATACATCAATTATAATGCTTAGAATAATAAATACAGGTTCAGTAACTAAACTAAAATTAGAAGGTAATGTATAACTGAACCCACATAGCAAATTTTAGACATTGGTTTGGCTACTAGTTTGTCTAAATATTTAAATGATCCCAAATCTAGTGAAGATCTGATGGAAAAGATAAGTACGTCTTGATTTGTGTCATATTTTGTTGACTCCGGAATAGCATTTTATTACATGAGTAATTCCTAAAATCAGATTTCATGATAGCTGAATGACACTGCTGTACAAGAACCAAACACTGATTAAATGTGTGTGTTTTGAGCAAGAGGTCACAAGAGGTGTGTCTTCCATCATGACACTTCCTTTTACCACAGAGATCTGTTTAATACTACAGTGTCTAATTACTAGTTTAATTATTGATAATGGAGCACAACAAAGCCTCTTTGTTGTGTAACCTCTTATTTAGCACACTAGACACTGTATCTCATGTTAACCAGCAGAAAATAAGATGCAAACCAACCTGAGTTGCTCTAGTACCGTCAGTCCTTTTTTCCGGGACATTAAGCATGAGTGTTTAGTAATCCCCCTTTTCCTGTTATAGATAAACTTACAGAGCCAAGACGTCACTGTTTTCACTATTAATGTATGCATACAGTTAATAGTTAACTGATTATGGTAATTGTGTGCCCTGGCTTATAGGTAAATTCTTTAAAGGGATAGTACACCCCCCAAAAAATAATGTTTTACTCACCCTCACGTGCTTTCAAACCTGTATGAATTTCTTTCTTCTGTTAAACAAAAGAAAATGTTTTGAGGAATGTTGATAACAATTTACTTGTAGCCATTTGCTTTCATGTAATTTTTTCCATAGTCTGAATCCACAGTTAAAGCTCTCCTAAAATCTAAATCCTTGATTGTTCAAACATCATCCTTACCTTGTTTTCTTTCATTCAACAGGCTAAAGTTCTCTTTAAAGAGGTTGTCGTCTCTCACCCAAGTCTCTCACTACAAGAATTTCTGTAAGTTTGGCCTTTATGGATTTTTGATTTCATTTTGTGATTATAAACATGGTCTACAAAAGGAATCAAGACACTGCTCAGTGAAGTACTTAAGCATGATTATGTTTTTTTCTTTCTCTGACATGACAGATCTCTGGGGACACTAGCTACAGGAGTGAATTGCCCAAATCTAAGAAGATTGTTCCAGGACCTGGCATCTCTATCACCTCTACGCGATATTATGACATTTCTGAGAGAGCAGCCTGTGCCGCTTCACCCCTCACTGGTAAACCTGCATTCATCTAGTAACCTTACATTCAAATTCAGGGCCTGCATTTTTCAGATTATCATTTTAGTTTTGTAGAATTAGTCTTATTTGTAGTTCTTATTCATATCAAGAAAATGTTGTTCAGGCCTACAAACACTCTCGTGACACTCTCTTTTCATTTCTATACTGCAGAAAAAATGTGTAATTGAGGAGCTGTATGAGTTTGACTTCTTCTCAGATTTACTTGGAGATTTGGGTTCTCAGATTGCCCTGTCACTTCCGTGAGTCGAAATTCAACTCTTTAAAATACATTTACATGCGTATGTTTTGTCTTCCCATAATAAGTTTCATGTTACTGTCTAAAGGCTGAGCACTATTAAAAAATTTCCACAAGCTAAGATGGATTACCTGAGGAAAATTATAATACAGGACCCATATAACTTCCTACTGCTTCCTGAAACAAAACAAGCTGTCATGGTGGACAAGATTGCTCAGAGACTGGTAAAGAATATAATTTTACTCTCTACAGGTCATGGACATATTTTCAGTGTGGATCTTTAAAGTTACTGATTTTGAGAAGATTAACAAACCCTGATCCTTTGTTCATTTAAAAAAAAAACTTTTAAAATAGCTGTAATATTAAATTGTCCAGTTGGTATAATATTCTCTTTGAATCTCCAACTGCTTTTTCTATGATTTTCTCATCAGAATATGTACACTGGGCTGTACACTGAAGAGGAGTTTCGTTCTCTAGGTGTCATGGCTACATTTGTGACAGATGAAATGTTTTGGAAACTGGATAGGAGCTTTTTTGTTGATGGTCTGGAGTTCCTACAAAGATTCTGCTACAGTGCCAGTAAACGAAACATTGTGGCAGACATGCTACAGGAAGACAGGACATTTGGGTAAGCACAGCTAAAACTTTACTCTCTAGTTTGTATTAAACCCAAGAAGTTGCCAATAAACTGTTTTCTCTCCATAGCCCTGTAAAAAACTGGACATCAGAGACACTGAACCAAGTGGACCGCTTCTTGTTTTTTCTCCCGAGGAACACTATTCAGCTCATCCCCTTAGTGAGTGACCAGAAATGTCTTTGTGTCATCTGAACACACCTCTGTGTTTTGACCTGTCTGCATGTGTGTGTCTTCAGGGTTTGATGAACTTAGAGCGCATCGAGAGGCTGTTCCTGAGTCAGCAGAAGTGGGAGAGTGGAGAGTTTGGCTCTGTGTGTCAGAATCCCTCAGAGCTCTTTGACAAGAAGCAGTTTGTGCTTCAGTTCTTCCTCGGCTTCCTCAGAATGGGACGTGCTCCTTGTAAGCACAATTCTCTGCCTTGACAGAATGTCATCTGTTAAAATCTTCCTAATCACTATAAATAAATAACAGATTGTGAAAGGATATATACAGCAGAAAGGCTGTTACCTCCCAACCTGTTTTATGTCATCTCTCTATCTCTGTGTCTTAGACACTGGACTCGTCCCCACTTGTGAGAGCCTGCATGTGACACAACCTGCCGCCTGGACTATTGACAGCCTTAGAAATATGCCACAAGCTACATTTCGGAGGTGTTTGGAGCTGATTGGTCAGGATCCATTTTTTAGTCCATTTGAGCTGTTAATGCTCCTTACAAAGACCAAAGAGGTGACTGAATTTCTCCTTCGGCTCACACCCTCCTAAATAACATTCTCACAAGTGTTTTACAATGTTGAGATATGACATTTTGTTGTAATAAAAATATTAATATTAATAATATCCAGATTTTTTTGTTTAACCTTTCCACTTAATATATTGGTGGTGAGAATATCAGTGAATATCTGCATATGTGTGGCGTAGTGCTGACTTTTTTGTCTGTGTGTGTAGGTGTATGGGATGCCTTCCTCTCTCAACTCTTCTGTGATCTCTCAGTTGGGTCGAATTGCCACTCAGCTATCACTTGAAGAACTGGCTTCTCTTAAACTTTCTGATAATCAGTCAATTTCAGCTATGGGGTCTCTCAACACATGGACGAGCAGACAGGTGAAATTTTACTGCATTAATTAATTATTGCAATTTAAAATTTTCTATATTTTGAAGGCTCATTCGTACGATGGCAAAGCTGAACCTCTTTCAGGCATAACTCAAGTCTGCTTAATATTTATGTGGAAACCATTATACATTTTTGTCACTATTTGTTTAGGAAAAAAGTTCAAAAGAACATAATTAATTAAATTTTTTTTTGTATCAATGTGAAAAAAGTACTTACTGTTTTATATACATATTTTAAATGACCTCTGTTTGCAATTGCAGCTGAAATCGCTATTCTCCACAGTTCTGAACTCAACCAGAAAGACTCCTAGCCAGTTAGACTCCAGCACTTTTGTGGCATTGGGGTACATTGTGTGTGGGATTGATGCACCAATCATGCGCACCCTGAATCCAGTAGAGTTCAGGTAGAATAATCCAAAATAATTATCTGAAAGATCTCAAAATGCCTTACAGCTGTGATTCCTCCAATCAAATTTATTCTTGTGCTGAATGTGAAATGTGGTGTTTTTCTTATTGTAGTAAAGCAGTTTTGTGGCTTGGGGGTTTGAATTTGTCTTGCTCTGAGGAGCAGCTGCAGACATTGACATTGCTGCTCAGTCATAGCTTAGCATTTGGACCGGTCAGCTCCTGGGGGTCAGAGGTCTTCATTGAGATTGGAGCGTTTGCAGGTACAGCTCAGAACACTTTACCCAAAAGTTACCAAAATGTTGGAATTATTCCTGTAATAAGTGTACTTTAAGACACTCTATTAATAGATATATCACAGAGAATTAGTATTGGTAGTTAAGTAAACTTGTACCTGATTTGCTAGGTTTGTTCCGTAGTTGTGATAATTAATGTTTTTTGTCTTTGCATGGTGTTTTTGTGAATTTTCCCCTTTCTGTAGCGGGCCTGCCTGACATAGCCATGTCTGCTTTGGTGAGGGAACAAATAGAAGGAATCACCCCACTTGCCATCTCTCTCATCCCAGCGAGCAAATTTGCAGTTAGTATCTATTTCCTCTAGCCTCTTTTGTGCCTTGCATTGAAATATATGATAAATGCATGTGGTGATTTGACTGTGTTAATAAGTATTAATAGCACTTGAAGTAGAAATATCCTTTGTCTTTTCTAATTCCAGTCACCGATTTGACAACAAATGATAAAAATCAAAATAACAAACAAACAATTCATTTCTTTCCTAAATTTCAAGATATGTGTTTTTAAGCATCTTTATTGCCTGGTATTTCTACGTTTTCTCTTCACAGGTTGTGTTTGACCAGGCACAGATTCGTATGTTCACCTATGATCAGGCCGTTGCTGTGACTGAGGCCCAGCGCTCTGCTCTGTCTCCGGTAAAGCAGACGGCCCTGTCCATGGTGCTCAGCCCCTGGGAGGACAAACCTGTTGATTTTAGAGGTAAAACCCTTCTTTATACTTTACAGGGGTCATATGATGTTGCTAAAAAGAACATTTTTTGTGTATTGGTGTAATGCAATGTGTTTACGTGGTTTTCCACATACTGTACATTATTACATTATACCACAAGCATCTGATGAAAATGTTACACCCCTTACCATAACGCGATGCCACGTCCTGGTGCTATGACACCAAAACAATAAAACACATTACAAATGAGGCATTTGTTGCAACCAGTGGAGACTTTGCATCGCCCCTCGTAAACATAACACCATTTCTGCATTAGTGGTCGGAAAAATGACAAACAACAAGCACTAACGTTACCCTTCACTGCTCAAAACTTACGTTTAAATAGTTAAACGTAAGGTTAGTAGGTTCTTTTAATAAAAAAAACTTTACTTACTTAAAGGTGGTGAGTGAGAAGCGCCAGCCTGTCCTTACAGAGTTAGAATTGCTCCATTTTATAGTCTCTATGCACAGCCAGCATAGAGCTACTCTGAAGGTTGAGTCAGTTCTCCGTAAATGCATTTAACACACTAATGTTTGTGTTGAACTGTTCTGGATCAGTGTTGTGAATACAACTTAACCACTGATTTCTAGTTCTATCATGACTCATAACTTTTATATAGAATATCTCTGATCTGTGTAACTTTAGGAATCTTATCTATACACTAACAGCTTGTAACACATCAAAGAGAACGGAAAATTCGAAATCTCATTATATGACCCCTTTAAATAAAGATTTTTGGTCTTAGTTAATTTGTCAAAGCCTGAATGATATTTGGACATTTAGTGTTGTTAAATATTCTTTTTTTTGCCTCACATTCATATTTGTGTATTTTTCAGGCAGGTCACTAGGAGTTGCAATGCATCCCTGTCCTTTCTTCTACCTCTCCAGCATCCTGATAATGCTGCTGTCTTCTCTGGGATGAGTCTATCGCTGCTGAATTGCTGCTATACAGAATTTTACTTTTCTTTTCAAATATGTGCAATATGATGTTACGTCAATACTGTATTTATAAGACTTCAGAGAAATACAAGAAATAATTCTTTAAGCACTTTATAATAGTTGGTCAGTGAAAATGTGGTTTTGTTTGACTGTTTTTGAATAATTGCTTGTTTGGAGAATAATTTATCAACTTAGGTTTGTAATTGCCTAAACTGATTTGGTTTGACTTGTGATTTTATATTCAACTTCCTCTCCTGTTTTTATTAGTATTGTTTATTTATTTTTTAACTGATTTAACAGCCTAAATACTGTGTAATTTTGGAAAAATATCAAAAAGGGATGTATTGACTTGTATTACCTGTAACTTAATTGTGAACTTTCCATTTTCTTTCTTGTGTAAACTCACTTATGTATTTATTCTGGCTATTATCTATTTGTCATAATATTTCATGCTGCTTGATGTCAGACTGTATCTTAATTTTATATTGTTGTGCATAAACCAATGCATATAACCTTGGAAATAAAGTATTTTAAGAGATATTATAAGGAGACTTATAATTTTTACACTACAAAAATTACTACATTAAATATAATAATACTTGTAAAAATGAAGTGATAATAATTCATGAAATTGTAATAATTATTATTAGCTTATGACTTGTCATAGACTTGAGCATCTCGTGTTCTTGTGCGCCACGCGGGGGCGCGCTGACTCCAGTCCTCCGGTATCCCGTCAGCAGACAGACAGAAGCGCGTAGATCAGAGCCGCACTGTGCACATGCTTTCTCTCAGCTACTACTTTAACTAACTCACACTTAGCCAAGATGGCGGATTCCGACGACTGGGGTAAGGATTACTTCCATATTTTAGAGTCAAGTGTATGACAGAGGGTCGGTCACTGTCTTAACCTAAGCGTTATTTTGTTTTTCGAAAGACGCTGACAACTTCGAGCTGAATGAGCCGATAAAAAATGCCGCCGGGAGGCTGGATAGATGGGAAGGCGAAGACGAGGAGGAAGACGTTAAGGTAGCGTGCTAATAGCCATGTTATCAAAACTTTATCACTAAAGAGCATTTTAGTCCTTTTATTTCTGCCTTTTCGTGTTATATGTGGATGAAAGTAGCGACGCTAATATGGACGATCGTGGTGTATTTATAGCAGTTTAGCTAGCCCAGAATAGGCCCGTTTTATTTAGAGATTCACCAGCTGTATCCAGTTGCGTGTTCGTGGTTTTCTAGTACTACTGTTACACTGACAGTTTCTGTGTTTACGTCAGCAAACGTGTCATCTTCCAGCTTGACGGATTTGTTATCTGACCATTTCTTTTTTTTTGGCAATAATAAGCTACCAACATTTTACAAATTAATCAAACTATTATATGAGGCATGACAGCATCGGTCACATCATGTGAGTGTCAGTGGTTGAAACTGACTGACCGAAATGAAACCAGTTTCGACAGCGAGCAAGTGACAGGCCACGTGGAACTTCTTTAGTAAAATTAACGTTAGCTTTTTCGTTTGTTTTATCTGTTCATTGTACTGACTCCCTTTAGTCTAGTTATTACAATTGTTGTTGCTACTTTAGCTTGTCATGTGCTAATTAGCAAAGAACGTGGTACACCAAACTCGACAATTTGCAAACAAGGTCTAGTAAATGGCGTAACTTTTAAAACAAATTTCTTTTTCAGTTTTGACCGAGTTTGTGTTAACGTTACACATCTCAAACAGTCGCTGTCATGTGGATGCTGTAATTTTTTTTGCGCCAGGCAGCAGCTGGTTGAGTTCCTGTTGACGTCATGACGTGTGTCCTGTTGACGCGCAGATCTAGAATTCTCTCACGCGCTCTCCTCTTTTCGAACACACAGAGAGAGAGGGAGTCTGTGTGTATTATTGTCATATACCGCCAGTTATTTTGTTTGAAAGGCAGCTCTGGAAAAAGATTCCCCAAATGAACCTGTTAACCAGGGCTTCAAGAGTTCAACTATTCTGGAATGACAGAAGAAAACCTAGAAATAACAGACTTGGCAGTTTGTTATTCACTGTTGACAAAGGAATTTACACTTAAATGTCTAATTACAATGGCCAAACTAATTAAAAGCACTTGTGCTGTTATTAATTTACCAGTGAAGGAATAATTAATCAGTTATCTTATTAAATCATAAGCTGCCATGTAATAAGCAGAATAAACAAACAAGTAAATAGGTAATTGAAACCTCTTAATTGAGTTAAAATAATTTTATTAGTTTACATATGGTTACCTAAGTTTTCTTCTGCAGGATAACTGGGATGATGATGAAGAAGAGGAGAAGAAAGAGGATAATAAAGCTGAACAGAAAAAAGCAGGTATTAATCTCTGTTGAGTGGTCTATTGCATATTTGTAAAACATGCCTTTGTCTTTTGGGTGTGTTAATTTATGACTGTTTTTCTTGAACCCAGTTGGGAAGTACTCTTATGGTGTGATTTTTTTTAATTTTATTTCTTATAGAGGTGAAACCCCCTGAGAAGAAAAAATTAATTGATAAAATAAAAGAGAAAGAAATTTTGCAAAATAAAAAACAAGATGAGTTAACAAAGATGGTAAGAAAAATAAAGTTACTTGTATAATTATTATTCATTTCGTTTTATTAATTTATTTTAATTGTTTAACCTTTGTTTTTGAAATCTTTGAATAGACGGACCTATCACCTGAGGAGCAGAATGCAGAGAAGCTTCGAGTGAAGAAACTGCAGGAGGAGGCAGACCTGGAATTCGCCCGTGAGGCGTTCGGTAAGTAATGCGTTGTGTGAGCTGCATTACATGTGAAATCTTCCAAGTCCTCTTCCAAGTTGGAGTCAATGGCCTTTAATCACTGAACAATCTTTCTGATTACAGGTGTTGATCCTTCTGCTGCAAACGCCTCTACTACTGTTATTACAACAAACAATGCCTCTGGAATTGAAGCCATGTGTCCTTCATCCAAAGATGACTTTGTTGCATTTGAAAAATTACTGAAAGATAAGATAACACAGTTTGAAAAATCTGTGCATTATTCCAGCTTTTTGGAGTCACTGTTTCGAGAGCTTTGTATTTCATGTAAATATTTTTTTACTTGTATGTGGATGTTTGTCAACACTTTTATTTTAATAATGCAAATTACTGATATTTCCACAGCTTTTAAGATTACATGGTGAATCTCTTAAACAAAAAACCTTACACATGTCTGTGTTTTTTCCCTTTCTGTGTAGTGGAAGTAGATGACCTGAAAAAAATAAGTAATTCTTTGTCTGTTCTGCTCAGTGAAAAACAGAAGCAAGAAAAGGTGAGTTGAATGATTTTGCTCTGTCTTGGAGGAACTTTTTAAAACCTCTTGAGTGCAAATAACTTGATTGTCGCTTAGTTGTGAATCTTATTTATGGGCCCCAACATGCTTATTTATAGTAATTATGTATTGTTCATCATAATCGAAATATCAACAGCAAAATACTCAATGATAATTTGTTGTTGTTATGCACAGGAAAAGAAGGCAAATAAGAAAAAGAAGAAAGGTGTGCTCCCTGGTGGTGGATTTAAAGCAAACATGAAAGATGACTTTGCTGATTATGGTGGTTTTGAAGATGGTTATGGCAATGAATTTGATGACTTCATGTGACGAAGGTTCATCATCCCCCTTCCCATTCCCTCTTTGCCCAGATGCCCTTGCAGACATGCAACATTACTCTTTCATGCTTCTCAGTGCCATCTTGGACACTGAACAATGTGTCAACCCTTTACTTGGTTCCAGTGGTGACAGACTCCTCATAAAGCTGCTATCAGCCCATTGCACTTCAGCGGCAAATGGGGGAAAAGTAAATTTATTCAGATGGCCTTGAATTCTCATTTTTATTTCAAAAACAGACTATGGTATATGTGACATTTTTGATGGAGGTGTTTCCTCTGATTGGCTTAAACAAGCATTTTAATGCCTTATAGATAACCTTGCAGACAATATCTTCTTTGTTTTCCTTGAAAGTGACTTATGTTTTAAAAGCTGTGCAATTTCAGTTACACAGAAGTAAATGTGATGCTCTATGCAAATTAATTTCTTCCAAGAATGTCCTTATTGAAAGTATGTTTCTACTTTCTTGCATATTTATGCACAATTGACAGCAGTTTTCCAGTTTTGTGAACCATCCAACATTTGAAATAATAGGACTTAATAAGTGATTTCAGTCAACACTACAAAATGAACAGAGGACTAAATGAAAGAATGGAAACAATGAAAGCAGAACCAAACTGAATCCAAGCATCATCCTGAATCTCTTGACGTTGCCTGCAATTAAATGCAGAACAGACTATGGTGCAGTTTCTTCGCCAAAGTATAATTTAAATTAACTCAGTATTGTTGCACATTTGGTCGATTAATGATAATCAGCAGTGTTGCTACTATCATAGTAGATGATCAGTTTTAATCATCACTAGTTGAAGCAACAAATCCATGGGGATTTGTGCTTTTTGACCCATCGTCACTACAGTAAGCTTCTAAAGGCATGAATGAAGTAAAATGAAATGCAGACTTGTTATTGGCAACAAAATATTTAAAAAACATACAGCTTGGAGGATTTTCTCATACATTGTTAAAATTGGGCAATGATAACAAAGACACAAAGGCATTGTTTTTTAAAGCTCTAATTTAATAAAATCATTGGACTAAAGGTATCACTTGGTATTTTTGTAAAGGGTTTGGACAACTTCAGTTTTTTAATTAATGAGTGATATATGGCTTACATGTTTGTTTGAGTGGAAATGTGATGTTCTACTGCCTTGTTTTTGATAATCTGAAGTATGCAATAAATATTTGAGTATTTACAGTTTCAAGTAGTAAAATGTTTACCACAATACAAGTCAATAGAAAATATAAAAATGGAAAATTACATGAAGCACACATTCCTTTGGAGTTACTGTTTATATATGATTTTAGTTTATGGCTTTTAATAAAGTAAAAATTGTTGTCTTCACGCTAATACTATTTGAGTTACAATTCATGTAATTGGTAATATTGTTTACCAGTTGATGTTATCAGCAATGCTAAGTTGCTTTGGGACACGCCCTAGCTATATTCATACACAATGTTAATTTTGTTATTCTGTCAAGTTTTAAAATGGTTTAAATCCAGTAACTCTGAGTTAAATATGAGAGCAGGGGCCTCATTTATAAAACTTTCTTACGCACTGATTTGATCTTAGAGTGTTCGTACGATCGAATCCACATCAAAGTACAGATTTATAAAAACCGTCTTTGATGTGGAAAAGTACTTATCTCCACGTCAGATTCCAGCTTGGCGTACGACCGTTTCCTTGTGGTAATGCCTGGTATTGCA
>JAUCNO010001819.1:8484998-8515344 GCA_032353835.1 Enteromius viviparus
CTCTTACGATCAAATCAGAAAAGTTCTTAGATAAAATCAAGGATGGTTTCTACGCAAGTCTTTATAAATGAGGCCCCAGCTCTCATAGGGAATGGATCTGTCTTTTCTCATATAGTTTTTAAGTTCTAGGAATATCAACCAATGGTCTGGACACGTGTATAGGAATTACGAGTACTCCTCCTACTACTACTGCGAGGTGCTGTTGAGCCACCTCTTTGCCTCCGGTTTCCTCTTCCCGGTCGTGCACTTCCAGCTGTGGCCTGACCCACTGAGTTCTGTATCTGCTGGAACATGCTCTGCCTTGTGACCTCTTTATCGCCACAGGTGAATGTTAATGCCACTCCTTCATTGCTCTTCATGACTCGAGAGGTGCCATCTGAAGTACCATCGAAGCAACGGCCAAGTGCAATTTCTTTGGCTGTCCTAGGATCTTGGTCAGTCACTGTATATATACCGTAGTTGTGGCCCAGTGGGTCTAGAGGTGCTAGCATGGTGAACTCATTTGTGTCATTGTTGACAGCCAGTGGAAGGTGGTTCACCAAGTATTCCTGGAGCATGCTGTTTACACTGTCTCGCTTACAGCTGCCCTGAGGCATTACTTTCACAAGGGTCCGATCGACTCGGTCTTGATCATACAGCATCCCACTGCACTTGAACTCCAGACATACTGCTGAAACAGTTGATTGGTCCATGTCTCGAATGCTTCTTGTGTCACGAATGCCATACAGTTGGCCAACAGTTTTTGGATGGGTACCTCCCATATTGCGAGAGCGGACGTTCAGCTCATGGACGCTATTAAGTTTTACTTTAATGTAGCAGGCCCTGTATTCCATGGGTTTTGGCCACCAACTCAAGTAGTCTTCAGTCCAGCTCATGGGGTCATCCTCATTAAAAGGCACTGTGTTGTAATCGTACCGGTCTCCTTCAACTCTTGAGAAACGGAAGTGAGCTGCACTGAATGGCGCTTCCTCACACTCTTTAAGTTTGTCAAATGGATAAACTGGACCATTGGCCTCCTCAGCGGCGTTCGATCGGGGTTTGGCCACATTGATACTGAATGCTGTTTTTTTTATTCTGGGATCATCGTGGTCTGTGCGTCTGTAGTTCAATTTATTCAAATATGGCTGTGGGACACCAATAATGTTAGGATTCATCTTTGGAGAGGATGCTACTGCCTCTAGCTCTTCTCCCCCAAGGTTGGCCATGACATAAGCCGAATATGCATCTGATTTCTGTTCATCACAGAAGGCTGGAAGACATGCACCATTTGGGCCAGTAATGACACTATCAAATCTACCCCAAGCCCGGGGGTTGGTTGAAAACCCTGGTGTGGGCTCCATATTTATTAAAGTCATCACAACTCCTTCAGTTTGCTCGCTAGGCATGTACCGTTCGCTACGGAAAGCCCGCACTTTCACATAACATCTCCTGTTCTCAGGTACATCCAAGTTAAAGAGACGTCTCTCACGGATTTCCATGTTACCTATGAGGAAGGTCCTCTCCTCTCTTTTCCCCCTTTGTTTCCTCTCAGCCTGGAACTGGCCCTCTTCCTCCCATAAACCTGTCTCAGGATTAAGGGACCATAATTTCATGGTCTTCAAGTGCTCGGGCATCTTCACTTGTGCTGCATCGAGATGCACTTTCACCTCTCCGGCATTGAGAGAATCACCTCCTACTTCATCCCTGAAGTCCACAGAGAACATTCCATAAGTCCTCAAGGGCAGAGTGTCACCTTCATCACCAATGAAGTTGAGATCACTTTGGGCAGCCGCTGCTGTTGATACATCCCTGGGGTCGAGGAAAGTCACACTGGCCTTGACATTTCCCATGAACACCTCTCCATTTTCTTTATAGAATGTATTTGGTGGGATCTCGATCTCAGCAATGGGGTCCTGGCCTTCCACCTCACCAAGATCTATCTTATTAGTCTCTCTTGAGCTAATAATCACAGCTGGCTTTTTCCTCAACAGCTTGATCTCATGAAACACAGCTCCACCTCTGGGATTGAATGGTAGAACTTTTGTGGTATTCACAAATTTCTGCATGTTGTCCACAAAGGTGAGGACCAAACGCTCTGTGTGTGTTGGTACCTGCATAGAGAATGTGCCTTTGTATCCAGTTCGACTTACTCTTGCACCATCCAAATAGATGTGTCCAAACCTCATGGGCTCACCAGTGTCTGCTGCAATAGCACGTCCACGAACGATAGCCTTTGTGTCCACACATGTTTTACAACCACACTGAGTTACTACCATGATTGGCAACTGATATCCCTGACACGTAATCTCTTTCTCCTCCATGTCAGAAATTCCACAGCAGTAGGAAACTGAGTCTTTGCATCTGATGCCGTTATCCAGCTTCCCTGTGCATGTAGATGTTGGGCATCTTCCCACATCATAGTACAAGGAGTTGGTCTCATTTTGAAAGCAGTCATGTGGAAGTCGAATCAGATGGGAATAAGGCTTAGGATTGCATGATGGGGTTTTTTGACCTTAACATAGAAAGGGATAGAAAACATATAAATGCCAAACTGAGGCCAGACTATTTGTATTATGATACATTTTAGGTTAATATGACATGTTGATATGTGGTTAAAACAGAATGACAGGGCACACCAATAACTGTGAGGGTGGCTGGTTTAGATTTGATGGCTCCGTTCTCATTACTGGCTCTGCAGTAGTATTCTCCTATATGGTCCAAACTGACATTCCTCAAAACCAGTGTCTCGTCATATTGATATTGACTCCTGTCCAGCAGTGAACCGTTGTGGAACCTACAGATTGAAAACAGTGATTGTCATAGTTTTTCCTCACATGTAGGATAATTGTTTTTGCTTTGGGGAGGGAAAAAAAATAACTTAATGATAACCTGTCTTGTCTGAACTATCCTCATATAACGGTCCGCCTTTCAATGCATGTATTTATTTATTTTAATACTTTATTCAAGGAACACATTGACTTTTGATTGTCACATAAGGTTACATGGAACATCAATTTATATCTGAAAACTTAAGCTTACCATTCATACTGGATTGGTTCAGGTGTCCCATCAACCTTACAACAGAAGGCAGCTGTCTGACCTTCCCTTCTGGCCTTGTTCTCAGGGTTTTTCAACACATACAGTTTTTCTGAGGAACACATTGATATTGGATTAGATTCACTTATTTTCTACATCCGTTTGTATGCTTTTCAAAGTTAAACATTTTAGTTTCTTATGACATATTGCACATTGTATTGTATTTTTCACCAACATTGTAAAGCTAGCGGACATGAATGAGATTTCATTTAAATTGTCACAATTGATAGCCTTGGAAGCATCAATACAGATGTGTTTAACTAAAAATTAAAGTTTTACATTGTATGCTACAGATTTCCAGCGAATGTATGGGTTTACATCATATTTGGTTTACATTCATTTCCTTTTGTAAAGAGAAATTATTTTAGTTAAAAATAATAAAACATTTAATAAAACTTCTAGCAAACTGATTTGTATTGAAGCCATCAAAAACTAAAGGCCCAAGTTATCTTAGTCCCCTTAAATGACTAATATTTAAACTGATCATCAGAAAGTCTAATAGAGATGGTATTCTAACACTAATTCCACTGTGTGGTACGACTCGGCTTGCCACGGCACGGCTCAGTTCGGCTCTATTTGCGTTTCCACTGCAGTTTAGTATCGCTTTAGAGTGGGCGGGATTATTTACATGTCGTTATAGTTGCGCTGCCTCTACTGCCGTGACATCATTGTAAACGTGTAAAAGCTTAGCGACTTCCTGAAAAACGTTTTCATTCCGCGTCGCCCCATCAAGCTCTAGCTGGATCCGCTCCTTGGCTATCAACGAGAGGAACGTCTGTACTTTCCCAAATAGACAACGAAACAGCCATTTTTGGTTAATACAAAAAGTTGTGTTTCTTCAAACAAAAAAGTTGCGTCCGATCCTTCACTGGCTGTGCTGATTTAAATCTAGCGGGTCTGTTGTGTCTCGTGTCGTAAGTTCAGTGACACAGTAATGACAATTTTCTCCGGCCAATCAGTGACCAGCAGAGTTTACACGTCATGTTTTGTTAACTGTTTGGCTCGCTTGGAACCTCGGCTGAGGTGGTACTAAAAAAAGGACCAGGTACCAGGTACTGTTCCCAGTGGAAAAACCTCCAAAAGTAAGCTGTACTGAACCATGCCGTGCCGTACTATGCAGTGGAAAAGCGCCATAATACAGATTTACAGTTCATAGGTAACAAAATGTATTCAAGGTCTTTAAGGAAGCATTACTCGCTCTCTCTAGCTTCAAAAGGAGAACAGAGGTGCGTTCAGTGCTCAGGGGCACAGTGACTTGGTGTGAAGCGTGGTTTTTGAGCTTGATCAGAAGCGTTGTGTTGCCATCAGGGCAGATGCCAGGGACTTGAAAATGGCCATTGTGATCAGTCACAGTAAAGACTTTGGGGCTAGGACCAGCACGGAGGATGACAGCACCAGGTGCAGGGAGACCCCCAGCACTACGGACTGATCCTAAAACTGTATGATCCAGGCACATGCAGCCATCACACTCATCGTTTACCTTGCCCACTACACAGTGCAGTTCACAGCCTAAGAAAGAAAGAGAGGCAAAAGTTAACTAAATAAAGTATTTTTGGTTTGGTTTGGTAAAACTGTAGGAAACATTAGATGCATTACGTTGGCAAGGTGGTCCTTGGCATGACCTGGCTTCGACAGTTTGGCCATTGCATTGTTTGGAACTGGATTTGCAGCTTCTAGAGCGATGTTGTACTGCAACCTGATCACACTGAGCTGGACACAGACTCCAGTCTGACCATGGACCCCATATCAATTCTTCAACAACTGAAACTATTTCTGAATGGTGAGAGACAGGGAGATTCTGATTTCTAGGGTGTCATGAGTAATAAAAAAACAGTCATGTCATCTCATGGAAAAAGTATTTCTGTAGAAAAATAAACAAATTCACCTTTTCTGTATTAAATTAGGATGTTTAATCAGATATTGGAGGAAATGCACAATAACACTGAGCTTTAGACATAGAAACATTTGTCTTTTACAGTTCATTTACTTACCTTTAGGACACAGGAAACGTACAGCATAGTTTGAGCAGTTTCTCCCAACAGGCTGTTCATCATTGACACACCAGAAGCCCACAGCTGGGTCAGCATGTACTCGTTCCCCAGTGCTGCGAGCTGGGATCCACTCAGTAGTACGTGCCTCTAGAGCTCGAGGAACCTCACAGACACGGGCTCGATAATAAAAACGGATGGCATTCAGCTTCTCATAGTCTCCTTTCCCTCCAGGGTGATCTACATTGAACCATGTGGTCCACTCGTAATTATCTGAGGAAAAGAAGAGTTTTAATGGTTTTTGAAGCTTACTTAGAACTTACAGTTTGGCTTTTGAAATATTTTATTGGTCATGTATTTTCATAGACATACGAATTTACCTTCATTATGGTATACAGCTGGGTTTGGTCTCCATGATGTCCCCATGATGCCTCTCCACGTTCCTAATAAGGAAACTGCATTAGTCTCTTAAAATTTAATGATGCAACCCACTGATGAGTTTTGGATGAGGTAAGAAAAATAAATTATATTAAAGGTTATTTAGGGCTTATTGTCTTGGGTCTTTTTAATAAAATATTGCTTCCTTTGCTTTCCTGTGATTTTACACTCCAGATTACTTCAGAAAGAGATTTTGGCTAGTGGTTCACACACAGAGTAGAACCAATTGGTAGCAGGTGGTTTTCTGCTGCTGGCTCGCAAAACACCTCAACTTCTGGATATACTGGAGACACTAGAACAATGTTGCCTGCAGTAATGGGTTTGCTGAAAAGAGGTTTGGGGGTTGGGGTATTGTAAGAGTCATGTTTCTAAGAGCCAGCTGTCAATATCCTGTTCAAATCATTCAGCTTCTGTCATGTTTTAACAGTAACTTGCATTAGTAAATTAGGATGAATTGTGCTTATTAAAATTCATATGGGCAAACAAACCTTGAGAAAATGTGCCTGTAATTCCTAACTGAAGCAGAAAAAAGGACCATGTTGAGAGGCATCCCATCCTGGCTCCCGTTAATGACCTCAGACCTCTCACACGCAGCTCCTTCCAGACTAAGAATAGTCCAGCCACAGATCTTGTGCCGATCAGATATGAATATAAAGATGATTAGCAAATTGCACACAGGGAAATGGACCATACTGTTTTCATTTTGGTGAATCATACAGCAAACTCCCATGTCCGTTCAACTAATTATGAGCTCATTGTAACCTTTTAAAATTCAAACTGACCTGAGATTAATTCTAAACTTATTATACCTAAAAATGTTCCATTTTAAAGAAACAGCTGAAAGACTTTGGACATAATCCTTGAAAACGCATACTGAAACAAAGACAAGCTGCTGAGAAAGAGCTTAAGTACTTAGAATTTTAGCTGCTCTCAAATATCACATCTGTGAGAACCATCACTGCGTGTCAAGGGAATGCACAAATGTTCTTACATCCAGCCAAAAAGACCTAACTAAACATTCCATATGCTCATACAATTTGTGTATGGCGTAAAAAAAATAATTTCAAAGCATTCCATATTAACAATCGCTGTCTGTATTCACAATTATTACAATTGTAACCATTACAGCTACAAAGATTGGGCACAACATGACTACTTCAGTACAACAATGCAACAGCTCTTCAACAGAACTTTGAATCATCATTTAAATGTCAAGATCAAACAATGCAGTACTATATTACAAACGGATGTGTAGATAAAAATTATTTGTACTTATAAACCAAAAGCACAAACAGGTCATTTTGCTAATCTACAACAGATCTACAACAATGAGAAAAGGTATCTCTACAGAAAACAGTTTAGAACGCATTGTGTCGGAATCCAAATCCTCAAAATGTGGTTACAGCAAAAAAGATGAAAAGCTTAAAACCTTACCAAAGGTTTCTATGTGAAATGGAGTTATTTTGTAGTCCTTGTTTCTGTGGTATATTTACAGAGGAGAGAGAATGAATGTGAAGTCCAGGTCTGTGTCCGGTACTTATATAGCTCAGCCCTGAGCCATAGGGTCGGCTCTCTGCCATGAAACAACAACATGGGTTCAGCACCATCTACTGCTCCTGTACAGTAGACTGCACTGCTGGCTTTCAGTCAGGGGTGTTTTGGAACAATAATCTCAAAGATATAAAAGAGTCTCTATTGATGAATGTTTTGAGGTTGGTTTTTGCATCCTACCAGTAAAAACAAAACAGATTCTGTGACAACCTATTCAGATAAGTGAGTATGAAAACAGACAGAGACAAAAACACACTCAAAGTAGATTTTTATTCTTTCTTTTTTTCTTTTTCCGTAATGATTCACAGTTGTGTCAGCTCTGTGCTGAGATATTCATTGCTGGGAGTATGTTTAGTTATGCAACATTCACAAGAAAGCCATTCAAGAATGACATCCATGCATTTCAAACACATGAAAGCATTTACGTGACTCTTTCTCAAACACATTAGCATGCTCTTTCCCATCTGTCCCTCTGAATGTGTTGATAAACAATACGAATGATTTGTAACACTCGAGAGCCAACAGCAATACACTGTGGCTTTTCAGTCATGATGTCAGAATCTGTAGAACAAATCCACTGTATCAGCAGAACATAAACCTGTGTGATTGAAATCTGTAAGAAATAACAGATCCTAGGGTCAGTGGGAAGTCAGAGCAAAATGAGTCTAAAATCTTGAAATATGTATTAGATACAAGAAAGCGTTACTTGGATTAAGGATTTTAAGATCTAATTTTCACATAACTGACCTACTCAAATGAATTCAGTAAAGCAGCTGCAAACTTTGAACAGTGCAATGGACCAGTTTCTGTGGTGTAAAAGCTGCGATTAGTTTCAGTCCAGTGGTCCTGTTAAAATTCAGTATTTAATAACTGTTTCCTGTGAAGGAGCTTTACATGCTTTAATGCATTTTTCTAGAGCTATAAGAGATTTAAGATATAACAGAATGGCATTGGATAACATGTTTTTGTCATAATTTTTTGTCATAATCTCATGACAAAAAAGAGATATAATTTATTGTCCTAAAATCTACAGGTCATTATTAAAAAAAATGTTCTTCCTTGTCTATGTGGAGCATAATGGGATTCTGTTGACATGCTGACTTAGTTGTTGGAAGCTGGAGAACAAGAAACACCAGATGTGCTGGGACTTCGAGCATGTTCTAAAAATATGTTTATCTACATCCCTGAAACTCAAATGACCTTCATTAACGTGTCTCATAATATTAATAAGAAACAGCAAAATGCATGGAAGAGCAATATGGAAGAGTGCTCTGCCTCAGAAAAAGACAGTGACCTCAATTCTATGGTATTGTACTTTTCTGTTTGCAGAATTATTCCAATATCTGTATGTTGAAGCCATTGGACACAAGTGTTGGTGTTGTTTTGTGAAATATCAGAATGGCTATATGGGCTACTATATAGAATTTATATAGAAGCCCATGTAGCCATTCTGATATTATAGATAATCACAAGCAGTTCTACATTGAAAGCACATAAAAATGGCAAAAATTAATTTTCTTGTTACATAATGGCCAAACGTAAAGTTATGTGGTGGGCAATTCCTTATTTACAGGCAACGTTTAAGCCCAGCATGCATGAATGGAAAAGTAGACAGCACCAATAAAATCTTACCTCAGGTTTTCTGGACACTCTGTGTCGCATGAGCGTCCTGTTTTAGGGCAATTTGGTGAAGTGTGAGGTCATTAGAACAGTATAAAAACAGGAAGTAGTTAGTGTTCCAGATGAGATGCCAGTATTCACAAAGGTAAATTCAGTATTATTATTTTCCAAGAGAGAAATGAAACGTCATTGCTTAAAGGTTCTTCTTGTAGCCTATCCATACACTCTCTTGCTTTTCTTTTCATTGCACACTAAATTAACTGGTACTATAAAAGATGCCATGGAACCACCATGTTCATGGCCAAATCTAAAAAAAAAAAGCAATTCAACTTGACGCTACACATACTATAGTATACCTTGTCTCACCAGAAGCAGGTAAATAACCGCACTGCACTGTAATCTTCTGTGAGTTTTTTTATGAGGGCGTTTAAAGGGGACTGCTGTTCTTCAAAGCAACTTATTTCTCTCTAATTTAGCAGGACAGGACCTGTGGGGTGGGCTCTCAGAGACAAACTGGAAATACAAACAAAAACAGTCAAACACACAAGGTTTGTCAGTTGCCTAGCAATGGGCAAAGACTCAAGACAAGTGATGGCACACATCAAGACCTCAATAAGGAACATGTGTTTTTTTCAGGTTTGATTACTAATGCTGGAGGAAAATAAAGAACCAAACCAAAGTTTCTGTAGTTTTGTAAGTTTGTTTGATCACTTTAGTCATGGTAAAGTCCCTTCTCTTTAGACTGCACTCTTCTGGTAGCAAGTGCAATGTTTCTTGGTCAAACAGTTTGAATTAGTGCTGGGTAAGGTGTGTAATGCTGTGTGTAAGGTGTGTCCATCCAGGCGATACTGGCTAAACTCAGTGGGTCTGGATTCAAACTGAATCATACAGGGATAGTGTGCTTGGGTTCTTGAGAAAGCGTGACTTAATGACTACACCAGTGAAAGTATGCAGTGCAGCTTCTGGTAGGGTCATTAAGGGGCCTGGACCCCAGGAAGAGCACGTTAACCTCTTTCCTCTTGCCATTCTGAATGATGCACACATTCCCTGAAGTGGCTAAAAGCATTACACACGATTGACGCTGAAAGGTAAATCAGAAATGGTTGAGCCTGTGGATCAAGAACATATGAAACAGATTTGCTGGACATTGTTGTGTCTTTTTTGTGTTTAAGAAAAGTAGTGCTGATATTCAAGTTTTGTTCTCTTACTTGCTTGGGAGTGTTTGAAATTTTTCTAAGATCAGACACATAGCCATATAAACATTTAAAGGACATGTTCAACATTTACACACAAGCATATGACCTGAGGCACAGCAATGAGCACTTTCAGCATGAAGCTGCCCTGCAGCTATAAAACACAAAGACATGCAGAACGATCCATGAGATTGAAAACATGTGGCAGACCTGCAAGATGGATGAGATGTGCTTAGACCATGCCAAGGAGATAAAATCTTCCAACTTTCTAACATCCATTTGTTTATTCTGACTCAGTCGCTTTCCCTCAGAAGTCAAAAAAAGATACTTTAAGGAAAGTATGCTTCAAATCTTCCTGTCTTCACATAAAATTATACAATTTAATTGGTTTGAAGAGTCAAAGGGTGCCGTTTGAACTACCTTTTTATTTGTGTTCCAAGAATATGTCATCTTGTGAACATCAGTGTTCCCTGTTTATGGCAAATAAATAAATTTCCATTTTTCAATAACCTTGCATCGTTTGTTATTGCTGGACAAAATAGAAATAATAAAAAAAGAAATCTTGTTTATTCAGGCCAGTTCACTAATGAATCCTTAAAAGTATGTTGCAAACAAATATGTTGCAAAAAAAAATTAAAAATCCAAACACGCACATTTTCAAAGCTAGCAAGAAGATTGTACTTTATACGAAATTCACACATTTGAATTCAATATTTCCATGAGTGTGTCAAGTTTAATACACTTAATACACAAAGAACAGTTAGAACAAGTGAAGAAAATGATTTAAAACTATGAGCAATTGAATTTAGCTGTTCATCACACTTCTTCAAATGTTTAGTACTATAAGAATGGAGGCCATGTTCAGAGACAGAACAATAGCGATAAATGTTTTGAGAAGAAATACCAATGTAAGAAACGTAAAACCTTTGTTGATAAACAGTCTGCATGAAAAATCTCAAGATGTGTGAACGAAAAATGTAGAGCTGTTGATAGCTGTCTGGTCCTTTTTCAGGACTATAAAAATATTTTTTTTCTTTGCTAATTTATTTCATTGGTTTACAAAATGCTTTTTGTGATGTGATTTAAAAGATGTGTTGAAAGATGTGATTTGAATTTCTCTTTTTGCACATTATTAATGAGTCCAAAGTGCAATTCCAGCACTGTTGATGGCTGTTTTCGAACCATTAAAGGTCTTAGAAATGCATTTATGCTGCTGCTCTGTTTAATCACAGCACCATTCTCACACATTGCCACAAATCTGCTCACATCCTGTGGATTTCTGAATATGGATAAGGACATTTTGCACTTTCACATTTATCATGGGGAAACATTTCTGGAGTCCAAGATTTTTGGTCAATAAAGCAATGTGTGTGTGTGTGCGTGTGTACGTGAAAGTGAGAAAGACAGGAGAACAGAGAGGGGGGGACTGGAATAACGCCAATGAGTGTGAAGGGTCCCTGGAAGGAGATCTGTCTTCTGCCAAACTTAAAGTGACCCTCTTAAGATGTGGCTGTTACAATCACATTTTGAGAGTGTTTTTCACAAACAGATTACATCACTGTCTGGGAGCTCCAGACCAGCCTGCTTCCTTCTTTTCCTGTGTTCACCTTATCAAAAAAAAAAAAACCTGGAAAAAGAATAGCTACTAAGAGTGAGACTCATGAAAGAAAGAAAAAAGAAAGAAAGACTCTAGACCTCTAGGAGGTAAACATCTGTTTCTCATTCTCGATTAATGTTTGAGCTTCTGAACTAAAACAACTTCAGACAGTTTCACCAGGCTTACTACAACACTGATAATCTCTAAAGACCTTATTAGTAAAATTCATTGACTTGATGATAAAAGTCTCAATATCAACTGACAAGTATTGTAATGGGTCACGTATTACAACATTCATTCTGATTAGATTCTCTAACAACTTTCTAGAAGTTTTGAAAGCAGCAGCATAGCATTCCCCATAGCCCTGAAGTCATTTTTGGCCATGTTCTACTCTGAAACTCCTGAAACCTTACATTTTAATGATTTAGCCTATTGAGTAACTTCATGCTTATCTCTCACGTTAAAAAACAGACGTGCATGTGAAACCTAAAGTGTCCTCCATGAATCTTGCTCTCCACAGCTTCTTGACCGATACTGGAACCAGTTCTTCCGTGCTTTGTCCAAAAACTTCTATCAGCCTAATAAACACCATTGTTTCTGCATTGGTCATCATTCTGGTGATCATATTATCTCAGTTCTGAGGACACTGTATTATTATACACTGGAGAATGTGGAATGATTCTGTCATTTATTGAAAGTACGTATTTCTGATCAAAAATTATGGTTTTCTTGTTTTGTTCGGTTTGCACTTTCATGTTTAAATACATTTTAAATTGCTTTTGATTAACGCTTTGCTTGGAGTTTAATAGGGACATTGAGTAAAATGCTAAATTTAAGTATTATTTGTCTGTGTGCAAGTGTGTGTGTACTTGGTATTGGTTTTTTGAAAATCTAAAAATGAGACGGATAGGTTTAGGTGTGGAGTAGTGTGATAGAAAATACAGTATAAAAACATTAAGTCTATGCAATGTCCTAATAAAACACTAAATACACTGTGAGAAAAGAAGAGGCTTGATTGGGTTTAATGTTCAGTTATGTCAGGAATTAGAACTGCTTCAAGTACACTGAAATATTTTGCAGCGACAAATTAGTGTAAATGAATATCTTCCCCTGATCTTCTCTGTCAAAACAAACCATGTCTCAAACAAAAAGATACAAACAAACTCAGGCATATCAAAATCAGTTAAAATACATGCAAGAGCTGATTTCTTCATTGCTAGACTGTCTGCCCAATGAGGTCTGCGCACTCATCTCTGTCTAGCTTGTAGTCTGTCTTATTGCCACAAGACCTCCTTGAACCAGGTTACAGCAAACAGTGCTAGATAATCATGAGGACAATACACATAAAAAGTAAACAGAAAACATCACATAGGTACAAACAATTGAGATAAAGGACAAGAAACAATGACAAAGAGAAAGGAGACTTTCCATTTTCCAAATTTGCATTATGTTTCTAGTGTTGTTTTTAGTACTGTGATTTTAATCTGATCTAACCTTGATCTGTAGAAACACTGGTCAATGTTTCCTGCGTTAAAATAAAATCCACAAAAAAATGTCCAGAGCAGGTGCTGAAAGGATTCGTTCTAAGGCAGGGGATTTTAATACCACACAATTTATGCTCATAATGGTCTGTGTAATTGGGGTGAAAGGTGGGATTAGAGTGCTTTGTAAAGTACGCCTCTATGTCAGTTAAAATTGAAGGCCCCCTATCATTTGCTTCTATATAAATGGACACATATATGCAAACAGACATGTATTCTCAGACAGAGCCCTGTAAAATCCATCAGAGCCAGTGAAATCCCCAAGATTTCCTCCTCTACAGAACAGAGACGCACACACGCATTAACACATACCTCCTGCTTCCTCTGGAGAGGATATGCAAGAACAAAGAAAACCACAAGCGTCAGCACAGAGCCAACCGTGTAACATGACTGGTCCAAACATTTCTCATGTTTACATGACTGTTTTGCTCTTGCATTGACGTATTGCATTTTATGCGTGAACAGAGAATACAGTATCTGGAAAATATTTGTTCCTGTATCATGTGGCACTAGGAGATAGAGAGTGCTGTCCAGCTGCATTACTGTTTGGTATCGGAACTGCGGTTTCTGACTGCAAGTTATAGCAGATGATAGGTAAAACAGCTGAGAACATCACCAGGGCTTTTCTACCATCCATCTAAGAAGCATCTAAAACAGTGGTTCCCAACCACTTTCCTGGAGGCCCCCCAACACTGCCCATTTTGCATCTCTCCTTTGTCTGACACACCTATTTCAGCTCTTTGAGTCTCTACTAATATGCTTATGAGCTGAATCATGTGTGTTTGATTAAGGAGACATGGAAAACATGCAGCGTTGGTGGGCCTCCAGGAACATGGTTGGGAACCAATGATCTAAAAAACTGTCATCAGAGTCCAAGACTGCTCATGTTTGCCCATTTGACATCTGGAAAAGGATACTGAGACATTCAGACTACATATGCCAGACTATGTAACAGCTGTATGACAGGCCGAAAGACTCATGGACACCCAATACTCAAAAAGGAAAAACAATATGGTGATTCCTTTTTATGCATAATGGCATCATTGTGTTAGCTAGCATAAGCAAATGATGCAAATGATAAAAGGTTAATAGTACACATTTCCGATGTGTTCCGATGTTCTTTTAGCCAAAAGAAAAACTTTAGGTCTTAATGGTGACAGGAATCTAAAGGGGATTCAAATGTTACAGGATAGAAACATCGCACTTCTTAAGACTCACCACTATGTGGCACTGTAATGAGGTATCGAGCAGGTACTGTTTAATATGGATACATTTCAGAGCAAGTATAGGTCTCTGCAGCAACTGTAATGGGAGTTACCACATCGGGGCGTTTTTACACCATGTTACTGATTGGCGACGTCACAGTGAGGGTAGGTTTAGGGGTAGGGTTAGGTCAGGGGGATCATTTTGATTGCATGTTTGAGAAACGCAGCGGTTTGAAAATGCCCAGAAATTGAGAAACGCCCACATTTGCTCTGCAGAGACGTCAATCTCTTTCAGAGGCCTACTGTAAGTTTTTAAAAGTAAAACACCAGAAAAAAAAAAATGATTCCACAAACAGAAAACAGAGCCAGTTCATCAAAAATACTGTTTAAAGAAGCTGAATTCACTTTATCAGGTGTGGATCTCCTTTGAATCACAACGATTTCTCCCTATTTCTCCTTGGCTACTTCTGCCAAAGGTTATTATAAAAATGTCTGTCTAAAGTGAGCTCACTGTTGTGTAATATTATTTTGTGAAATACAAATGTTCCCTATTATTTTTCTCTTTCTGATCCTGCTCTGTCATCAATCTTAAATTAAGTCATCTCTTTATTTTAGCATGGGTTCGCTGGGAATTTATTGTAATATAGACGTAATGTTAGCCATCTGGAGTTTCACATGGAAGACTGTATAAACAAAAACACATCATCATATGGAGATAGTCTGAAATTCCCCAGGAGGACGTCTATTACGAACAGATGATAACAGTGCTCAGATGAATGTAATTTCAGCAGCCTCTCTGTACACTCACTAGCTCGTTTCTTATTTTCATCAGATCACTTTCTGTCAACAAGGCTCTGCTCAAATGTACACATCCTATGACTCACCACTGGGTGGCAGTGAGAGGTGGTGTACGGACGATGTCCAGAGTGCCAGAGGCATATGTGCACCTGTGGAAAATGACAAATGCCTTATTAGATGAGAGCCATCAATCACACCAAAATCATTTTTACGCATAGGTCTCTATACAGGGAGCTCTAAGAAAAAAACAATGAACAGAAACACTGGAAAAACCTCACACCTTTTGAAAATGAAACGTCAAATCAGCGGAGACAGCATTGCGTTAAATGTAATGGTTTTTAAGGAAATGCTGTTTGGGATTTAAAGGTCAAGATGAAAGCTGTGGAAGAAAGAGCAGCCATGCGATCATTAAACATTTGGTTTAAATATTACAGCTAACTATCAGGGCCAGGCCATAATTAAAAAGCCATGATAAATGTTCCTCCCCTAAATAAGCACATAGCGAGTGTGGCCATAAAAGAAACATTAATTCCAAACCACTATATTGCAGTGATTTGTGTTATTGTTGTGGTTGTTTCTACAGGTGTGAACTCCAATGTTTGTAAGGAATAATGGGGCTAATTTATGGATCTGAACTCCAGAATATGATGGTGTCGTTGTAAAAGCTGAATCCCAGCGCTAAGCAGTAAGATAGAAAAGGACAATCACCAGATAATGGGCAATTTGCCTTCCATTTAAGCCTCTAAATGCCTCATTCCCACTTTGTGTAATTACCCAATTAAAGCTTATTCTGTAGATTTGTCTCTCTGGCATGCTCTCCTTCGTTCTCTGGACCATCATATTGATACTCCTGCAGCAACCCTTCAATATGAATATTTCTCACTGAGAAACATTTAAACAGACACTTGGTTTTGGTACCTAATTAGCATGTCATTAGCATGAACATGCCTATAATTGCATCCGGAATTTGAATGTGAACGCTCTGGCCCACATGGCTTTTGTGGTTGGAGCATAATTAACCAGGCCTGATCGACCTATGCTACATGTTGGGAGAAGAGCAGCAGACCACAAACTTACAGTCACAAAACAATGCATTTTTAATGTCATGCTACAGTTATGTATGCTATTGTATATCATTTATTGTATCTTATTTAATAACAGTGGTTAGAAACAGAAGATTTTACATTCTCAGTCAGTACTTCACAACTGACAAAGTCTCAATGTGAAGTCGGTATAATTTGGAATACAAGATGGAGATGGAATAAACCAAATATGCATTAGTGGTGGTTACATTAACATGAGAAAGCAGGCTGCATGTCTATATGCGTGACATTCATGAATAATACAGCTAAGGCTCATTTAGTCAAATGCGTCATTATCTTTTCTTTATGACTGTGAGCTTGTGTGGGAGGGAAAAGAGGTAAGTGCGAGATATTGTAGAAGTATACGTGGGAGATCATGATTGTGCTTGAGTAGCGTTATTAGAAATTCAACACTTGGAAGTTTTGCTTTTACAGTGCCGGTTTGCTAAGTGAGTAGCAGGTGCTGTAAATGTATGGAACAAATGTAGCCACTGTTAGTTATAATGCAATTTCTTTGCCTTTTTTCTTTAATAGCTTGCATATTTTAAAACACCAAAGTGGTGCATCTTAAAATGTACACATAACCTACAGGTTATATAATAGAAAGACAAATTGGATGTTGTCAATTCACAAATTATACTTATATTTATAAGCTACATTAAAATAACCCAATAAACATTAGCTAAGTACACACAATACCCTAAAGTACAGAATGAGAAAGATAAGAACCAAACAAAACTATTTAACTAAAACATTTGTTCTATTTGCAGCTCACAGAATGAATGATGTTAACTGGCACAGTCATCATCACGTTCTGTCTCTAACCCAAAATACTGCTCCAGAATTAAATTCGTTTTGAAAGCCACCTGATATCAGAACTTGGCATCCAGTCTTTGTGGAGCTTACACATGACTGAATGAGGCTCGCCTTGTGCAGTGAGCTGATTGCTTTTAAGGTGGGTGGCTGATGCAGAGGGTTTGCTCTGCCGTGCAGGATTTTTTAACGACGATCTAGCGAGGTGTACAGCCTGTATGCGATAATGGAGGAAGCACAGAGCAGCTGGAAGTGGATTATCAGAAGCAAGTGGGAGATTGTATGTGTGTGTGCCTGAAAGAAACGAGAGCTAGCGTGTGTCTGATTACTCTGTGAAGGAGGGGCAACACCCTGGACCTTGAGACCTGCCTCACAGCTGCAGTGCCCTGGAGAGATGATGCACAGCAGGCAGGCAGAGATCTGGATGCCTGCTAGGGTTCCTAGCAGCTCAGTGAGCTCCAGAAGTGCTATACAGACTGCAGGGAGAGTGAGCCATCTGTAGACTTGAGCCGAGCCTGCCGCAGGGGCCTGATTTTACTCCCATGATCAAATGTAATACAACAGCAAGGATGAAAATAAGAAAGAGATGCAAAATTGATTGGGTGTGTATGAGATAGGGTTCCCTCTTCACTTTCATTGTAGGTTTTTTTCTGTGTAATTTTCTTTTTTTCTTTTGTTTTGAGCAAAGCTTATTTTTTCCTTGCATTTGCTTTTTGCATGCTGACGGCCTTGCTTGATTCAAAAGAAGAAGAGTGGGTGTGAAGAGGGGAGAGAGAAAGAAGGGTCTGTTAAAAATGAACTGGTATAAAAACACATACTAAGATAGACACAAAACCGAAAATAAGATTAAAGCAGAGATAATGATTTTGTTACATACAAAAGACAATATTTTCAAAATGCGTTATGAGGCCCAGATAACACTCATCACTGAATGGACAAAAACACTAAAACACTTCCACAGAAGGAAGAGATATAGAGCTGATAGTAATTTTAGACTGAATTGATTTATTTCTTTAAACTGTGACACAGGCTGACATTTCTTTTGAAACTGAAATGAACATACAGTACACACCTTCCAACACAACACAAGAAGATGCAGAAATCAGCAACATCCCTGAAAGGACTCTCTGGCAGGCACAGCTTCTCTCTTTAGCTATTTCCGTTACAGTGAAACAGTTGCAAGCACAATACTCCTCTCTCGACATTCCATTCCCTATTCCTCCCCATTCTTTGCACAAGTAAATGAAAGTATTCTGTTAGCGCAAGCTGCCGGTGTATAGTGTATCAGATGCTCTTGACCTGTGTAGTTTCTCTGCACTTTTGTCCCGTTACCCCTCTCTGTTACAATGAAAGCTCAATTCTCTTTCCACAGGCTCCCATCTGGCCCCTGTCCCTCTATAGTCTCTGTAGAGAACATGATTCCCTGGATCTCCTCGATCTGTTGTTCAGTGGAAGAGACTCTGGGAATGAAGAGGACAATTTAAACAGCAAGTGAAACCATCGTTCCCAATTGAGTCCCATTTGTACATTCTCATTGGCCTCATTAATCCTTTCTTTATATACTAATATTGTGAAGGTACATCATTGTGGTTTGTATTCTTTACAGTACCAGATGTTATTGGTGACCTGTTGAATAGGTATTGAGTTGCATGAAAAAAAGACTGGAACACCGTGTCCTCTTAAACAGAAGCGAAATGAGAGTGGATTTACACACAGAACTTATATAGTTACATCTATCAGTTTTATTAATATGTTGATATGGAATCCAAATTAGAATTGAGTGTTATACTATAGAGTTCCTCTGTCTAGCTGCTGAGTTTCTCATTTTCTAAAAGCAGATGATATAATAGAAATGTTTAACATTTATCCACATACTGTGTGTGTTTCTTTTATGTTCTCCAGATGTAAACAATAATGCCTGCATGTGACCATACATTTGCTTGGGTAAGAAACCATTCTTAAATCATATGTGTGAGTATGTGCAGACATATGACTATGAATAACACAGTCTTTGCCCTAAGGCTTGGTCAAGGCTGATGAAGCAAGGAGAAATGACTCTTTTTCATTTAGCCAGACCTGACCCCAGCATTGATTCCAGCCCAGTTCCAACAGAAGTCCATTATCTATGAGATTACTTCTTCAGGTCTTTTATTTTGTCCTTCAGCTCCTTAAGTAGACTCAACACATAGAGTTGATTGAATAACTCCTCTGACCTGCTCTGACTGTATTCTTTGACCTCTAAGAAGATCACAGCATTATTTTAATAACACCTCAACGTTTATTCGCTTCTCTCACAGCTCATTTACAGTCGTTGCTTTGTTTTTCTCCCTCTGTTACTCTCTCCCTCTCTCCATCTATCTATCTTTTTCTTTCTTTCTATGAGATATAAGGATATTCAATTACTCCAGTGACCATCCCATCATTACGCCATCACTAAAATGAGGACATAATTAATACATGACAGCTTCCTCCATTTAGTCTGCTGCCTTTTCTATTTTTCTAATTGATCACAATGGCATTTCAGTAACTACAGGTTCAGAGGCCAGAACTAAGATTGTCAATCGGTAGCGTTGGTCCTGCATTCTAATTGATCTCACAACAAGGTTATATTCCCTGAACAATTTGCGACTGCGCAGTAATGATCTATTAATCATGATGGATTTTCTATGAGTACAGAGGCATGTTTTTACAGGCCCTCTGTCTGCTGCCATGACCACTAATGATATGACCTTTGGATACTGACAAGGTCTACCGCCTTCGTGAGCACAGCTGATTACTGTGGAAAGAAACAAAAACAGTAACGCAGTACTACTCATATTTGTAATAAAGACAGTACTTGTCTATGATGAATTAGAAGCAATTTCTAGTCTAAAGGGATAATGTTAATAATATGTTTAATAATAACAATTATTTTTATTCAATTGCTGAGAGCACAATATAAACTTGTCAGAAAAATGATATCCAGAGTGGTTGTGTCTCAAAGGGTGTGTGTGCACTGCTCAGCCTTTTGATTTATGTCAAAATCGTTCAGATAGAGGGCAGGAGGTGAATTGATTGGAGGAGTGTCTTATTCCTCTGTTGGGTATGTGATAAAAAAGCACAGTGGAAGGCAGGCGACACAGAGAAAAATGACATTGATTCTTCCTCTAGAGAGCAGGAAGTAGAGAAAGATGGGACAGTCTGGAGCTGATTTGCCCTTGAGAAAAAATAATGACAATTTTGTCACACCTTTCTCTACTGTAACATCCCCTAACTATCCTCATCTTCCTCGCTCTGTGTAAGCTTTTTCCAATTAACATGGCAAGTGCCTGTGAATCATATCAATCACATTTTATTAAGTCTACATGTCCTTTGTCAGAGCATTCAGTTGAGTCTGGGACTAATGGAAAGGAAATGAGCTATTGACATCCCTCATATAATTTTACTGCAAATAAGTTACTTTGAATTATTTAATTCATTGTCACAGATTTTAAATGACTTTTCTGCAAAAATCTTTATCTTAATCAGTATTTTTATGTAATTTTTCAGTAATAATATCTGCATATCGAACAAAAAGATTCATTTATTTTAAAAACAGATGTGCATAAAAATACTGTTTAATTCAAGCTTAAATTCTTAATAGTATGTTTCATATTTTACACCTAAATATAACTTAAAAAAAATATTTTCCTAAAAAAGTATTTTTCTAATCAGTATTTTTTTTATCATATTGTCATTACAAAGTTATACAAAATTTACTTTAGAAGCAGCGGTTAATAAGATATTACAGACTGTTTTTCACAGAATACTGAATTAAGTTTCATTGAATTTAAATTTTCTATGTCCATTGGCAAATAATATTTTTCTTGTTTCACACATATATTTATCATAATTTAGAGAGGTTAATACTTAACACACACACGAACAAAACTGAAAACAAGCTTTATTATTACGTGCAATGTGCTACAAATACATTAATAAATTCATTGTTAATAAATTAATGCCTGCAAATGTTGAGTTCACCTTTAGTATAGCATAGATTCCTCATGGAGTGTCATTTGTGCATCATGGGTGCTCATTTATTCTGCAGAAATATCAATGAAATCGAACCTGGGTTTCAGCCCATCAGACTTGTTTACTGCCTTATGCTTTAAAACTGCAATAAAAAGAGTGATGGGACATGTCAGAGCATCAGGACTAAACAGGATAGGAATGACAGCTCATTGATTAGAATTGAGGAACAGGTAGCTTCGCCCCCCAATAATTTCCAATGCATTAATGCATTCACAAGCAAAAACATGTTTACATATTAACATGCTTATGCATACATATGTCTGCCCAAAAATCAAACACATCTGTGTAATATCAAACATGACCATCACAAGTCTTTTGCTAATTTAAGGGGGTCATAATTATGCAGACCCACACACTGCAGATAATCTAGTGTTCTTAATGACCACATATGTGTTCAATAGTGACTATCATCAATCGAAGGGAATGACATTCTGAAATTTACTTTCAGTGCTTCACTTTATCGTGAATATTTTGACAGACACTGCTCTCCCAGCAACATTTGGCACCATACTTATTCGAATGCAAATAGAAATAGAAGAGGTATCAGTTTATCAGAGATAACAATGTTAACAATGATAACAATGAGAAGTTATTTGCACGCTGATGTGTTACACATTCACTGTGTCTTTAAGAGCTGATGATGAGTTGTGAAGAAAAGTGATGCACAGTCTACATTATACAGACAGTGTTCATATGAAAGTGTATCCAGTACAAAATTGAGCGGGTTGTGATTACAGCAACATTTCTCTTACCATCACTATTGACACTTATTGAAAAGAACTGAACTGACCTGTACAATGACATCGCTGAATCAACAATGAACTGTCTTTAACTGGGAAATTGACTGTTTATTATTGTCCTTTTTTTGAGCTGCTCTAAAGGAGAATTGAATTTTGTCTGGAATACTGACACTCTTTTCTTGTTTAACACTATAAAGATGCTTTGACAATCTGTAATGTATAAAGCACTATGTAAATAAAGATGGCTTGACTTGACTTGAATTACACGTCGTCTTTAACTAAAGAATGTTTTTGTTTTTTCGACTGCATGTGCATGACTGCCAAGAGCGAAAACATAGTTGCTTTGTTAGATGTTCTTTGAATATGAACTTAGAAAGCCCAGCTTTTTGATGTGCTTTTTGACAGCACTGAGACTTAAAACACAGTGCTTTTTTTATTTATTTGCATCCTATCCATATTTGCTTTTCACCCAATTTATGCCAGAGACAATCAGTGAGCAGAGTAACGACCGTGTGTTTTGATTTGGAACAGTCTCGTCAAATGAGTTCCTGTTTTGTTATTCCCGTTCCAAGAATGACCTCAAACACACATGCACACAACCTTCCACATGTATGTACAAATCACACCATCCTAATGCACAAGGACAAAGCAAAGACTTTTTCATTACATGTAAACACTGTGACACAGACACAAATCAAGGTGTGCATACAACCACAAAAACACGATGGAAAAGTCTCCCTTGCCCTTTCATTAAAGCTCATGGGGAGACATAGCGCAAATCAGACCAAGATGAGCTGCAACAGTGTGCAATCCAGCACAAGGACATACAGCTACATCTTCACACACATAAACAAACACACATATTTCTCCCCAGGGTTGTGACAGATTAGCAGCTTATTGATCTACAGGGAACGCTGGGTATGAAGCAAAAACATGGCTGAAATATTTTACACCAATATAACCTCACACAGGGGACGCTGATATGAACACAGCAGAATTTAGTGGCATAATGCTTTATGTGTGTGTAAGGGAGAGACATAATGTACACAATGTCAACATTTATAGGAACATAACTTGAAATTCAAAATGACTGTGACATTTCAATAAAAATAATATTGATGACCTTACATTGTAGATATAATCTAGCAATTCTTACTTGCTATATTTTTCTCTGCATCAAAGAAAATAGTCCCAAAGCAAGCCACAACATAAGTAACTGCCAATAGTCTCCTTGCAATGTACATTAGTGTTTGTTAACTTCTGGAATGAATCGGTTTTAAATGAATCAGTGGAATAAATGACACAACCACTGATAAACATCATCACTCATTTTACTTCAAAATTAATTAGTGTTTCAAAAAAATCTGTTGATTGAATTAAGTCACTGTTAAAGGTGACTTCCAAAAAGAACATAACTCATGATTTACTCTAAAGGCAACCTATAAATGTACATTACTTTCTTCTTTTAAAAAGAAAGGAGTTAAAAATAAAAAAAATCACAATTTGTCCTGGCTCTTCCAAGCTTTATAATGGCAGTGGGCCGGTGTTTCTTTTCAACAGTGCAATTAACCACAACCATTCATGATAAAAACATGAAAGTCATAGCATTTTTGCCCTTGAGAAAAAAATTGTGCCAATTTTGTCACACCTTTCTCTACTGTAACATCCTTGCTAAGGGGAGAATAACAGCCTCCTGAAGCTTTTCTACTCTGCTTTCTTTTTATTTATTATATAAAAACACCTCACTACTACGCATCTACGCAAAACGAGAAGAGAAGAGACGAGACGAGACGAGACGAGACGAGACGAGACGAGACGAGACGAGACGAGACGAGACGAGAAGAGACGAGACGAGACGAGACGAGACGAGACGAGAAGAGAAGAGAAGAGAAGAGAAGAGAAGAGAAGAGAAGAGAAGAGACGAGAAGAGAAGAGAAGCTGTACTGAGGTGTGTTGTGTAGAAGTGTGTAGCACCAGGATGTGACTCCCTGGACAGTGAGTGACTGCTGGCTTGAATGATGTTGACAGGTTTCCAGTGCAGCCTGGAGCTCCTCTGCATGTCTAAATAAACCCAGTGCCCACTACTGCTCCAACACACCTTGGGCACAATGGCCTCAATTTGAGATTAAACAAGGAGGAGAGGAGGTGAAACGAATGAGACAGTGGCAGACCCATGTTAGCATGACCTGAATATGACTCCTGTGATTATGCACAACCTTTACTTGACCTGAATGTGACTTATATGGGAAAATTTTATTCTGAAGACATAGAGCAAACTCTTAGTGTTCTATAAGGGTTTCCTCTTAATTCTTAATTCTATTATTTTCTAGAGTTACATTTAAACTACTGCTGAATTATAAATTGCTAGTGTTTTGACTCATTTGTAAGTCGCCTTGGATAAAAGTATATAAAACCCCCAAAGGAGCAATCCAATAGAGACCATAGCAAGGGGTGAAAAACCACGAATGGGTGCAGGTACTGTACTTCATCGTTACAGTTCCTGAAACTTTAATATAATATTAGTATAATATTTAGTGACTATCATACCCTTTTCATTTTGAATATGTGCTGTTTGTTTCATGAATGGTTTTTCTGATGTTCTATCCTCATCCTACAGTATGCATAAGAGTCCTTTCCAAGGCAATAGGAGGGATGTGATACTGAGTAACAGGCATTGGTTGTGACAGACGTGGTGAGATGTGTGATGTTTAGTTAAGAACAGGTTAGCTTCATCTGCATGTGAACTACTAAACCTCTAGTGGACCTAGAGATGGGTGTCCAACAAGACCATTAGAGAAAAAAAAAATGTATATACATATATATATATATATATATATATATATATATATATAATGTTTGTATCAATAGAAATAGATATGAAATACATATTGATCTTGAAACAACAGCTAGTTGCTATTTGTTCACATAAACAAATCTTAAATCAATCTTTAGTTGATATTTTAACAGTTCAACCAAGACTAAGCCTGGGGATTTTGTTCAATCATTGGGACCTTAATTGGCATGAGGCTAGTCGGGAAGCTGAAGATGCGCACAGTAAGTGTTTATATTACCTTTTTGTATGTGTCCGACTAGTGTTGTGAAGAAGAGCCCTGACCTCACACTGACAGTGCTAAAAGCTTTTATATCTCTTTGTTATTCAGCAGGTTTGTGTACTCACTAATGACAGCAATTCAGTTCGGTGCAAGCACAAACAGAAGAGGAAACAGATCAATTTTAACATTTGACTGCTGCACTGTAAGTGTGTTTTCCTTATCTTGATCTTATGAATAGACGTAAAATTGGGGAGTTATTAAGAAATGTATCATTTAGTCCAAAAGGGACAATTTGCCATTCTCATTGAGCAGATAGAAATAGACATCATATGAGTACCAAGATAAATCTGTTTAATAAATGCTAATTTCAAAGGATATAACATGAAAAATTTAAATATGACACCAAAAATGTAAACATGTTAGCCTCGCAATGTCTGTTTTGTAGGCTACATGTTTTTGCTTTTCGCCAGCAGGTGGCAGTACGATTTAGCTCACTGTTTTGTTTTGAATGGTTTGAAATCTTTCTTCAAGAACAAGATTGATGTAACTTTCAGTCCAGCAAAAGAAAAAAACAATAACAAAACAAACTCACTTTCCAGACAAGTTATTAATATTACAATAAATTAATAACAGCTTGGCTTGAAAAACATGTTGGGCTGAATATGCTATCAGTTCAGAGCACGCTATAATGCTAAAAACAAAGCATTTTCATTTTCAAAACAAAAAAGGAATAAACCTTTATTTTGCTCTGTCAATTAAAAGACCATTTTACCGTCCCTTCATCCACCATAAGAGTTCTCCATAAGAGATCAACATTGACCGTGCAATTAATATAAAGTCAGATTCATTGACAGGTGGAACTAGGACACTCCTTTACTGAATTTATAATCTTGAACCTCGGTAGTAAACAAATACTCATAAAAGAGATCCTTGTTGAGAATTTTTACAGTATATCTGTATATAAGCAGCAGCCATAAAACTACTACCAAAGGATGATGCAATGCGGAGCAATAAATCCTCCCTAGATTCATACAGAAATCCAGGGATTGACTGACCACAAGTCTCCTTGTGCGGGACTTAAATACTTTGGCAAAAGCCTCCTCTCACTCTCTGTCTATCTATCCTTGCGCCTTTTTATCTTTCTTTCTCATGGACATGTTTTTGCAGCATCTAACTACAACTACTGTAAGATATTGAATTTTGGTTCAAATACCCATGAATCAAAACAGCAGAACTTTTGTTCCTTAAGGCCTCCTGTTGCCAGATTCATATTTCCATTGAGCTGGATGAGTTTAATTATAGATATTCACATCCCTTTAACATCAGCATTAATTAAATTCATTACATATAAGTGCTGGCGACAAAATGAGGTGTTCCTGTAGCACATGTAAGAAGACCTACAGTGCACAGTTGTTAATTCTGGTGGTGTGGGTTAAAATGCAAATACAAAAGACAGGAGGGATTTGCAGGCAAAGATGAACAAGGAGGAACGCTGTTCCTGTGGGACAGCAAGGCTTTGAGAGGATTAGTTTGTGTATGGATGAGAACGGCATTAGAGGAGAGGAGACTGAGGACATTGATGAGTAGAGGATGAGAAGAGGGTGGAGACCTGCTGCATGAAAACAATACTGAACCGTCCCATCTCATCCTGCGTGAGGTAGACTGACAGTGTCCTCCTCTCTGTTTCTCTCACACATAAACCCTCTCCGATGTATGATGTAAGCGGAGTCCTTTGTTCAGGCTTTGTTTTCTTTATGAAGATGGTCATAGCTACTCCCACAAAAATCTACCACTTATCACCTGTCTTTCTCAAATTGAGCAGACAGCTGGGCAAACAATCATGTCCCTCTCTGCTTCAGCATGACCTCGGGAGTCTGTACCCATGCCTCACCTCTTAAAACTGTGAGGGGCCCCTTAGAGTGATGCCCACCCAATTATAGCGTTCATTCTGCATATATATATATAATATATATACTGACTGAGGGTCAATATGCAGTCTGTTATTCTTGCAGATATTTGAGTATCAACAAAAATCTGAGCCACATTTCATGGTTTTCCACATTATAACAATTTCCAGTTTGTTGAAAATGTTCTTTTTGTAAAGAAGAAAAAAACCTTTTGAAAAGCAGACTTAACATTTGTTTTTGTTTTTTTAATTTATATGAAAAAGTGCATAGCTAAAAATAAAGTGTTTTCTTTTATAGTGAGTATGGTGAAAACATTGGCAGGGCAAACTGGAACCAGAGAGGCAGAAAATGATCCTTGTTCTTGAGTTATGCTTGTTATTATTATGATTATTAAAACATTTAAGCCACCATGAAATCAAAATGGATTATTCTAATTTATTCATTTGTTTTAATGGAATACTGCTGTGTTGATTATAAATTATATACCCATGCATCTTATAAAATTCATGCGTCTTTGTAATCTTTAATCATAACAGCTTCCTCTCCCTGCCATAAAATGATTATTTTATGCACAGGAATTGTATTACTTGTAGGTGACAAGCATCTCACACAAAACTCTTCACTTGCTGTGAAATATCTCAAACAATTAACAAATCAAATCTTAAACATCTTTCAAAGACACAATCAGGTGAGAATGCTCCTGCCATTGTTGTTTACAACATACATGAGAAAATGTATGAATGGTCTGTGTCCTCAACTGGGGCAAATGCACTGGGCATTTCAAATCTAATTAAAGGGATGAAGAGAAATGGAATAGGAAGATTTACTTTAATTTGTAGATCAGAGGGTTTTCAGGAGCTTTTGCTAGCTGTCTAACTTGTGTTTGAGGGGTTTGAAGACATCTCGTTGTTGTGCTCTCCTGGGAAACCGATTCTCATCACAGCAAAGCTGTATTTCAGGAAACAGATGCTCTCTTCAGGTGACTCTTACGTAGATTTGTGTAGCATCCCAGTGGAGGAAACAAGGACCAGGTTACAAAAATAAAGAGAATAAAAATGTTCTTAAATCCTGAACATAGTTTTTCATTCTTCTTCATAATGCTCTCTTTATTTTCCTCATCATTTCAGTTCTGCTGTGCAAAGTATTATTGGAAAGCCTTTTTTTGTTGTTGCTGTTCTTGTGGATGAATTTGTAGAAACATCAGCTTCTATTTATACCTCCCTCAAAGCTGACAGGTTTGTTTTTTGCTTAATAAACAGGCAAAAGTTGGCATTTGACATGACAAACATTGCTTCACGTATCTATCATGTTGAACACAGGGGACGTGAATCTCTCTAACCTATTTTAACCCAGTGTTGATCTGTTGACCTAGAACCATCAGTTACACTAAACATTTCCAAAGCCCTTGCTTCAAAATCAGTGCTGCGTTTTTCTGTTTTTAACACAGATGATGTGTTGTAGCACACATTCAGAAAATGAACAACCTAAGTGGCACACATGCTAACTACTCAGGAGAAGGGCTGCTCTTTCATTCACCAGGGTACTTAATACCGATTGTCAGTCATGTGTCATTTAAGTATCAACTTCAGATTCCTCTGTAGATTCTTCAGGAAAAAGAAGAGCACAGCAGAAAAGGCCCACTAAAACCAATATCACTTTTCTGGGTTGTATTGTACTGTGTTATATTATATTGCGCTGTCAAACAATTTTTTGCATAATATGTGTGTACAGTATACTCTATATTAATGTATATGTAAATACACACACACGTACAGTATATATTTAGAAAATATTTCCGTGTACAAATGGATTTATATTATATATGGATATTTTAAACGTATGAACATATTTTTCTAAAAAATATGCATGCATTTATATTTACATAATAAATACAGCACAAACACATATATTAACAAAGCCTTGACAACCCTAAATATAATACAAAAATATATTAATATTAATAATATTTTTTATTATATTAATTATTATAAATATAATATAATGTATAATAGGGTTATACATAATAACGTTTGGTTGGGATGTCCATTTGAGCAATGCTGGCAACAGGCGAATACTTACAGACCAGCGTTAGTTCTCCAGACAGTATGGCAGTTGTGAAACCTCAGGAGGGACAGTAGGGTTCTCTGGTTGAGGGAGGTCATCTCCTGCACCTTCTCTCTAGAGATATAAACAGAGTGAGAGTAACAGCTGGACATAGTGTGGTAGAAAAGGAAAGAGCCATGCAGATGCACTCAGAGTTTTGTATTTTATATGTATGGATTTTATAAGGGTTTTCCCCTTGGAAATGGATCTGCTGTTTCCCCCCCACCTTTCTCAAACTACTTGCTTTTGTTTTTCTTCTTTTTTTCTCTCACTGCATCCCTGCAGTGTTCTTCTACAGCTTTCCATTGATGTTCTCCACACTGCAGCAAAACCTTCATTCTCTGTACAGCAGGAACAGAGGCCAGGAAAAGCAATTTGACTTGCACACAAAGGAGTAAGATTAGCCCTGCAGGAATGAATTGGAAAAATATTGCGGACACTCCAATAAAGACTAAATAAATAACTATTACCGTATTACTGCGTGAAGGCAACTTTTTACACTGTGGTCTTAAACTGGCCTTTCTCCTCTTTTTCTTTGTAGGCTCGGTTATCTGTTCTGCCACAGACTGGCCTCTTAGGTGGATTTCCACATCTGTAGATACTGTATAAATGCAGATGAATTTGGCTTCATAATTTCTCTCTCTCTCTTTTTCATTGTCCTGTTTCACACGGCTGCTGTCAGGTGCCCAAGGGAGGGTCTTTTCCTCCCCCCCTCATCTTTGCTCCCTGTCCTCTCCTGAGGGGCTAACAGAGTCGAGAAGTGCACGGCTTTACTGTGTGTTTGTGTGCTGGGATTTGATCATGCTGTGTGTGAGTGGACACGTGGATCTCTGTGGAATCAGCACTCTATATCTCTGCTCATGTAAGACACTCTCTCACAGCCGCAATAAAGGTCAGTGGATTTATTTCTGGCAAATATATATAATAGTATTTCTGGAGTGGCCCAAAGCGACTCCCTGGACTCATTCTTCACTTCCTTTATATTCTCGTCTGAATGCTTCTTTTGCTCATGTTTAGGTGTTGCATCACATTCTACTGTGCAGTACTACTGTACGTGCACATGTAAATACAAATGACTCAGTCAAAACAAATGTAAGCTTAAGAGTTCTTTTCAACACAGAAGGCAGCAAAATTGAAGCACACACCACATGAAACTTTCACACTGAATTTTGTACAGTGTGTCCGAAATGGACATCCTCATGTTTGGAGCGCAAACAAACACAAAGAAGCCCTCTCATATACTGAGAACACTACCTATCAGAGCGAAGCAGCAGGAAGCGCCTGGCTGATTCTGATTATTAGCAACATGTTAGGAGGATGTTTTTCCTCCCAACCCACCTGGGAGCCATGCTACAGCTGAAAGATCTGCAAACTGGAAGAGGAAAGAGAGAGAGAGAGAGAGAGAGAGAGAGAGAGAAGGGAAAATGAAAAAAAAAGTGACAAAAGTAAATATGACAAAAGAAAGAAGGAAAAATAGGATAAATTTTCTAAATTATGAAAATAAGAAGAAATCTCCTAATCAAGCACGTCCTATCACACCGCTTCCCTTTACTATAAAAACCCCCATTTTTCACATTCCCACATCCAGC
>JAUCNO010001819.1:8515444-8535160 GCA_032353835.1 Enteromius viviparus
TAGAAAAAAAGGAAAGAAAGAAAAAGACAAAGGAAAGGGAAAAAAGAAATGGTGAACGTGTGTATCAGGTGGGCATGGAGTGTGTGTGTGTGACACCTGGTCTGCTGTGAGTTCTCCTGGCTCACTCCCCAGACAGCTCGCCAAATCTGCGCTATACTCCATTCTCCTAAAACGATTACCAGTAAACGTGAACTCTTGAAATATAAAAATAGGATGAATTTCTAAATTAAGAAAATTTCGAAAGAAAGAAATAAAGAAATTTCGAAAGAAAGAAAGAAAGAAATTTCGAAAGAAAGAAAGAAAAACAGGAAGAAATATAATAAAAGATATATATATATATATATATATATATATATAGGATGAATTTCTAAATTATGAAAAAAAGATAAATAGAAATAAATGGCAAAATAAAGAATGAAAGAAAAAGAAAGAAAGAAAAAAGATAGAAGAAGAGACTAAAGAAAAAAAAGAAAGAAAGAAAAAGACAAAGGAAAGGAAAGGGAAAAAAGAAATGGTGAACGTGTGTATCAGGTGGGCATGGAGTGTGTGTGTGTGACCTCTGGTCTGCTGTGATTCAGAGAGGCCCAGTGGAGGAGGGCAGTAGTGTTGGGTTTCACTGCTATGGACAGTCTGGGTGTTTGCTTCAGGAACAGACATTAGTAGTGAAAACAACTTCAGTTTGCTCTGATTTACAGCACAAAGATAATGAAGAAACCAGCATAACACTCTGAAACAGATTACATGTACATCTTTCACACACACACACACACACACACACGTTGGGTTTACATGTTTTATGGGGACATTCCATAGGCGTAATGATGTTTCTGCTGTA
Organism: Enteromius viviparus; assembly: GCA_032353835.1. Classification (NCBI taxonomy): domain Eukaryota; kingdom Metazoa; phylum Chordata; class Actinopteri; order Cypriniformes; family Cyprinidae; genus Enteromius; species Enteromius viviparus. The sequence continues at coordinate 8,516,280 of JAUCNO010001819.1, forward strand.
CAGACTGTATGTGGTATTGTCCTACACTGACCCTACACCTAAACCTACCCCTTACAGGAAACTGTGCATTTTTGGATTTTCAAAAAACTTAACTCCGTGTGATTTAGAAGCTTGTTTCCTCATGGGGACCTAAGAAATGTCCCCACAAGGTCAAAATTTACTGGTATTCCTATTTTTGTGGGGACAATTGGTCCCCATAAGGTGATAAATACCAGGTGCACACAGAATACAAGATATAAGAGCACCGAGAAGCATCACAGATTTATTGAGGGCATGCCTTAAATAGTGTTAAACTTAATTCATGCTATATTTTCTATCAAACGTTATTCAGTGTGGAATATTAATTGGAACAGGAAGTGATCTGTGTTCAGTTCAGTGTGTTCTCCAGCTCTTTGTCTTGCATACACTGTTCGTCCTCTACACTTCACTGTTATAACCCATATTCAACGTATCTCCATTAGACTAATAGAAACGCTAAGCAACTATAACAAAATACAAATTATAAGTTCAACGCATAATTTATCTTTTTTTGTTGTCGTTTGTATTGTTTAAAGGAAGTAAAGCAAAAACATCAATGAATCTTGATTAAGTACCTTACCATGACAATCAGAACCCAAATAAATCATTGTTTGCACAGGTTTGAACACTGATTGGAATCCTTCAGCAGGAGAAAGCAATGATTGAAAATAAAGCTAACTCCAGCAGTCTGGCACACCCACAGAAGAATCCAACATAACATTAAAGAATCGCATATTCAATTCCAAACCGTGAAGAAATATACAAACCAAAATATCTTATGACTAAATGTTTTAGTTTGGGATATTGCATGACAAAGTTGCAATTGCTATAGTCTGATAAATGTTTATGCTTGTGTATCTGAGTAAATAATTCATGCGTTTCCACACGCAGTGCAATCAATCCATGTGCAATACACTGAACACTGCAGTTAGTCAATTAGTGGAGATTGCATAGAGCTGACGAGGGAAATTCAGATACACACACACACACAGTATATAAACAAACACAACTCTTCAAACATACGAGGTTCTAAAACTTTCTTTTTATCTTTTATTCAGCAAGGATGCATTAAACTGATCAAAGAATCAGAAAAAGTATGTTTCCAAAAACAAAAATGTTATTCAGCATACTTTTTTACAAAATTACGGTTGTTTTTTTTTTCATTAGAAAAATGCATCCTTGGTGAGACTTCTTTCATAAACAAAATAAAATGACTCCTAAGTATTGAACGGTAATGTTTACAGGTACAAATTCACCAAAACACTTATGGAAAGGAGAGCTGCGAATAAGGAGGAAAATGAAAGATTCTTTGACAAAGGAAGGAATCATTTTTAAAACTAGAACTAGTTTATTGTCATCATTGTTATTGACTTTAAACAGTGTTTCACAATGAACCCTAAAACAATACAAACCACTAAAAACGGTCTAGTATTCTTTCTTTATATAAATATACATATACACATACAAATTTATGCATATGTACATACACGGCACTGACCGTCTTGTGGTCAGAGGGGGTTACAGACATCAAAACTGGCAGAAACAGTGTTTCCAATGCAGCAGAAACAATAATTTCACCCGGACCTGAATAACAGAGAGTGACTTACATGAAGAACTGAATGGTGAAAACCCAACATCTCACACCTGCTCAGTCGAGCGTCATCTCTTGTGCTCTCTTCATTTCCTCTAAAATGACACCCTTTTCTGTGAAGAGAAATGGCTGAATGGCGAAACGGTTTGCTGAAGGGTCATATGCAGCACAAAAGCCCCGTGCTTGCTGGAGTTTGTCCCCAGGCATTGCTGTCATGCCTGTTTTCCTGCTGAGCTCCAGAATTAAAGTTTGTATGGTGGATTACAGAGACACACATTTGAACAGTCTGTGCTAACCCTGCAAGAATGTTACATTTCCATAATCATATGCAGCTCTGAGGGTGGTTAAATAGCTGTACACAAATACAGGTTGCGCTGAGACGTTAATGCATAATTTCCTTCATTTCCCGTAATGAACGAAGCACACTTTGACAGGAAATCAATCTGTCAAGTGTTACAGAGGTTTTTAACGCAGAACTTTACAGTACAGTTGTGAACGCTAGGTGAAATTCACTGTTTTTGTGAAAGAGGAAATGAATATGTCCAAATCGAAGAATAAGCTGAACATCATAGAAACTGACAGAACATCTTGTGATTCGCAGTAGTGATAGAAATAGCACCATATTAAGGAGATTTTCAGTGTTTCAGTCACGAACACGGTTTAACAGAAGTGACGGTCATCTTCACATTCACTGTACGGTAACCAAAACTGAAAAAGTGAGATGAGGTTAAAAGTAGATCCAATCTTAACCTCTTTGTTGACTTTTTTAACACAAGAAATGCAATTCAATTTTGTGCTTGCCAACCAGCTTTGATCTAATCTGTAAAATATTCCTTTTATCACGATGAATATTATAAATATTAGATTTCATCTGTGTCTTGCTGTCGATTACCTCACACAGTAAATAAAAGCAAACAGAAAGCACCAATACAGTTATAAACTTACCAAAGAAGCCTAAAAGTCAAGTGGGGATAAATACTTAAAATATGGATGTGCCAAAAGCATTAGCAGTTAGAAGTAACTGCAAAGCACATTAAATAGATTCTTCAACATCAATCTAAACTAATTCTATTGGTTCTACTAGAAAAGTAGAAATCCAAAGAGCTCAATTAGAAAATTGCATTTCATAAATAATTCACGCTGCAAAAACATTCTATTTTTAAACCCCACTGGTTTCCATTGTAAGAGTATCACTATAAAAACCTCCTATTTTTAAGAACAGTACAACACTAAGATTTTACAAGCAGTAATGAACACCATCAGATTTTCACATGGTAATATCAGACATCCCCAGTCGCTTCTACAAGCCTCATGCTGTGATTGCTTTAAATACACAAGTTTAAAGCCTCTGTGTCTGTGAAACTGTAAAAGCGAGCATATCAATTCCTCTCAGCTAGGCTGCTATCGGTCCCCTCACCAAATGTAAAAAGTGCACTCCTCTGTAATCCCAGGTCCTGAAAGGGGCTCAACAGAGTGAAACTGGTACATATTATCCTCTACAAAAAGCTGTTTGTTTTACAGATTCGAAGTTTGAACGTCTTTCTGCTGCTGTGAATGGGTCGGTGTTGCCATAGCGCTGGTGGGAGCTGAGGCTGCTACATGTTAATGCCTCATCCCTCAGTCTCCCTAGGGAAATCTGGGACACGGGACTACTGCTGACACAAACATGTCTTTCTTTACAGGGATGTGACCGCGTGTGTGTGCGTATATACATGTGCGAGGTGGGTTCTAGAGACGAGGGGCCATTTTGGAAAACATGTTCTTTGTTCTTTCATGGATTCCAGCCAGAAACGATACTAAATATTGAATGGAAACAAAGCGAGATCAAGCACTATGAGCCGCTCAGAAAGCCTGTGGAGCTAATGCTTTATCACAGTAACAGTTTTTATCATGAGGATATCATCACAGGTTCAGCATATGCGAAACGGCCCTTGATTTCAAACCAGATGAGGGCTAAATACCTCAGAAAAAGAGATCAGTCAGAGGCAGCACAGAAAAGTAAGATATGGACTGATAAATTGAAAACATTATTAACATTAACCATTATTAAACTAAATCACGATATGCTTTCTGTAAAACACTCTAGAGATCAAAACTGCAATACTGAAGCCTGATGATGGTCATTACGGTTTTAAAAAAACTTAATTGTACTGATCTGCACACGAGTAGTTTAAACGCCTCACAAAACCAAATCTATCAGAAAACAAGCAACAAAACTGCAGATAACTTTTGGAAATGTAACAGCATTGAGAATTGCTTGTATTGCATTACACAACAGATGAAACCGTTTCGCCTTATTACAGGAATGCCAAGAGCACCAAGACTGTACAATAGATATTTCATAGAGACTTTCATTATTAGGGACAAAGTTCTACAGCACAGCGTATCACATTCCTTTCCTTGTTCAGAATCTTTTTCATTAATTCCATTTAACACAGCCAAAGAATTGAGCACTTATCTGTATACAGACAACACAAAAGCTTCTACAGTCTCCATTGACAACACTACAATGCAATCGGTACAATAAATATACAGCACATTGTCTGAGTCTTTTCTACACTGTAATAAATGTGCAATTCTGTTCCAGAACCAGTATTTGAAGGAATATACCTTGCGTGAATATGATTTTTTTTTTGATTATCTAGGCTTACTTTGTCCATTTCTTTAAAAAAAGATTAATTACAGAATTCTTGGGCATTATGAAAATATGCAAATTTGACTCATTATCTACACACAATGATGAGGATGTTTACATTTTTAAATAAAGAAAAAAAAATGATAGTGACAAAACCGTTGGACCAGTCATCTGAACCAGACGGAATAAAGTAAACATGACTATTTGATAACAATGAGACAAAAATAACACTATACATTCAATAAATTCAAAGCGCATGAAAAGCTAATGCAACGCACTGATCTGCTAAAGGGTCCGAAGGAGATGTTCTCCTCTGATGTGTGTATGCATGTGTGTGTGTGTGTGTACTATACAAAAAATACAATCTCCCCATCAGAGTAGGAGCAACCTGAGAGCATGACTGCTGTGTCGAGGTAGGTTACTAAAAAAATATAGTACTATGGGACAGCAGAGGAGAAAGAACATCTAGCTGGTACTTTCAACTCTCCCTTCCCGGTAAAAGAAACAGCTGGTCTTGGATTGGGTGGCGAGCACACAGTGAAAAGCAATTGAAAAGCGATTCAATAGCTGGCAAGATATATGAAGAGATGACCAGTGGTAGCTCAGGCATCATCCTCTACTCAGCATTCTGAGAGTATAACGCCAACAGATGTTATGTGTGTGCGAGGCATGTGCGTATTGTATGTATGATGCACTTTGTGCTCCCTGATCAATGTGGCACTAAAAACATGGACGAGGGGCATGGGATATAAAAAAAATGATGGAACTTCACATAGAAGCCGTGAGAATCTCCAGTGGCTTTGGCTTCTAATGGAATGTTCACTTCCTGGAGGATTCTAGAATGCCCAGTTCTTCCATAGTTTGGCGTTCACGTCATAACATGCAGCAGAGTATCTGAACAGCTTTAACAGTATCTAAGGGTGCTTGAGCTTCGGAATCGGTCACAAGTCCTGTAATTACATGTCAATCCTTCATGAAATATCACAACACGTGATAGATGTACCTAACCTATATCACAATTTACTTCTATCAGCACCCATAGAAACAGCATGTGCTTAAATTTGAAACGAACGCTTTACACACTTGTCAATCTTCCCAGTTATTTTTGTGTTACATGACATGCAAAAACACATGAAGTCAAACTATTCAAATATCTAAACATTGTCCATTTGCTTATATCCAGCGTTGCTTGCGGTGGCCTTTCTTCTGTTCATCTGAGAGCAGTAATTTCTTTATCCTGAAGACATTAGTAACAGTGCAGTTTATCTTAAAAAGTCTTTCCATTTTACTGCGTCGACTACGATTAACATAAAAATACTCTGATCAGGAAACATAGAACCAAAAAAATCCTACGTGAATACAAGGACACTATCAAAACATCTTTACAAGAAGAATTCATAGAACAATGTCATCTGTCAACTGGCATGAGGTATTGACATATCAAAACACAGCAATTCATTAACATAGTGAAGCCAGGATCTCACAAACAAGAGGCTATGTTTCAATACGTGAAAATAACCACAACGACAATAACGACATTGTTATTTTGAGGTAGAACATTGACTTCAACATTTGGAAGTGCTATATGTTGGATTTTTTTCTTGTTTCGCATCAATGAGCAGGAGAGCGGCAGTCCTTGAAATCTGAGGTAGAGAAGCACCTTTTTCTCTTTTGACTGAACGCTTGATGTATATAAAAACAGAACAGACAACAATATGCAGATCTCAAAGACTTCCTACAAGACATTCATTCCAGCTGAGGTAGGCTTTTTGTTGCAAAATCTAAGGTTCACATAGCCAAGTTTAAAGTCTTCATGAAGGCTAAAACTTACTTGAAAAAAAAAAACACAACAAAACATTGATATCAGTGAAAAAAAAAGTCCTGAGAATAATTGGAAATCCCTGGAAGAAGGTCTTAGTCTCTGGTGGATGGGCTTGTGAAATCATTGGTAGGTTAAGAGGAGGCAGCAAGTCATTTTAGTAGGAAAAATACTTCTCTGTCGTGCAGAAGAAGCCTAATAAAATCAATTATAGATAGTAGTGACTGGAGACTTTCACTGTATGCTGCCAAATGTAACGGCAAGAGTGAATTTGTTGACCTACCAATGAGAAATAATAGATGTCCATCGCTGAACCTCACCTATCCATGAGGCCACAGGGACCTTTCGGCATTACAGTCCAGTGATTCCCACAAAGGGAACTTAACTTACGAATAATATATTCTTTGCATGATAAAAACAGAACTAAAAAAGATGAATACTTCAGTTGACCTGAGTTGGACAGGAGTCTGAGTAGAGAATATTCTTGGCCATCATTCCTTCATCAGTCTTCATCCTGTTGGCCCTCTGCTGCATGCTGCCGGAACTGCACCTCACACTCCTCCATCAGGCTGAAGTCATCAAGGGGAAGTGTGGACATCTGGGTTTCATTTAACGGACAAGAGACCAAAGAGCTTTCAATCTGAAAGGAACAAAAATACACAGTAAAAAAAAAAAATAATTACATTGCCAAACACCACATTTTTTGTGAGGTCAAGGAATCTCATCAGAGCTCATAGGGTTATGGTTTTACTTTGATCCCTTTCAGTACATTCAGTGCATCAGGCAAATGCATCTCTTTCAATTCTACTTTACATGCACTCATACGTTGTTCTCCAGGAAGAACTATGACCATTCAATCCCCTACACATCTATAAATGTATGCGTTTCTCCGAGGCTCACAGTGTGGGTGGTGTCAGGTAGATGGGAGAAGTGGGATGGTCCTGAGAAGAGTCTCTCCATCTCATTGGAGTCAGTGCAGCTCTTTGCAATGTGGGTTCCTCCATTCCCATCTGAGCTGAACCTGTGGGGGCCGTTGAGGGCCAGAGCCCCCTGTGAGGAAGAGGAGGATTCAAGCACGACTCCTGCTGCTGGGTTACGGCCCGCCTGTCGGGTGGCCTGCACGGTTTTACACATCCTCAACCTGCGATGAAAAAAAAACCCATTTAACTCTGCATCCAAAGAAACATTCTGACCTTTATTTAATGCAAAACTCTTTTCCGCCCATGCTCACTGCAACTGCATTGGCTATAAAGTGATAGTGATATAAGTCAGCATTGATTCCTCACCTGCCCCTGTAGCTAAACATGAGGAAAAGAACACAGAAAATGATGCAAGTGACTCCAATATGGATTCCAATGATGATGCCTGTGGTGGAGCTTTTACTTTGTTCATCTTTTACACAGTTGCAAGGGGTATTTAGCACTGTAGGAACAGAACACACACATAAATAGAGTCAGTGTAAGTGAGTTATTACAGTATGCTTGCATGTGTGGGAGTGAACCACTGTGTTGCATCAGGCACCTGATTTCTCTACCGCCTCCTTCAGTGACACAAAGCGCAAGGTGGCATTGCCCTCTCCGTGCTGGTTAAAAGCCAGAATCTTAATTTCATACACAAAAGAGGGATCTGTCGAAAAAGAGGAAAAAAAAATATATATATATATTTTTTATTATAATTATATTAGGGCTGGACAACTAATTGTATCCAAAAATAGAACATTTAGTTTATATAATATATGTGTGCATATGTTTTTATATTCATTATGCACATATGAAAACAAACAGCAAATATTTGAAATATATAAATATTTATTTACATGAAAATATTTATTTTCATATTATTTAAATTACATATAAATATATTTAATATTTAAACTAAATGATTTCTTAAATACAGTATATACATGCATGTGTGCGTATTTATATATACATAATAAACATACAAAAGTACACACGCATATATTATGTAGGCAAAAACCTTAAATTTGGATCATGTGATTAATCCTTGCCCAACACTAACATAATATTAAATTATTGATGCATATATTAATACATATTATATGTATAATTATATGCATTAATAAATATAATAATTTATGTTAACTTGATTATAAAGCAAAACAAAATAAATGCTAAATTTGATAATTTTTATAATATAAATTTGTATAATTATTGTTTTTATTTTTTATTGCTATAAAAACAAACAACTGACCTCTCTCTCTCTCTTTCTCTATCTAGAGAGAGGTCAGTTGTTTGTTTTTAAATATATGTTTTTTTATATAAAAATATGTATTGTGTTTTGCTGTAAACCATATGCCTGTATTAGGTTAGATGTTAAACAACAGCAAAAACAACAATACATTTATATATTGTCTTTATAAGACAAGCATACAAAGTAATACATTCTAAGTAAAATAGAAATCATCAATGCCTTGAACATGACAAAAATATGCAAGAAGTTAACATTCTGCTCATATTTTTAATGAATAAAGGACCTCTATGACTAGACTTACCCAGCTGAGTGATGTTGTACTGGGTCACATTACGTGGGAAGGTAAGGGGTCCGGTAAAGATGGGGACAGAAACCTTTCGGTAGTAGAGATTGAATCCTTCATGCTGGCCCATCTTAGTGGAGGGCTCCCATGTGGCCTGTACCACCATTGAATTAATCACCTTCGTGTACAAGGCTGGTGGAGCAGGGACTGTAGGCACCACAAACACAAAGGAGCAGGCGCATGTATTTAAGCAGCAAGAGAATATAGAACAGGTGGGAACTTTGCCCTGAACAACCTTGAATTAAAAACTATGCTGTGTCAAAAACTCCTCTGAGGGAATGCTTTGTTTTTAAGAAGTTTCAAGAGACCGACTGTGTTTTTTCCAGTTAATTACTGCCAGCACAATAACAACTTAAATTAACTGGGAATTATACAATTATGCATAAAAAAGAAGCCTGTGTTTGCATGATTGTTTAAATATGTTTTTATACCTTCCCCCAGAGTGCTCTCCACAGTCGTCTCAGAGGCTTTGCTGGCTCCGCGGGACGTGTAAGCCTTCACATAGAAGCTGTAGCTGGTGGAAGGCTCCAGATCTCCGATTACCTGCTGCAGGGTCATTTTACTCACAGCCTCTTGGTACTCCATCTCTACTGGGTCTGATGGGAAAGGGTGAAGGTTGAAATGAGGAAAGAGAAAAACCATGAGAGACCATCATTAAACACCCCAAAATGCTATGAGAGAAAAGAGCAAGAGTGTGAAAGTACAATGAAGAATTAACTGCAACAATTGCCCAGCTTAATGTTGGCAGCTCGCAAAGTCACATTTATGGGTGGCTTAAATGTTATATTTCATTATTTATTCATTCCAAATTGCTGTAAGTGATCATATACATTATAAATGGCTCACACTCCAAAACATATCTCACAGTGCTGTAGGGCAGTGAGGCTTCCAACTGATGAGAGATGCTCTGTACATATCAGAAATCTAAATTGCAGCAGCTTATAGTCATAACAGCACCACAGTGAGAGAATGAGAGAGAAAAGGAAAAAGCGCAGCAGAGAACACTTAAGAGCACTTCAGCAAAGGTCTTAGTTCAGCTGTCTTTGCTCCAGCACAGATAAACATCAACATGCAATTTTAAAGCTTCCCAGGAGAGAGGGACTAATGTGTGAACACACATCCATCCTCACGCTGAGCTTTCAGGCTTCTCTCTTTACCAACAAGCATGCTTAGAGGTTTGATATGATTTGGGCTAAAACAGCCATTTTAAAATGTGTTTTTACATGTCACACACACACTTGCTTATTATCTAACAAACACAATGCCATTGCCATCAGTTTCATCAGGCATGTATGCATATTAATCAGACTACAATTAGCCTTGGCCTTGTGCTCTTGACATGCATTTAATCCTTTAAATATTAAATTGGACATTGTGTCATGTATCCTCAGACAGAGATAAAGACTTGCCTTACTACACAAAAAACAGCTTTAGCTCCATTATAATAATGTGTCTCTTTCTGTCATGCTGTACAGATATAAATTTCCACTCCAGCTGATGGCAACAGGAAAAAAAGCGACAATTTGCTATCGACTCTCAATCTCAATGATTTCCATAATGAGAGAGCCTGGAGTGAAGATTGAATAAAATATGAAATTTCATAACATTTGTGGAAATCTACATTTACACTTTAAATAAAGTATTGATTTACTGAGGAGCATTTTACATTCAATGCTGAAGAAAAGCTGGGTAAATTAGATTTGATTTGATTCTTGCATGCTTGCATGTGTTTTTTCCTACCAGCAGTCTTGCGGATATGCAACACATATCCAATTATGTCCTGAGTGTTTTGGGTGGGCTCGTTCCAGGACACCTGAATGGAGGTTGGAGAAAGGACTTCTGCACGTACGCCTGTGGGAACACCTGGCAACCCGTCAGCCCACAGCACAGTCAGACGGGCACTGGCCTGTGTGGAGCCTGCACTGTTCTCTGCAATACACTGATATATGGCCTCATCATCCTGGGTCACTCCATAGATAGTCAGAGTACTAGGAAAAGAGAAAAAGACATTTTAGGTGATTTCTCACTCCTTTCAAGTTTTCTCTCAAGATTTTAATTTTTTTGCACCCTCAAATTCCAGATTTTAAAATATTTGTATCTCAGCCAAATATTATCCAACCACGACAAATGGAAAGCTTATTTATTGTATTCAGATTATTTATTTGGAAAAATACTGGTATTGTGGTACATGGTCTTATTTTTTAATTAATTTTGACAAACCTGTATAGTAGATTTTAAATATCAGCCATAGAATGATAATATAATCTTATATCTGCCAGATTTTATAATATTGGTGCATGCCTAGCAGGCCCAAATAATAGGTCTCACTCATGCACACTGACATGAGTAACTAACCTTGTTCCCACTGCAAATGATGTAACTGGCATGAATAAAGCAGAGGCTACAAACAAACCACATGCATCCACCATCTCTGGGTGCTCATTAACATGAAGCAAACCCAACCATCTGTCAAACTCCTCCCTCCTGAATCCTCCTCTTCACTTTCCATTCTTTCTTGCCAGTCCTTATTTTTCCACTCTCACTCTTTTAGTGTTGTTGTTTTTTTTTACACCTTCTCCTTTGTGCTCCCCTTCATTGCTGGGGGATACGGTGATGGTGGAAGGGGGAGTATTATTAGTGCTGAATATATAATCAGTTTTTTTTCCTTCCATAATCCTGAGGCCCTGGGAAAAAAATGAATTTTTACCACTTAAAGGGCCAGGATATGGAAATAAGAGTCCTCAGCCTACTGTGACTCTTTCTTTCTAAGCTCCACCTTCTTTTTTTATGATGTATTTGCATGCTGTTTGTGTTCTCAGACAAATGGTAGGGGTGTTATGATATTGCTGGGATATTATTCAGAGTGAATGGGAAAACAGAAAGGAGTTCATTCATTTTAAAAGCCTGCAGCTTCCAAGCAAGGTTTTTTTTTTACATCCTAGTTAGTCTCAGAGATTATGGTCTTTTCTTTTATATTGTTCATGTCTCACCACCAGCCTGAAGCAACCTGCCAGATGTTTATCTCTTGTATATGTGCACCACCCTTCGACATATACAGCAGACACTTCATGCAGAATACTATGCAAACTTGCTTTTCTATATTTACTGTATCAATGGGTGGAGAGAAGTATTTAAAAAAATTTTTTGGATAGTATGAGATGAGATCGCTTTTGTTACCAGGTTACTGAGGTCAGTTTTGTTCATGGTGGTGCCATTAGAATGTGCTAAGAGGTAATTTTCTTTTCATTTGAAAGGATGCTTCTTCATCCAAACAGTGAAACCCATCGCAATCTTAGAAAACAAATAAAGAGACCTTTTAACTAGGCTTTTGTACCAAGGGCTTGCTCTGCACTTACACTACTGCTCTTTTACTTATGGAAATGCGATATGGAAGTGCTGCTTATTAGCATGTTGCATTCTACCTTGAATTAATCCATTGTAAATTGCTTTGTATATAAAAAAAATCTATAATGAATAAATGTAAATACTAATTAGGAAGACCAAGAACACTCTACTTTGCCACACTGCATCTGTAAACCACATCTTGAGAGGTTTGCATATTACGTGTTAATGCATGGAGCATTTAAACTACCTGTACAACATGCTAACAGAGCTCTGTTGAATCTCGATGTTGGCAATTTCAGACCACATCCACTTTTTTTGTGATATCCCCACACACAAATAGAGCTGCCAATAAAAATCCAGCTGTTTTTGAAATTCCAAACCAGCATGACATGCCTTAACAATATACCTACTTTCAACTTCTATGGACTAAACTGTCAGGCAGTATCATATTGTCAGTCCAGCTCTCTGAGGAACAGCATGACCAATACTAGTCTCCCTACAATCATCTAAGCAGCACAGTCATTGTCAGTTAGGCTCACTAAGGTCCAAAACATAACCTTTTGACTCCAAGACATCCCATTTTCCAAAACAATATTCAAAGGCCCCATGGTTTTTCCAGTTTGTGATTCACTAGATAATGATTAAAGATAAAACATTTCCTTTTATTTTTCTTTTACTAATTTTTATTCAACAAAACATTTAGTTGGGCATAACTTACAACATGCATATTCATTATAAAATACTCATGTAGTTACAAAGAAATATTTTTATTTTAGGACAATGGGAAACCTAGTCCTTCAAATAGTTTAGGGATAAATTCTTAATGCTTTTTAATTTAACATGTTTTTTTCTTCTTCTTATTTTTATTCATTAAAGTTACCTTGGCAGTTTCCTAAGGCCGACACAAATTTAAGCTACACAAACATGATTTTTATGCATTCAGAAATGCATCGGCCAGCAATTATTAGTTGTGGCCAATAAATTGCAGACATTAAAAGTTTATATAATATTTAGAAAAATAAAATACTTATAATAATATGTATTTAAAGTAATATGTTTTAAACATGCTAAAATGTAATTCAGGAACATTACAATCCTCAATAAGTTATAATTGTGAGCACCACATGATGGCAAAGATATTTTAAATGCAAAAATAGAGGAGTATAGAGAATTAAAAATCCTGGCTGATGCCAAGACATTTAAATAACATTATTGTGCATTCTGATTTGCAATTTATCTACTTTCTACAAAAGTGCTTTGATGTTGTTCAGAATACTGATGTTTAAAGAGGAAAAGCACACAGTGTGCTGGGACCATCTGCACCCTCTCTATCTGTCTATACATTCCAGCCCTCTCCTCAGATTGACAGAGAGCATCCTGAGACAGGAGGGCTGCTATTTAGCACACTGAGAGCATGTTTGCACAGTCGTCACAGAGCAGTGCCTCTTGAATGGGGTGGTCACCCTTATTCACAGGCTTCTAGAGGAGAGAGAGAGAGAGAGAGAGAGAGAGAGAGAGAGAGAGAGATGGAAAGACGAGAAAGGGGTGGGAAAGGGGAGTGTTAGGTAGGGGAGAGGCATATGAAGCAGGGTGCTGAAAGCCTGGTGAAAATGACTGATTGCAGGAGAGGTCAGAGGTCAAGGCCAGAGCTCGTTCCATTGTGCATGGGTTGGAGAGAGGGTAATGACCAAGATGTGCATAATGGAGTTTAAGAAGAAAAAGAAAGTCTACTGTTTTTGTCTGTTCAACTGCAAAACATGATGAACATTATCAACATAGTTCTCTCAAAAGATAAGAATAATAAAGTCTCAAGGAAAAAAAAAAATTAATTAAACAGTAGAGACAGGACAGACATGTAGGTGGAAAGTAATCTAGATTCAAATCTACATCCATGAGCATGCATCACCCACTGGATCGTGTCTCTAAGTATACATTCATTACATTTATTTCAGCAATGAAAAAACATGCTGGACAAAACTTGTAACCAGAGCAAAAAAGCCCCTCAATGAGCAAAGCCCCTTCTTTGAAGTACCAAAGCACGAGATTACCCATATCTAACACAAACGCAGTTATAATAGGCATTCACACATGCATGTATGCATAGTATGTGAAATGTATACATGATATATATCCACCATCAAAGCCTTTCTAAGAGCTGGCCAGTGCTGTGTGATTTGACTGCGGGTCACTGTGGCATTTTGATTACTGCTGTAATAGTGTTTTATGTTTATGGAGCAGGCAGTGACCCCACCCTCTGCTCCAGCAGCTACTGAACCGCATGACCTCCGCTCTGCCTGCAGCACTTTAGCACATGTCTGCAAACCTGCACGAATACAGAGAGCATGCTCACGTTTGACTCACTCTGACATGTTTTAATCAGTTTTGAATAACCCCATAGCATCATAAAATTATTCAGTTAATTTAGTTAAATTAGATTACATTTTATTTTGGTGCAATTTAGGGATGCACCTAGCCTGGCTTCCGTGACTATTAAGCTCATAGAAGCTTAGTCTGGCCAAGCTACCTTACTACCTGCCTTCTGGAGCTCGTTTCTCATTGGTTCCCTTTTCTTTGGAAACTGAAATGCTCTAAAACGGCAGCTTGGCCAGACTAGGATGCACCAATATTGACATTTAAATACTGATACTGTCCAATAGTTGTTATGGCCAATGACGAATAAACAGCTGATTATAAAACTAAAGAACACTAAAAACTCATTCTTGTTCACAAATGCTCTATACTCCACACTGTATGAGGAACTGAATCCAACGCACTTTTACATGGAAAGTGCTCTTCAAAAGTTAGTTTCCTTTAACTTTAAGTTAGTGCTAGTTTATACATAAGTCATCTAATCCTTAAAACAGTCAGAAAAATTACAATAAGAAATAAACTGATATGGTTAAACATCCACACCCACAAACAACAAATACACAATAAACAAACACCAAATATAAATAAACAACATATATACTGGGAATTGTTATTATTGATACAACAATATATATATTTTTTGTTGTGGTCAATACATGGTTTATGTTAAAAATTTAAAACAGCCTAAACTCTTGTTCCAGATACATGTAAATGTCACTGTGTGTTTCAGTGGAGGTACGTGAGAGTGTACAAAATGTACGAAAGAGAGGTGAGGGCAAAAGGACAAGCTACAGTAATAAGTTTGCAAATGTTGAGTGTCTGTTTACATGTCACTGTAAGCCTGGCCCGTCACCAAGCGAGGGTACTGGGGGACAGTGCCCCCCCAAACAACTCGACGTGCCCCTTGTTTATAGGATGAAGAGGGAACTTAATATTGTGAACAAACATTGTTCATTTTATCTTGTCAATGAATATTGCAGAGAAAATCACGTATTTAGTCATATTTAGCTCAAAGAACCACTCATCTCTACAACGGTGACTTACGTAGAAAGCAATAATAGTGGACGGGCGCATCACGATCATAATGATTCAAACACATTGCATAAACAAACCTGCATGACCAGCAACCTGGGTTTATCAGAGATGTTAAAAAAATTCTTATTACATTAAATATTTAATTTAATATGTGTAAATTCGTCTTCTCTTTTTATATTTATTTCATATAAACATTTATTTCCACAGTTGGAGTATACATAACTAACGTTCTGTATAGTTATTGTTAGTAGTATACTTTATGATTGTGGACTATGCCTGTGCGTGATGATAAATAGGCTAAGCGTGTTGTGTTTTCATTTGCAAATGAAAATGCCTGAATGATTCATTGCTCAACGAAAAAGATGAGTCAATGGCTTAACTAGGCATTAGGCTATATATATATATTTATGAATTAGCAGAAATAAAACTAAATTAGTGGTGGGCCGTTTTTCACTGTTAACATGCTCTGTTAATGTGAGACCATAAAAAAAATATTACTGTTAATCGATTCTTAAAGTTGGGTTGGGAGCTGGGACTATACTACGCAAGCCATGATGACTTTCACCTTGATATTTTAGCGTGGATGTACACCTAGCCGAATTGCACTGTAGCCCTATTCGGACGGGATTAGTTTTCTAAACTACTGTATGTGCGAGCTTCGATTCTTATCACCTGTCTCCGAGTTTATTACAGAGGTGAGAGGTTCTGTTTTGTATCCGTTTTACATCTGGGCATCACAGAGATCACATGCTTTGTATGCGTGTATTGCTTTAGTCATTCAGATTACAATTAGTATAATCACAAATACCACGGTGAAGCTAAATGGCTAGTACAGCAAAACCATGTTAATGTGCGGTTACTAGGTTCAACTATTATGTTTTTTATTTGTAGTAAACATATATACAGTATATTTATTGTCAAATAAGTCAGAACCTTATGTTAAAAGATCGAAATGGAGGCGGGGGAAACAAATAAAAAATATATAATATAATAATAATAATAATAATAATAATAAGACTGGGATGGGTAAAAGTGTTTTCTTGTAGGCCTGCTTTATTTACTTGTAACATTTATTCATGATAGACTTACTACAAATGATGTTTATGTTAAAACATAAGGATGTCGCAAGCTATGACGACTATGACATAAGGATGTCATTACCTCGACAAATTGATTTCGTGGTCACAACACAATCACGTTCCCACAAATTAATATGTAGTGGCCACAAAACTAAGTGAACCAAAGACGTCCCCTCCCGGTCACCGCACATTAGTCTATAATTTGTGTTTTATTTTATGATTTGTATATATAAATTTATACTATAGTTACATAGCTGCTTATAGGGAAAAAATCTTTCACATTTATAAAATTTTCTATTAAAATTTTGAATGGATTATATGGCATAAAAAGATCCATAATAATGAAAAAGCTGTAACCCATTTACTGTAGTTCATCGCGATCTCACAAAGTTACTATCAACGAATCTCTCTCTACACTGCACAGTTAATGTCTTTACACGTGTAATAAAGAGAAGATTCTCGAGCGTGAACTCTGGCAATTTGAGCGCTGGTTCAAACATACATAAAAAGTCATAATAAAATATTTGTCGACAGAATAACATCTACAGGTTGTTTTTGTTTAGATGAATGTCCGTTTCTGAGATCATAACGTGTCCCCCCCCTATGAAAATGAAATGCCCCCATTGAAGATTTTCTGGCGACAGCCCTGCTGTAAACACGTGACACGCCTTTGGTGAGGCTGCCTATATATGAGCTCTGGATTAATGTGTGCACATGCAAGTTTGTTAAATGTATAATCGATTGTTTTTTTTTGAAGGTCAGCATCTCCCCGTTTTGTTTGTGAGGAAGCTAGGTTGCCTTTTGGCATGCAGAGAATCCACCAACCCATCTAGATAAACACACAACTGCCATTATAGAGGCTTCTTAACATGCTTGTGATGTTTCCACTCTGACAAAAAAATAAAAATGCTGCTAAGTATCAGAGATGACGTATGCACAAGGGCTGACTATAAAACACCATTAAGATGAATTGTGTGATTGTTTTCGATACGCTCGTGATATCCCAGTTTAATGTGCAAAGCAACAATCTCATAGATTTATTCAGGAGAGGTGTGATATTACTTCTCAGATTTATGATATTCCAGCGGAGGATGATGAAACAAGCAAAAGAATACCATAGAGTGTCATTTAGTGAAGAAGCAACTGGGCAACACCAAGATTATGGGTTCGATTCGCAGAGCATGAACTTATGAAATAAATACTTTTAATGTAAGATATGATATATAAATAACTATACATTTTTAATGAGAATTCCAATTGTTTGAGAATAGACAGATTCACACCACAGCTATAATGAAAGGGACACAGACAAACTATATTTGCCACAAAATGTTTTTTCCAGCTTTAAAAAAACAACAACAACAACAAAAAAACAGCTTTAGCATTTAAAGTGGTACAGTAGATCACAAAATTACAGTGTGCGTTTAGAATAAACAGAACATTATAGTCTGTTTGTGTGTGGATGCTAATGCATTATCGCAATAGCTACCATTCTTGGTGAATCACTCGTAACCCTTATGTATCAACATCATAACATCAGCAAGATATAATTATTATTATTATTTTCTAAAATGAGTTTGCAATTCAATTTGAAGCAAGAGACGCAAACAAAAACCACTACAATGTTTAGACAAACAGGATTCCACGACGTATGTGTAATCCTTTAGAACTGATGTTGTGTCGGCGCACATGGGCCAGCGATGTATAAGAATTAATCAATAAGAAGAACAGACTCACTTTCTGCTCACTGCTCCACTTTATGAGTCAATTAGCTAATGGTGCTGCTCAGGTTCAAACTTATCCACTCCTGCGTGTTTTCTCTGCTGTACCTGCTTCTTTTCACTCCAGTCAGGCCATACATGTCTCAGCCTTTTTGCTTTGCCCAACTGATTTCTTCTAGCAATGAAAAGTAGCTCTCTATCTTTGTTGTTATAAATTTGAACCTCGATGAAATTGATTTTCTCTCACATCGTAAACATGCTCTTTAACCACAACAAAATCCCAGGCAATAAAACATTTGTAGCGATAGACAAGGAATCACTTTTAACTTCCAAAGACATGATCATAACCAAAACAGCAGGGGGAAAAATAAAACCAAAGATTAACAGAAAGCTGAGTGTATTTCATAGCAGACACAATACAGCATGGATCAGAAGAACACGGGACAATGTGTCCTATTGACCTCGACAAGTGGCGTCCTAACGTGGTTGTCATAACACTGTAGCTAGGAAAGGACAACCGGCAACTAAAAAATGTCCTTCAATGACACAAACAGCGACAGCCTTCTGTAAGGTGACTCCAAATGTAATAAATTACATAGTGCAAATGGACAGCAGTGTATAGCTATGTAAGAAAACTGTAGGGGAGAGTGGGGACAGTTGCAACGTGTGGCAGTTGCAACATTGCTGATTTCTCCAATTAGGAATGAGCTAGAG
>JAUCNO010001819.1:8562315-8577276 GCA_032353835.1 Enteromius viviparus
TAAACTGAATTGGATGCGTGTTGCACAATACTTGCATACAGTCGCAGTTCTATCTATTGTTTTATTTCCGCTGTCATTGAAATTAATAGAGCGCGGACCGGCCTGCGTCCGACTGCGTCCACTTTTTTTAAAGTGAACTGCACTTTTTTTGTGTGGAAAGCCCGCTTTTATTAAGCAACTGTAGAAAGGCGTTCAGAAATGTCAGCGGATGAGAGCATCAGCGCATACGGGGTAAAAAGCACCGTTATAACACAGACGCACCTTCGCGCTGATGTGACCGAGCCCGAGCATCCTATCTAAATATCTTTTCAAACTGTATCTTCTAATAGGTAACATGAAATGTTCCCACAAACCAGATTTATACGATGCTGGCGCATCCTCCAACTCCGGGCAGCCTTCCTTTTCTCTAAAGTACTCTAAAGTAAAATATTCTTATTTCAGACAGAAAACAAGATTATTTTGCTTACCCCACTGGCAGATTATTTTGCTTGTTTCAGGTTAAAACTCACTTAATTTTAGCTTGTTTTTTCTGAAAACAGGACAGTAATTGTTTCTTGTCTAGAAAATCCTTCTCGATTTGAGAATTTTTTTATATTTTGGCTTGAAATAACACAAAAAAATCTTGTCTTAGAAAGCAATTTTTGCAGTGTAGAAGTGCATCGGAGGAAGGAGGAAAAGACTCATGGATTAAGAGCATGGTTCTCTGATACACACAGATTCCTTCTCACCTGTAACATCACTTAATTATCTGTCACAGAAAATTATTCGTACAGAAAATGTACAAAGACACAAACAGTGGTCACATTATGCTTCATTAAGATGGAACTCCTTGTCAATGCTCAAGCTCACAATGCGGGGATCAAAAGGTCACCAAGCGACCTTCATATCAGTTGTGGTCCTACAGCTCTGATCAATATAGCCGAGGTCATCCATTACACACAACCTGAAAAATAGGATGTGTGCTTCCAGAATACGACTGGAGCCTGTGCTAAAAGCACTGGAGGTATTAATGGGTTTTGCACATGAAAGAAAAGAATAGACAGCCTTGAGTGTTGTTGTATGGCACATATACTAACCAAACTCTACAGAAATACTTTCTCTGAGTCTGTGAATGAAATGCTTTTTAGCCATGTACCATGATAAAGCCATGATATACTTTGAACTGGAAAATCAGCCTACACAACAAAGTAGGTAGCAAATAAAAATCTGTACATATATATGCATATATTCTATATTTTGATCGTACTATAAACAATTCAACCAGTTTTCCAGTATTTTCCATTGCTTTAAATTAAATTTTTTTTATGAAAACGTCAATTTATCAGTGAAACGATAGACTCTCTGTTGGGGGACATCTCTAATCATTTAATCCACTTAAACCCCAGCAATTTCTTACAACTAACCTCAAATTCATATTTATATCCATCTCCATCAAATCAACAATCAGTGTATTGAGTCAAGCCAATTAGGCAGTTGAGAAAATTGATATGGCTGATGCTGCTATTTGTGGAGAATTTACATACTATATGGTAAAAAACAGGAAACTGCTGCTCCTAAAACATGTACTTGCTCCTGTGCTCCACCAACAGTTCCTCAAAATACCTCCCTTTCCTTCACAAGTTTCACAACCTTCCCCCAGCCTCAGTCTTCCCTCAGTCTCATCCAACCGTTTTCCCATTTTTAAGGTAATTTATTTCTAAATGTGCTAGTCATTTCCATCCAATTTTATATGATTCAAATTATAATCTGTATAAGAGGCAGCACTTTCTTACTCCATGTTTAAATCCCACTACGTGCCCATTTTGTGTGTACCCAGACCTTATGGTATATTGATGGTACCTATAGCTAATGCATCACTTCAATTATATGAACATAATAAAGAAAACATTCTGCCAGATAATGTTACGCTTTTATGTGAGCACTTTTTATTATGCTTGTCCACCCAGCTCCGCTTGCCAATCATTCAGACAATAGATCTCCATCTTCTATGATATTAGATTTGCATCCCACTCTATCCCCCAGCTATTGTTCACTCCTAATTTATGCAGAAAGCACACATATTCCTTTCTGGCCCTGATGAGAAATCGAAAAAAGGTGCTAAAAAGTAACTATGCATTGACCTTTACCAATCAGTGCCCCGGAGAGCGTGGGTTTAAAGGTTTCCCCTGTCCAGCGAGCCGAGCTGACTGTTCCCTGTGGCGTGGCAGAGGCGGTGTAACTTCAGAGGCTAGCCAGTAACCACTGGCCCACCGGGAGCGGAGCCAGAGTATGTACCACAACACAGCAGTGCACCGTCTACACACAGTGTGTCAGTCTCACTTCACCGGGTGTGTGTGCACTCATAAGTCAACAATCTTCACATCACACACACCTCACTGCAAGGCCAACAAATGCACTGCTGTGTTCAGATATGGCACAGCATGGGTTGCCCGTGTGTGTGTGTGTGACAAGACCGCAGGCAGAGATGTCTCTGTGTCAAACAAAACAGCCACAGAGCTACATGTCTATAGACACTGTTTTGCTTTAGAATAAAATGCACACGTATGATGCAGTCGATAAAAAGATGTTAAATTCGACATGAGCTCAATATCTCTGCAAACTGTCCATTCAAAATCAAACAATGAGTGCTATTAATCTGCACACAAGCTGGTGATAAAGCTAAATCACTATCAAAAAAGGGAACACATTTTTTTTATAATACTAAATTATTCTTTTATATATCAAGAATTTATTTATATACATATAAATTAATTTTGTAAACGTGTGTGTGTGTGTACATATACTGTGTATAAATATATGTACACACACACACACGTACATTATCACACACTATTATCTATAATAATTCGTCATTGTTTATGTGTGTGTACGGTGTATAATTATTATGTTTTAAAAAATACATAATTATTATGTATATAGACAAACATCCATGCATTTGTTTAAGAAGAATAATGTTATTTATATATTAATTATATTAATAATATACATTCTGTAAATAAAAAACAATACAAAAATGAATGTAAACATGTTT
Source organism: Enteromius viviparus (assembly GCA_032353835.1). Classification (NCBI taxonomy): domain Eukaryota; kingdom Metazoa; phylum Chordata; class Actinopteri; order Cypriniformes; family Cyprinidae; genus Enteromius; species Enteromius viviparus. The sequence goes on from JAUCNO010001819.1 coordinate 8,565,347, forward strand.
AAAACATATGCTGTGTGTTTTATTTATATATACACACACACATACACAGTGCCCAGTGCCCACACATATATTACGTAAACAAAAACCTTTATTTTGGACCAAATTAATCACAATTAATCACTTGACTTTCATCTAAATAATATAATTACTTACAAAAAAAAACGAACAAATGATTTATACATATATTATATATTTACATTTAAATAATTACAAATAAATACTTTATGATTAAACAAAGTAGTGAGAAATCTTATTAGCATTGGGAATTTTTCCAAGCTTGATCTCAGGCAGTGTGTTACAGTAAGTCCTACTTGTGTGAATTTGATGGGAAAGGGCCTGATTGCTAAGAGCTCATTCTCTCTGAAGCATCATATAATAACAGCAAGAGACCCTGAATTCCTCACATCATCACAAAAACACAGTTTCACATTAACACTGCAGTGCGCTTTCAAATTAACACTTGCCTGACATCCATTTAATGACCAACTCCGCTCTCCCCTCGCCTACTATTTACTACGCCAGCACAACTACCTCCTGCTAACCGCTAAAGAGAACATAAAGAACTCTCCATAAGGCCTTTCTCTGTTTCCTTCTTCTTATGCCCTTTATATTTAGCCAGCATCTGTATGAAAAGATCAAACATATTTTGGACGACATGAGAGCAGACAAATGATAAGAAGTCATCTATAGTTGCCATAAACACATGCTGAGTTTATGAAAATCCAATCATAAGCACAATACAGTAACAACTTTTCAGCACTGGACAGGAACAAGGCCCGATTCATAAGGGGCCACGGTGGGTATGGATGACTAGAAAAGCAAATTTAGCCTTGGTGCCTGCGACCAGCAAGTGGGCGAACAACAGCACTCCAGATTATTGTGACGCCCACAAAAGCGGCGCGAGAAGAGCACAGCATGGCCGGGTTTAATAGTTAAGTTCAATACAAGAGCCAGAGATTTAGTAATATAAATCACAACACAAGCACGACCGGGAGCGCCACAGCAGTGCACAAAAGGCAGACTGGATCCTACAAGCCAATTTATCTTCAGAAATAGAAGGAGCCCATTGTCCATATATCAAATGGCCTGTCCCAGCCCCCTGTGTCCCTCATGTTCAGTTCATCCAAAGTTAATGTAGCCTGAGTCTACACCACGTCGTGCTCGAACACTGCGCGCTCTGTGGAAGACCCAAAAGCACACTGCAAATAAGCTGGCAGTGGCTTCTATCAAACCCACTTAAACTTCTCAGGACAACCTAACGATACCAATATCTTCTGGCAGAAGCGCATCTACACATTTTTCACTGGGGTGGCCCATTTGGGGTGGAGACTCAACCACTTTTACTTAAAATGTGTTTTAAACCCAACAAATATATGCTATTATAATAAAAAATAATGTCATGGTATATAATAATATTTTGTCCTTGAAAAGATGTTTTAATGTTTTTATTATATTAAGTTTTATGTTACTGTAAGTTCTGTTTAATAAAAACGTTAAAGAGAAGGGTCAATATAATATAATATAATGTAATATATTATTTGTCAAACAGTGTCAATGTAATTTTCCTTATAATGGAGCAATAGAATAGAATAGAATGGAATAATTATAGAAATTCAGAAATAATACATTTTCATTATCATAGATCAAGGTTTAATCCCAGAATTAAAACACACTGAATACTACTTACTAGCAGCCTGCACTCTGGCTTTGCGGCTCAAGACCAGCCCAAAGAAGTTTTGGGCTATGCACTCGTAATCTCCCTCATCAGATGAGCCGTCAGACTTGGTCTTCTGGAAGTGACTGATCAGAAGTGAGCCATTAGCAAACATGACATAGTTTTGGTCTTCCACTATCAGAGCTCCATTGCGCCTCCACTGTGTGGTGATGGGTGGGATGCCCTCCACCTGACAGTGCAGCATCAGAGGTTGTTTCTGAACAGCAATAATGTCACTGGGCTCCAGGGTGAATGACAGCTCGCCCCCACATGTCATACCTAGTAAATCAAAACACACAGAGACAAAGATTAAAAACTGCACGATTACAAACAATACAAAAGAAAGCCTTAAATCAGAAGTCTTACAATTTAAAACTAAATCAAATGCTGTATTGCACTGCTGCTCAATATTTCTTTGATTTTCCCCACCTACTGTATCTATTATTTTATCTATTTTGACCACTGCTTGAGGAACAGATATAATCAGTCAAGTGGGCTCTATTATCTAACGATATCAATCGCAAAATAACAAAGTACCATATAAATCAATTTATGTTCCTGACAGATAAATCATATATCAGTATAGTGAATGGGAAGAAATGGCTCAATGCAATGAAACTGTGCTGAATTTGAATGATAGTCATACATTCTGTCTAGATCAGCAGTACACTGAAATCATAAATGCTTTATTTATTCACTGGCATATGAGCGGATGTTTGTTTGTAAAGATACTATACTATTAGAAACTACTATTACCTGTGAAATTTACGAACAATTTATATACAATTATTTCCCAAGTCACTGTTGTATGTCAGGTTGCGGGAATTCTGAAGCCTATCCCAGAGTCTCAGGCCATAGGCAGGAAAACACTCTGGATGGATGTCCAGTCCATCACAGTGCAAAATATTTGTTTAGTGTAAATATGAGAAAAAGAAAAATGAGAACTTCTGATATTACTCATTTATTTTTTTTCAACACCAACAGCAAAATAAACACCACCACAACATTTGTTGACCTTATGCAGCTAGTTAATTATTTCTGGGTCAGCTACACTTACCAGCATATGTTCTGTTCTAACTGGTAAATTACTTTCACTACCTAGGCAACCAAATTCTGCAGAAAGACAACAGTGGATCAACTTCACCAACTGAAATTTGCCAATTATAATCAGCTAGACGAGACCCATACAAAAACTAAGCAACATAAAATCCCTGATATACTTTGAGTGAAATTAAAAAAACAAACTAGTGTGACGTTATTTGGAACTAAATCAGGCCAAAACAATTTATTTCTGACAGTATACCACTGCTCAGGAGTTACCCCTAAACGAGGGACTAAAATGACATTTGCTGTATATTTTCAACAGGGGAGTTACAGCATGGAGAGTAGTGACAGCTGAAGTGACATGAAGGAAAAAAATAAGAGTGAAAAGTAAATATCATATTTATGAAGCTATATACCTTCATACCTTTATATGAAGTTTCCATTTACAAAACACGTTAAAGGGTTAGTTCACCCAAAAATGAAAATTCAGAAAATTTCTCACCCTTATGTCGTTCCAAACCCAGAAGGCCTTCGCTCATCTTCAGAAAACAAATTAGAATATTTTTGACAAAATTCGAGAGCTCTTTGATTCTCCGAAGACAGAAACACAACTGCAATGTTCCCAGCTCCGAGACGCAGAAAAGACATCAGTAAAATAGCCCAAGTGACATCAGTGGCTCAACCATAATTTCACAAAGCTACGAGAATAGCTTTTGTGTGCATAAAAAACATTAATTATTAAGCAATTCTTCTACCAGAGTTATTGTCTTCCACCATTTTGGAAAGTACCTGAAAACATAATTAACGTAATCAGACATCAACACTTGCTGAGCGTAAACAGTGCTGATTACATTGATTATGTTCTGGGGTTCTCTCCAAAATGGAATTGTTGAATAAATTATGTCTTTGCACCCAAAAAGAATTCTCTTAGCTTCATTAAATTATGGTTGAACCACTGATGTCACATGGACTGTTTTACTGTACCTGGGAATATTGCAGTTGCACTGCTGTCTATTGCAGCTGTTTAATTTACATCTTAATTTGTGTTCCGAAGATGATTTCATTCAGGTTTCGAATGAAATGAGGATAAGTAATAACATTATTTCGAATTTTTTTGTGAACTAATCCTTTAACAAAAATATTTCACACGTCACTTAAGGAGTCAGCGCAAACCATATTTTGCCATTAAAATAGTACTGTCAGGATTTGCTAAAGATGCGCAGTCAAGAATTTGTGCAGAATTTGTTGTAAATTATTTTAGTGCCAGACCTTATTGAATTTACATTCACAGGAGTTTCCCTTTCAGACGCAAAAGTTATGGAGAGTATTAATATGAAACACACAACATAATTTACTAACATTTGCGGACATTAAATTACTGGTATTTGTGCCACAATTCAACATGGCATGTCAAAAAACATGTCTTAAAGCCGGCAGTGATTTTGGAAAACATCCACAGAATTTTCCTTTCCCATCAGCGCTTTTATGGAATTGGGCTCTAATGCTAATTTGTCTGTTTAGTAAATCTGGCCCTATATCTGACTAATAACAATGTCCTCCAGCAAAATCACAGACACCCGCACAAATGACAATAAATAGCAGTCTGCCCTGACTTAACGTGATAAAGAGGAGAGCTTAGTGGACTCTTGTGCTCTGCACTGAAGGTATCAGGTTTCAGTCGCTGATGGGCTAAGCAGTAGCAGCCTCTGCCTGTGGCTCAGGAATCCATCTGAAGTTTGGCGGGCAGGGGGGAACGAGGGTGCAGCTAGAGACCAACTCTGGCATCATCGCTCAAATTCCAGCCCCGAAATATACCCCCTTTAGGTACAGCAGTGGAATGCATTGACTCACTCACTCGTCCCTGCAGATCACATGACAAATAAATGAAGAGGGAAAGAAAGACAGAAATGCAGGTTCTCATTATGTTACTAAAGTGGTCTGAGGGGCTTGAGTTATCTTTCCACACCTTTCTTATCTCACTGCTGTTCCTCTCCAAGTTTCTTTTTCCTCCTGCTCCATTTGTAAAACAAGAATCATTCTACTCTGTCAATTCCCCTGTTTTATTAACCCACGCGGTTTTCTTCTCTGACTTCTTACAACTTTTTATTGCAGCACCAGCAGGGTGTCATGTTTAGGGTTACACACACACATCACCAGAGCAACTGAAAACTTCTCACTGGATTATTCACTATATCAGTGTTCAAATCTTCTCTTCCCTTTGATTATAACACACCAGCATTGTACAGCATAACATTTAGATCTTTGATACTGATGTCGCTTACAATAACTACAATAATTGATGCACAGCTATATAATATTCAAAGCATAGGGTGGTCTAAAGCTGTGGTGCTTGATTTAACATTTTTTTAAACTATTTAAACTGAATCCTGCACACATGTACAGGTTTTACAAGAATAAAGTGGCACAGATGTTTTCCACATTAAAATTAATTAGAAATGTTTTTAGAGCACCAAACCTTGATATGCTGATTTGGTGTGACTAAGTTTCTTATTAATATTAATATTTCAGAAGAATCATGTGACGCTGGAGACAGGAGTAATGGATGATAAAATTCCGCTTGCCATCATAGGACTAAATTACACTTCAACATTTATGTAAATTAAAAAACAAAAAACAGTTATTTAAATTATATTTCCAAATATCTATTATATTATGTTATATTTTATAGTGTTTTGGAAAAAATAAATGTTGCTTTTCTGGGTACAAAATACTAAACCCCATCTGCCATATACAATATCTTAAGATCTAAAAGATACAGGATGACTATTTTTAACGCCATTTAATAAAAATCTATACTTTTGAACAGTTTGTTTACACATTTTTTGTGATTTTTTTGTTTTACAACAGACAATTTATATGCTTTTCCCAATCAAATAAATGAAAACAATTAAATTATCATCATCATTTTCCAAACCTTGATGTCACTGGTGTGTGTTTTACTCTATTTACCTTTTTAGACCCTGTTTATTGCTGCTTGCAGCTCTCTTTCTTTGAACATTTGTGCTTAAGGGAAGCATGAACATTTAGGGATAAAACAATCAAGAAAGAAAAGAAGGCCACATCAACAGCAGTAAGCCCATGCAGTTATTGATTAGAGATCTTTAAAAGCAGGCTCCTTGAACTCAGATAAGGTATCGGTCAGAGAAGAGGAAAATACAGCATATGCAAGAAAAAGATAGGTGACGAATGAACAATATTAAAAAGACAGAAAGAAAGATTAGAAAGAGAGCAAAAATACAGCAGCACTCATTCCATCAAGACTCAAGCTGATTGCATGCACCACTCCTCTTTCGTGAAGTGTTTAGGGTTTTAAGCGCGACTAGAGCACCCTGGAGTTCAGGATTAGCTCAGCGTGAGTCCAGCAGCCTGCCAGGCAGACGCACATGGAGTGCCTTTGAGTGATGCTCACACATGGGTTTACCACTGACACTCAAAACAACATGCCACACCACATCAGCCTCAATCACTACTCTCTCCTCCCCTCAGAAGCCTACATTTATCAGCTAGAAGGAAGAAAGAAATTCGTAGAAGACATTTTAAAAGGATAGTTCACGGCAGGATGACAGGATTTTTTATCAACGCAAACCCATATGATTTTTCTTTTTCTATCAAACACAAAAGAAGTTATTTCGTTTAGAATTTTCAAGCCGTTCCTTTTCACAAACCACTCGAGGTACCTCCAGCCTTGCTGGAGCTTTCAAATGCCAAAATGGGAAAAAAAGGCATAAAATACCAAGAAAGTATAGACTTGTGCACTGTATTCTTCTAAAGTCATGTGATAGCTTGAATAGATCCAAATTGAATCAGCAACATTTGGAGAAATTAATTTCTTGCTTGTGTCAGTGTGCTACTGTACGTTTGAAAGATATGGTATATGGTTTCAAATTCCCCGGAGTATAGCATGTATGAACAATTTACACAATATTTTGACCCCCTTAAGATAAAAGGAACAGTTAATCAAAACAAAAAATTCTATCATCACTACCTTACCCTCATTTCATGTAAAACATGAAAAATTAAATATTTTAATATTAACTGAGAAGTTTAATCTAAGCCCTTTAAAGAAAATTTGACCACATTTTATATAATAAACAGATTTAATTTAGGCTTTTAGTCACACCTAAACATAGACCTTTATGGATCTTATTTTGGTTACCGGGACTTTCACTGGAGGGATAGAAACCTTGAATGGGTTTTATTTAAGGATCACATGGTTTTGGAGTAAATAATGACAGAATTTTAACTTAATTTAATCCAAGGCCAGGATGAGCAGTACTGAATGGGTTGTACTCATGTGAATGAGGCAATCAAGACTTATATATTTCAGCATTCTACTTTGAATCATATAAATGTGATTATAAACGCTAAACACCAATTCTTAAGTCCTCTCTGACCTTGGATCGGTGAAATATCACACCAGTCATGCAATGAATTGAAGCGTGCAGAGACCATTAAAAGCTGAGTTTCATTAGCGAAGGATAATTCCACTCTCAATAGTCATTCGATTCTCACTCTAAATATCATTGGTTTGGCATGACCTATACTGTAGCTGTGAGTTAAACAATGTCCTGGGGGCCCCGGTGCCTCTTTCTTATCAGCTCCCTCCGTCTCTCCATCTCTTTACTGAGCTTTCCGCTAGTAAACAGGGCATCTGTATAGCCTCACCTGCTCAATTGAAATACCAAACCCTTTTCCTTTCCTCATTTCTGCATCTCTTCCCAGGGTTTAAGTGTGACAGCCTTTTGCACACTGCAGGTCTTGTTTTGACTTCCTGTGACAAAGCACTGAAACATGCTGTCAGAGTGACGGCTGCTTTCAGCCCCTTTCTTTTGTCAAGATTTACAGAAAGAACTCTTAGATTGAGGCCACAGATGGGGCGAAAAGGAAAAGTCAGTCTTTGTAAGGTGACCTTAAAACCTATCATCATCATCGCTCTGACTGGAGCGGGTTGTTTTACAGTCACAGGTTTAATACTGGATCTTCTGCTTAATATGCAAGGAATTTTTTAATTAAAGTTCTTATCACTCAATCAGTGTATATTAAAAGCATTAAAAACCTAAGCGAGGGATGTTTATTTTTATACTTTATGTTTTGCTTTATATATTCAGTCATAAATTAAAGCCTTCAGTTTAAAATTAATGCACTTAGTCTGTGGATTGCAATTACGTTACTTTTACCTTTCTTTTTGGCATTCAGTCATAAATATATAAATATATATATATATATATTATTATTATTATTTATTTATTTATTTTTTCTTTCATTTGCACTTTACTCTCACAACCTGGTGAAATATTACATGACAAACTCACACAAGTGAAATATTTATGCTTGAACCATTAGTTACCATAGAGGTGTGTTTCCACATCACAGTGAAACATTTATTTGTAATTGTGATACAAAGTCATTCTGTACTGTAAATACAGGTTCAGTTTCAGAGAAATAAATCATTCTGAGTTATCAAGTCTCCACTGACAGACAGTATATAGCTACATTGTGATTTCAACTTAATTTTAAAATGTTTTTTTGTTGTTTTGTTTAGTTGAAAGAAAGTAACAGGTCTTCATATTTTATTCTAATTTATTTAGTTTTTTGATCAATTAAACGCACCCTTGCTGAGCATATACCCCACACATTAGTCCTCGAGACACTTAGAGATCTCTTTTTTTAGATATACAGGTGTAGTAATTATATTATCAATTTCTATTCTTTTCAGTGGCTTATATTTTTAGAATATCCGTGATTCAATTACATTAGGCTTTAAAGACAACAGCATTATACATCAACAGGTCTGAGGATGCTCTCTGCTCACCGTGCATTATTATGGCAAAGAGCAACATATGACATGCATGGACAAAATGCATTGGATTCACACATGCTGCTTTATACTGACCTACTCAAAACAGAAACAAAAAAAAAACATGTATTCCAACACCCCTACGGAGATGACAAAAGACACTCAGTAATTTAACAACCCAATCCATGCAATTCTAACTCCATCTTTCCTCCTCTCACCAAGAGCGTTGCTGATTGACAGCTCTGAAAAGGCACCCTACGATGAAAACCAGAAGCAAACCTCCAGTATAAACCAATAATTTTAACACAATACCTCAGCATGTACGGCATTTGCATACAGTAAGATGAACGAACTAGGTGGCTGTGAAATGAGCTTTGTGAATACTAAGCAACTATTATTCATGTATCCACACTGCCCTCCAGCCCAAGCAAACAGGCCACACGCTCGCATGCACAAACTGACAATTACAGGGAAACAAAGACCACAAGCAAATTTAAAGGAGAAAAGAAAGACAGCCTTGACATACAATCTTTAACACAGCCTCCAGTTCTTTCCATAATTTCCCACTTAAATAGAAACACACTAAAAGAAACCAATCAATTAGTGTTTCTGGTATCTGTGAGTGATAATAGACACGAACTACTCACCCGTGGATGAGAGAGAAGAGGAACAGTTACAGTTTAGAAAGTATTACCACACTTAAGATATAAATATTCAGCATCCTCCTTTTAGGTTATCACTTAAAGCCCTAACTAAAAATAAACTACAATGTGGAAACCTGAACTGTGATGAAATGTCATGAATAGCATAGAACAGATTGGGATGGTATAGAATACAATACGGACATGCCTAGAGCACAAGATCATGTCTTTATGTCAAATACCAGTTGCAACACTGTAACTAGTAGCCTACTATTAAAGGACTCAAAATGTATGCACTTAGCACTTCTCAAAGATCAAGGGCAATGTCACGTCTTGACTGACTCTATAGATTATCCATGATTAATTCATAAGGCTCAGTCTCTTACCACATGTGAATATATATAGATATTTCAACTTTTTTTTTTTTTTTAACTCCGACCCAATACGATTAGAACTGCATTGCCATATTGCACGTTAAAAATTCAAAGCACGTGGTAACAATGTGTCATTATAAGTGAACTTCACATATTAACATAAAAACATGTTTTCACTGTCTGAAAACAGCATGAAACACTAATATAACGTCAGCAAGGAACACTCCATTCACAAAAACAGTTCATGCTTCAATATGTAACATCTACATGTAGGCAAACACACCCACCCTAGTCTACAGCTGTAAACACAACCGCTAAAGAACCGCGTCCTAAGCCCAATTCAATGCGTTCAAGTTCACGGTCAGTCGCACTGACCAAGTGACCCAATACCGCCAGGTTCACGGAGACAAATCACACACTTACCGACAATAGCGAGCAGCAGTATTCCGAGTGAGCGTGGAGCCTGGCGGCGCCGTCCGGAAGCCATTTAATCACATTGAAAACTAGACGGGATGCAAAAGAAGAGGGTGAAGCGAGAGCGAAGACGATGATGGGGAAGCAATAAATCAGGTCCTCTCGAACCGAACTACAGCCGGTGGCTCCGACACACTTGCGCCATTTTACACATCTTTTAAGGAATGTGTCAGCAGCAGCAGCATCTCGTGCTCTCTTTTACTCGCGACCAGCACACGCGCTCATCCACCTTTCTGAGCTCACACACCCCACTGGTTTCTCTCTCTCTCTCTCTCTCTCTCTCTCCCCCTAATAGAACAAAAGACACGGTCTTCAAACACAGAGCAAGAAGAAGGTACCCTGTATGTGTGCAGGGCTTAAAAACGATCTTATATAAAATACCTTTATTATAAAACACATTTTATATTATAAAGGACACAGCTGAACAATGAGTATGTCAAGTCCGAACTAACAATGTAAAAGAAGCGAATAGTGATGGAATGAAGTAGACTACAGTTAATCCTAAAATGATGATGATGATGATAACAATAATAAATGATGTTTAATTACACTTGTACATTAAACAAAATGCATAAACGTTTGCTAAATCATTTATTTCAAAAGAAAGACTAAGGAAATAATAATCCTTCCTTATGTTTAAAAATATAATTTATAACTTATATTATAACTAATATAATTTATAATAATTTATAATTGGAAATAATGATTCGTTGTACTTGAAACTTATTGAAATTTCAGGCATAAGGCAACAGTAACGAAAGAGTGCCATCTATTGACTGTTCAGCATACAATCAACATTGCTTGACGTAAACAGGAAACCCCTGTGCATGGACCCCTAAGGCTCAAGCACCCCTTCATTGACACCAAATATTCTTTAATATTATTCTTAATATTTTAATCACGACACAAATAATAACGGTGAAAACCAGGTCTCATCCAAAAACATGCACACATTAAGTTTCTTTGTGATAGTATACCTTATTAATTACAAATCTCAGCAACCTGACATTTATATACACGTGTAAAAGTGACTTAAAAAATACTACATATTTTATAGGGTCTAAAGATGCATAATTCATAACTGTAAATCATGCTGTATGTCTTAAAACAATGCTGTATAAAAGAATGAGACAAAAAAAACATTTTTTATTAAGATGTTTATTTACATAGTACAAGTTTGCAGACTTTTGCTGCTGCAAATCTCACAGAGACAGTGACAGAGGAAGAACATAAACATAATATCATATTGTCATTCACTGCATCCATCCTTCATCAAACTCTACCCTTCACAGCTCACGTATATGATATAATTGAGTACCAACATTTGATCAGTCATCAGATATAATTTCACTGCATCAATTATTCATAGGGCACATTTGTTCCAGTTAAAAAGATTAGATCCAATCTAAGTGAGTAAATTGACACTTTCCTATATATTTTCAGACTATGAAAAACTGATGCCACAGCGCGGAAAATAAGACCTACAGATCATAATGCTGTACAGTATAACATTTCTATACGTCAAACAGTATAACCTCAGAATTAGAAACTGAATAGTCAATGAAAGCTCCTTCAATCTCTTCACCTTTACAATCTTTAGACTTGATTTTACAAAGAAGGCCATGAGAGCACACAAACATAACAGACATGCTGTAATCATACTGGGTTAGTGTAGTTTTCTGTGTGCAGAGACTGATGTTGTGTCTGCCACACTTAACCGGCAGACGTCAGAGACCATACTGCTGCTGGTGTTACACAAATGTGTCCACAGTATGTGTGCTGATAATCTCAGAAAAGCACAGGTCTGCTGGTTTGGGAGGTGGGGGGTAGGGGGGGGGGGGGGGGGGGGGGAAAAAAAGGATTAA
>JAUCNO010001819.1:8577376-8593998 GCA_032353835.1 Enteromius viviparus
CCCCCCCCCCCCCCCCCCCCCCCCCCCCCCCCCCCCCCCCCCCCCCCCCCCCCCCCCCCCCCCCCCCCCCCCACAAAAAGGATGAATTCTCACATCGCCAGAATAGAAATGTTACATTACACAAAGCACCAGTGAAAACAGCCATTAGAATACGTGATTTCTTTAGAAAAATGCCTGTGCATCAGTGTTACTATTTGTTGTTGCTTTTCCCCTGTCATTAAAGCAGTCATTTTCCAGGAGGACTGGTGAGGTTTTCATGCACACTTGCTTCACATTAGTAAGCAGTTGCATTCCTCCGGAGTTTTTATGCAAAGACAAGGCACCTGAACAATAAGCACTGATTATACGCACAGTATAAAAACGGCCCATATGAAAACGTGTGTCTGTATGGCTCGACAGGGGAACCTACTGATCACCTCAACTCTCATTTCATGCATTTTGCTATTCTCCTCTTTGCAAAAAGATTCATCCACGCAAATGACAACCGTTCCATGCTTAATATACTGAAGCATATTCCAGCCTGAAGTGTCAAAATGAGGTAAAATGAGACAATCCTAACTCATAACTGCTGCCAAACACAATGATCAAATCTACTGAATCCTTTACACATATGTGCCATGTTTAACTGCGATTAAATTAACAAGCAGCAAATGAGGTATCAGAATTAGAACTTATCCCGAAGGGCTGTTTCTGAACAAAAAAATGCATATCTGAGAGTGACAACACATCTGCTGACCCTGGCAAAACCACAATTTCCTTATTTTTAGACATAACAAGAGGTTTATTTGCCCCACACATTCCTAATGCTGAAGATGGGACGTGCTGAATGCTGTAATCTGATGTTTAAGACTCTGGAGCAAAGCTAAGACAAAGATCATATAAGAAAAGAACAAAAATTACTTTTGTGGCAACCAATTTTTGCAGTTTACTGTAAATCGATCCTTTACCCAAAAATCAAAACCATTTATCAAACAAAAGATGTTTTTTGTCTATACACTGAAAGTCAAAAGGGTTCAATGTTGTTTTGGAAACCTTCTTGAGAATATCTTTTTTTAGTTGTTTTTTTCGCAGAAGTAGTAATTCATACAGGTTTGAAACGACATGAGGATAAGTGAATAATGATGGAATTTAATAACACAGAACCCACATTAAGCATATGGAACATGTTATAACTTCAGTAAAGGTATCCAGTCTTGTTGTTGTTGCTTTGGACTGGCCACTGTACATTTAGAAATGTGACAAATGACGACATGCAAGTTGCTTACTGTATGTTTAAAAAAAAGCAGTCAGAGTAATTCAGACATTCATCATCTTCTTTTCCTACATGATCAGCCCTGAGTTTGGCCTGCTGTACATACAAAAACTGGAATGTTTAAAAGACTATCTTAAAAGTAACCTAGTCTTGCTCTAGCACCAAAGCCCTATTCAGTGAAGTTATTAACAATCAGCTGAACAGTGGCGATGACCGAGACCAACTAGACTGAGAGTTGTTGTTGGCATCATGGGCAGTCCTGTCAATGACCTGAAGTATGACGGCAGGATTTTGAAAGTTTGTCGATGTTTCTCTTCCAAAACAATAGCGTTAACATAAACGAAACTACTTTAAATAAGCGTTTAAAATACATAAAAAGGAAACGCAACAGATACAGATCCTGCTCTCAGCAGCAAAACGAACATGATTTTGCATGGAGGACAAAACTTATTTACAGTTCCAGATGAACTCTAAATGGTGACAGACGCATGGCCTAAAGACAAAGAATAAGGTATGGGACAAGACCTGTCTGAGAGATGGAGGCTATTTCCTAGTTTGGCTGAAAATGTTCTTCTCAGACTCCCTGCGTAGAAGTTCCTGAGAAAAAGAGATGACTGGCATGTCAACAGGTAGATCTTACAGACACAAACCTTGAGGTCTTTAGTTAAACCACATGGTTAGCCTTCCATTGTGTTTATATCCCTTCATCTGAAGGGTATATTGCAGAGCTGTTGTGATGATCAAGTTTTGATTTCCTTAGCAAAGGATTACACAAGCAGATGACCATGGCCATGCTTGCACATAGGCTAATAATCAGAGACGAACTGATTATAAGTAACGTTACACAAGAAAATACAGACAGAGTGAGAAGGGCAGTAGATTCTGCTAATATCCAAAGGCTATGAATCAGACGGCTAAAATCAGCCCATAAGAAGTTGCCAACTATACTCAAAATCACACAAGAAAAAAAAAAACAATCCTGTAAAGAAATGAGGTAGTGCTGTTGACTGAGAAAAACTTGGAGCATGAATCAGTGTGATGTGTCTTTATAAGAACACTCAGAGTTGAAATGATAGAAAATGTACATGGACTCTTAAGTGTATTGTATTCCTTATGTATTGTTTTCCTTTGAGAACTTTTTTTCTTCGTTTTTTTCATGTTTTTCGGCATGTGTTTGATAGAGCAATCATGTATGTACAAATGCACCTTGAATTTGAGACTCCTGAGACACTACGCTCCAGTCAGGGAATGTGTGGTTTTATTCATTTGTATTGTTTGCGCGTCTATGTATGCCAAAGTGTAAGTTAAAGAGACAGTTCTGTCATTTACTCACCCTCAAGTTCTTCCACACCTGTATGATTTTCTTTCTTCTGCAGAAAACATACAATATTTTTGTCCATGCACAGGTGTGAAGCAACATGCCAAAGAGTAAATGACAAAATTTGCATTTATTGGTGAACATTCTCTATAAATGAAACCAGAATAGACTGAACTGAAAAAATGAAGCTAATTGTCTGCAACAACCATTTTAAGTACAGATCTGTGTGTGTTTGTTTGTGTGTTTATGTGTGGTGACCCTGAGACAGCAGGAGGTGGTACTTTGTGGCAGGGTTATTTTCTCTGACAAGATCTTCACCCGTTGGCACTGATCTCGGACCGATCTGTGATGTTCGTCCCGTGAATGAGTTCTATTTCCTTTTGTAGGGCTGATTTCAGGATCCTTCACCTTTATATAAGAACACTCTTGACGTCACATGTGCATGTAAACATGTAAACCACTTCAGCACATTCCATACATGCACACAAGGGGTTAAAGTGTGCCACTGATATGCCCAAAAATGCATATCCATGGATACTAGTGCTAAAAAAATATTCTATATGTACATACATATAAAATAATGGAACCAAAAGGTTGCAATAAAACAGCCAAGAGAAGAGGCGTGCGTGGCTACGAGAATATATCAACTTCTCCAGCAGGAAGGCGCCACTCAATGGTCTCATCAGGTGTCGTTCTGTTCCAGAACTTTGGGTACATCGTTTGTTACGCTTCATTTCCTTCCAGCTTAGGGGTACACATAGTTATGCCCCCCTGAGGTAGAATGGACAAGGCCAGAGCTGGCGAAAGACGAGGGGGAAGCGGGGAGACCTGGTGAGGGCAGAACTTTTCCTGTGGGGCACAGTCTGTGGGCCCCGTTCTCCAGGGTCTCTGCCTTTGAACGAAGGGGTTTGGACGAGTGGAAGCCATTGGTAAGCCCCACTCCTTGGTTTTTGGCACCGCCCATTGTCGGCTGGCTGAGACCACTCTTAAATGGTCCATTGTGATTGGACAGTACTTCTGAGATGTGAGTGCTGGGGGTCGGAGATGGAGATTGAGTCTCATGGTTGTCCTCGCTGTGGGCATAAGGTGGATGTGGGTTTGATGGCGTTGCCTTCTCTCCAGGAGAAAGGTGCTTAGAAGATGGGGACTCAAGCGAGATCTCCATGTCGCTTTGTGGACTCTGGTCAGCCGTTGTGTTTGACAGCTGTGAATGTACGATGACTTCAGCCTCCACCTGGTTCTTGCTGAGGGAATACAGCCTCTCCACATGGCTGCTCTGAAAATACAGCACAACACAACTCTTCAAATGAGGTTTTATACATTATAGAATTATGATTTTTTTCAATTTTTTTTTTCAATTCAAATTACATGAATTAATTATAGCTGTTATGATATGCAAACACATTTGATTAGATTAATCAGTGAAATACGTATCCAACATATCCAAATTGGCTGAAATTTAAGAATACTAGTCTATATATATTTTAAAATTTTACCCTATGCCATTCAGAAGCTTTTTTTTGGTAAGATTACATTTTTGATTACATTAAAAAAAAAATACTCACAAAGTCTTCATTTATTTAATTATAAAAACATTGAAAGAGTAAAAAATATTTATTTTGTGAAATATTATTACAATTTAAAATCCCTGTTATATATGTGTGTTTTTTTAAACAAGTTTTTTACATATTTTAAAGTCTATTATTTCTGTCATGGCAAGGCTCAGAGCAAGGCTGAGAACAACTTCTTTAAACAGTAACATTTAATCAGTGTAATGCATCCTTATTTGATTTTGTTTAATAATTCATACTATTAATTTATGTTGTGTCCTTCCAGTTTCTTGCACCATGAATGTCATCTATTTAAAACACCATGTCAAGCTAAATGTGTTTTTTTTCTATAAATCCAATAACTGCACTAAATCAGTGTGTTAAATTGACAGGTCTAAAATAAACACTGAATTGCAGAGATAAAAATTGTGGGTATGAAAGGTGGATCATCACTAACGAAAATCTTAATGTATTTGTGCAGTAAAATACTTACATAAAAAGTGGGAAAACCGTTTTTTTTTTAAAAATGTCAACAGGGAAATAAAACCATGATGCTATGAGGACAGATTTTTTATCTATAGCGACAGATAAAGGTGTAATTTTATGTTAGCTTCCTGCAGCTCCATATCTGAGAAGCTTTCAGAAGGACAGTAATTGGTAAATGGTATGCAGACTTCAGCTTTTCATTTCAAGTGTCACATACTAATTAGCTGTGCGTCTTCCCTACTGTCTGCTTAATGGTAATTACTTTCTCTGTACATTTCCCGTCTGTGTGAGGCACAATCTATCAGCCCCATCCCCCATGACACACATTTATAAACACACAAGCAGATGGTGCAAGGATAACGTGCATTTCGTAAGATAAAGTTTGAAAAGTCTGTTATGTGACTTTCTATACTTCGTTTGTCACACACCGTCATTCACAGACATTTCTATACTCCTTTGGCTCACCTTACTGTTGTCTGACGATGGCCCCTCAAGAGCTCCATTGATGAGAGCAGAAGAATCTTCAGTTATAGTATCTCTGTATCTGGTGATCCTATTGGCCCAGTTCCGACTAACAGATCCATTCCAGGTTGGCTGAGTTTGGAACAGAAAGAGAAAACTGAAAGACTGAAAACACTAAAAGATGAAACCACTTTCACAGGTCTTTTCCCCAAGACCAACAAGGATCCATGGTTGGGGAAATGCTTCTTTGGTACAACAAAATATTATACTCTTTGTGCTAGCACAGTTAAGTAAAGTGCAATACCTTGGATTCTGCAGGGGCATCATCAGTGCCACCTACGTTAGCCATGAGACTCTGTTCCTCAGTGAGGTCTGTGAGGGGTTTGTTGGGGTCTTGTGCAATAGAGGGCATGAGGGTTTCCAGCTCATGGCAGTCACTGCAGTCAGGCCCAGTAGCAGGCACTTGACAGGCACCCTTCCTGTACTGAGGACTCAGAGAACTCGTTTCAAGTCCACCAGACACATCCCTAAAACGACAAAGAGGATGATCATTAAACATCACTGATTGTCCTTATTTATAATGCTAAACTGAAGGCAAATAGTGTAGCGTACTAGCGTATGCTAGGTGTATGTACAGTATAAGGCCTTGTGTCCCTGAGTCCAGTCTTTGGGGTTTTAATGTAATGAAGTGGAAACATCAAAAAATACATTTTAAAAAACTCTTCAAAACATGTATATAATATATGCATCTATGGTATGTACATACAGTACACCTTGCAGAATCTACAAATTGTAATTATTTTAAACAAGAGGTATCATACAAATTGCATGTTTTTGTTTATTTAGTACTGACCTGAATAAGATAATTCACATAAAAGCTGTCCACAATGGTGTATTCCAATGATTCAAAAGTTTACGCACGCTTGATTATTAATAATGTTAGCTGAAGTGATATCTGTTCACGAGTACCTTGTTTGTCCTGCAAGGTGAAACTGTCTGCTGTTCTTTAGAAAAATTCTTCAGCTCCCACAAATTGTTTGGATTTTGTCTTATGTGCAACATGTAACATCTTCTGTAGGCAAAATTTGAAAACTGTACACATCTTCATTTTGTTAAAAAATGTTTAACCCTTCTGAAACTGCTATAATAGTTTCATATGATTCCCTTAGTTGCCCTTAGCTTAAAAAAATAGATCTCAAAATCATACAGCTATTATTAGAATGCGTTCAATACACAAAAATTCTCGAAAACCAAATAATTTGTGGAAAGGATTTTTCTGAAGAACGAGGCAAACTGTAACGTAGGAGGCGTGAGAGTTTGGATCCATGTGCAAAAAATCTTTATTCCATGAAACAAGCAGGGTCAAAGACATCATGCAAACGGGAACACAGTACGCTAAGCAGAATCATAATCAAACATACAACAGCCGAGAAGGTCGAGACAGGTAGCAAACAATCAAACAATGGCTAGAACTAAGGTCAAAAATACGAAACAATAGGGAAGTACCGGAAAGAAACACTTATAACAGAAATGGTAAGACAATGCTTCACGTCTGACTGAGAGTGAATGGGACAGATAAATAGAATGAGGGTGAATGGGTGTGGTGACGAGCAACAGCTGACACATGATTAAGTGCTAGCAGGTGTCAAGGTGCAGTGGTTGATGGGAAATTGGGTCAGTGGTTGAGAGAAAGAGTCCAATGGAGGTGTGGTGAATGCGTGTGGAGCTAAAGGCATAGAGGCATGACATAGCCCTCCCTCTAAGGAGCGGCTTCCAGACGCTCCAGACAATGAGGGAGGGAATGGGTGCCCTGGGGGCTGAACGGGACAGAGTCACAGGAGGCCTCCAGGGCATAACAAGGCACCACGGGGAACGTGGCGGATTTGGACCCTTGGGAGGACACGGCAGGTCAGGTCCTTCGGCAGCCCACGGTGGATCAGGCCCTTCAGCAGACCATGGCGGGTCAGGCCACGGTGGTTCAGGGTCACTGGCAGGCTCTGTTGAATCAGGCCACGGCGGTTGAGGATCACAAGATGGGGATGGCAGGTCGATCCCTGTCCCACCCCTCCCCATCATGACCCAGGTACTTTTACCCTTCCCCAAAAAATTTTTGGGGAGGTCTTCCATCTGTACTGACCCTGGGTCATCAAGTGTTTCTAGGGAGGGATGGTCTGGGAACCACTCTGGACTGAACTGGGGGCTCAGACCTGATAACGTCCCCCCTGGCCACGAAACTGATTCTCACAAGGCTCCTCGGACTGCGAATCGTTGCTGAAACCCGGCAGATGCGGACTGGGAACCGCGAGGATTTTCAACGGCTCTTCTGGCCGTGAAACTGAAAACAATTGTTCGCACCGCTCCTTGGACCATGATTCTGGGCTGGCACCCGACTGAGGCTGATTGGGAACCACGGGGAACAGCTCTGGCAACTCTGAAAAATTGTGAACCGGAGTCCGTGGGTGACTGTATTGACAAATTGGGTCCACACTCTATATCCAGAGCAGGACTAGGAGGATTGGAATCCACTGGTGACTGGATCAGCATTTCTGGCCAACATTTGGGGACCGAAACTGACAACTGGAGTATCTGCTTGCGAACCTCTGTGTCTGGGATCAAACACGGAAAGGGTTCGGCGGCCAGAATAATCTGACTTAGAGGTTGTGCAGCCACCAGAAGAATCTCTGGAGAATCCACAACAAAAGATGGGCTTACGAGAGAGATGTCCTCCTCCTTCTCTGCCACAGTGAGATGTGAACCACAAAACAATATATTGCACCATAGACCACTCTGGATAATCATTGGGTAAATAGAGACCAATCTCCTGGTCTAATCCAGACCAAAAACAGTCCTTTATAATTGCCTCATCACCTGGCACTAAGTACCAGTAGGAAAGAAACTGATAAATAGAATGAGAGTGAATGGGTGTGGTGACGAGCAACAGCTGACAGATGATTACTGAGTGCTAGCAGGTGTCGAGGTGCAGTGGTTGATGGGAAATTGAGTCAAATGGAGGTGTGGTTAATGCGTGTGCCCTCTGGTGGAGCTGGGGACTCATGAACAACTATCACTGAGTCAAAAAAAAAAAAACATTCAAGTAACAACACAATATTGAGAATCAAGAGTATGTAAACTTTTGAACAGTGTAATTTTTATAAATTCTACTATTATTTTCTCTTGTGGACTATATGTAAAGATCTTTTATTTGATATATATTATCCAGTTCAGTACTAAATGAAATAAGTAATAAGTAATTACTTACTTTGCTTAAAAATAAGTAAAATAACATTTAGCAGATTCTGCAATTGGTATGTAAACTTTTGACTTCAACTGTCAAAATAGCTCCAACGCTGGAAACCTATAACCTATTCAAACTGTTTAAAAGCCCTTCCTCATTACTTTTTAAAGAGACCTATTCTAAAAGATCTAATTGGTAGCACCATAGATTCTGACACACAGGACAAAGCACACAGTGCAATAATTCTCAGTTTGTTCTCTTATTAAATTTATTCTTAAAAACTTACCAATTTTACAAAGAATACATGTAGATTTGTAATATCACCAATCAAATAAGAAGTCAAATACATTTCGGTTGTTAATGTTTTGAACATTTCTTCATATTGTACTTTATCAAATCATAGGAAAAAAATTAACCTGCCTCTTTGTCCTTCGCTTCTATATACATTTACTGTATAAATGGCGAAGGTTAAAGAACCAGTCATTTTATCTAATGAGCTTGGTTGCAATTTCACGGCCGGAGCTACCACTAAGCTCCACATGCAGGAGTCTGACGAGTGTATATTAACCCAGCTTCATACAGCTTGTCAAATCCCCCCTCCCATTAATGTCAATGTATACTTATGTGAAAGCTTTGAAATGTAAAGGTCACACATGTATAATGGAGACACGATGCTCTATTCAGCCTCTGTTAACCAATAATCGCTGCAGCTGACCAGAATTCTCACAAGAAGGTGAAATGAGTTTGGTTCTCTCATTCTCTAAATGCAAAAGCCTGGCAGACTCAATCTGCCTCTGTGGCTGTTCATTAAACGAGAAGAGCTCTAATAGAGCAGGAGCAATCAGGCATGACTCTCTGTCATTCAGCTCTCAATACCCTACATCTGCCACATCTGCTTCAGACACACACATGCTTGCACACACACTGTGTGAATGAGTGCTGCTATTCACCCATGTCTCATTTTTAGATTGAAGGAACATCCAAAAGGTCCTTGAAACTAAGTATAAAATCTAAGTATAATTTGGGAAGGCTTTTCACTATAGTTCGTTTGTCATCAAAAGCCTTCGGGGAAAATTTCTGCCTAAGCTGTAATTGTTGCAGGATTTTTCAGTTTTGAAGGAATAAATAATTTAACAATGAAAAGACATTTTTAAATATGTTTCATCAAGTCACAAAGTTACTGCTCAGTGTTTTTATTGTGGTTTTGAATTAGCTTTTATTTTTATATGTTCAGTGTTCATAGTTTACTTTTTAATTTTAATTCATTTTTTTATTCATGTGTTTTATCATTTTTATTAGTTGTTTATTTTTATACTTCCTTATTGCTTATATAAGCTATTTGTCAAGGAAACGTTTCATTTTTTTTTCTTTTTTTTTAGCTTTATTTCCTTTACGGAAAAGAATTTTAGTTAGAACCTCCAGAAATTCCGGAAATGTTGGGATGTTTCTTAACTTTAAAAAACAAAGAAAACTAAAAGACTTTTAAATCACATAGGCAAATATTTTATTCAAAATAGAACATAGAGATCATAACAAATGTTTTATACACTAAATGAGCTCATTTCAAATTTGATGCCTGCTAAAGGGAATCAAAAAATTTGACACAGTGGCAACAAAGGGCTGAAAAAGCAAGAAAGGTAGAAATGATTCAGCTGGGAGAACATCTAGCAACTAATTTAAGTTAATTGACATCAGTTATGTAACATGATTTGCTATAAAAGGGATGTCTTAGACAGGCAGAGTCTGTAAAGATTGGCAGAGGCTCTCTAATCTGTGAAAGAGTCCACAAAAAGATTGTGAAACACTTTAAATAACAACGTTCCTCAATGTTATATTGCAAAGGCTTTTCTAATCTAATCATCTACAGTGCATAACATCATCACAGGATTCAGAGAAACTGGACAGTTCTCTTTGCGTAAGGGACAAGGCAAGTGGAAGTGTTCTATGGTCAGTCCTCCAGGCTAAAGAGGACAGAGACCTTTCAGCATGTTACAAGAGTTAGTTTAAAAACCAGCATCTCTGATGATATGGGGGTCCATAAGTGCATTCGGTATGGCCAGCTTGCATGTTTAGAAAGGCACTATGAATGCTAAAAGGCATACAAATATTTTAAAGCAACATATGCTCCCCTCCAGATGATGTCTATTTCAGGGAAGGACTTGTGTATTTCAGCAGGACAATGCAAAACCACATACTGCAGCTATTACAACAGCATTGGCCTGCCTGCCGTCCAGATCTGTCACCTAGAGAGAATATTTGGTGCATCATTAAATTAAAAAATATGTCAAAGGTGACCACAAACTCTTCAGAAGCTAAACCTACTTCAGGCACCAAATTCCAACACTAAAACTCCAGAAACTCATAACCTCAATGCCCAGACATCTTTAAACTGTTTTAAAAAGAAAAGGAGATGCTACACCATTTTGAGACGTGTAGCAGGCATCAAATATGAAATGAGGTAATTTTGTGCATAACATTTGTGATTTGAAATTCTTTTAGTTTCGATTTTATTCAAATAAAAAAAACAAATGTCCCAACATTTCTGGAATTTGAATGGTAGTTAAAGATAACAAAACTGGCCAAATGTTGTTTTGAATATCACTGAATTGTATTGTATGTACAAAAGCAGTAAAAACATTGTACTAAACTAATGGAGCAGTCTAAACTTGTGGATCTTACAGAGATTTAACAGGAGCATACCGTGTTTTTCCATTGCGGAAACTGACACACATGCAGAGCAGGATGCAGAGCAGACCAAGACACACTCCAACTATGATACCAGTCACAGCATGGATATCCAGTTCTGTAGGACATTGATAAAGAGAGAAAAGGAGGCAGGAAAAAAAGAAAGAGAAAGAGAGAGAGAAAGACGGCAGAGTGGAAAGAGCAACAGAGAGAGAAAGTGTAGAAATCAGTCAGCGAGTAATTATACATAATTAAACTTCATAGTAATTCAGTACAACTGAATTATGCTTAAGCATAATAATGAAATATTAATTATAACACAATGTGTTATATTAATTATAAGTCATTATACGACTGGTGTATGTACGTCTGTGTGATTTTCTGTGGCCAACTCCTCACAGACGGTGTGTGTGTGTATGAGGCTGGACTGAATCACTTCACACTCCCTGTGGGAGTGCTATTAATTGAGTGTCAGTGATGGGCAGAGGCAGATGGCAGTCTCTACACACACACACACGCATACAGTACACTCACTTACAGTCACACACACACACACCTGTGACACCTCATGCAGATTCAGAGAAACTTAATTGACATTATAAACAAAGGTTTTCTTTGCAAAGCAATAGAAAATGTTAAATACACATACCCCCAGTTTTACAGACAAGGCTTAAGCTAGTCCCAGACTAAATTGCATGTTTGAGCTGTCTCAGATGAAGATATCTTGCTCTGATATATCTTAAAACATGTCAGTGTCATTGTTCTGTGTTAAGATGCTCACCTGTAAAATTTTCTTAAAAGGCATTTTTGTAAAAGTTGCGTAAATATCTTAATTTAACTAATGCCTAGTCCTGGCTTAAGCTTAGCCCCGTTTGTAAAACCGGGCCATAATGATATATACAGGCAGAGATCAGTGAGATTTGCAGGTTCATGTTTATGAGCTATAAGCTTTCATTTTCTGATAGCAAATATTCACATATCATCCTAGTTTTTTGTAGCTCAAAGAGTGTTGCAAGGCCATGGGTTTGATTCAGTTGTTTGTATACCCTGAATATGATGTATGTATCTTTGGATAAAAGCATCTAACAAAGGCACAAGCGCAAATGTAACAGAAATGTATAAATGTGCTACATATATGTAAAGATTCTGAGGTTTCAACTAGTAACTATGGGAAACTGATTCTTTTATATTTTCATTGAAATAAATGTTAATAAAAAAAAAAAAAGAATTATCACTACAAGAACATTTTTTATGATTTTGAAAGGAGTGTCTTATGCTCACAAGGATGAACTTATTTGATCAATAATACAGAAAAAACAGTAATATTGTGAAATAGTATGAAACATTAATATGAAGACATTTTGATAAAAGCAAAATAATAAAGAATGACATTTATATGAAACAGAAATGATCATACAGTAGATTTAAGAAACTTTTATTATACATTTATTTATTATTTCTTATATAAAATGCTTTAATTGGATCTATAAATTAAATTAATTAATTAAACTACCAAAACGCAATACTGTAAAAAGTACCAAGTAAATGTTGACCACAGAAATCCTTGAAGAATAACACTTGTGCACACCCTTAAAAAATAATACACTCAACAAATAGTGTGAAAAGCTTTACATAGACATACACACCATATTTCTTATGTATGGTATAGACATCCTTCACAGGTGAATATGGTCCCACCCCAGCTTCAGTACAAGCGCCCATCTTAAAATAATAATGTGTCCCACTCATCAGGCCTTGGACCTCTGCACCGGTAACAGAACCTAAGGAAAGAGAGCGAGACATTATAAATTCTTATATGAAGAACTGCGACATGTGTTTGTTGTTTGTGTGTGAGTTTGTAGATTTACCATCGTGTGTAAGGTTCATCCACAGGTGATCTGGATGGCTGATGTTGCCAGTGTAGAGGATCCAGTAAGTCAAAATGACACCATTTGGCTCCAGTGGAGGGCGCCAGCTCACCAGAACAGAGTATGAGTCCAGCACACTCAACTGCATATCCAGAGGAGAGGAGGGTCCTGTCATAAAAACACACATTTATACTCAACACACCAAAGAGACACCAATAAAGGAAAAGAGAAGCATAACAATTAAGAATGTTTTTGTATTTTAATTATTTGAATTAAACACAATTAGGAAAAAAAACTCCTTTACCCATTATTTCAGACTGCTCATATTTAAAGGGGACAAAACTAGTACAAAACTAATTCACTGTCTCCTCAGTTAGTCTGATGTTAAGAGAACATTAAGACTCTTATGTTAATTTTTATATCCAACTACTACAAAACAGCATACAACTGGCTGAGGGCAGAAATATTCTAATACAGGGCAGTCCGTCAACAGTCGTGGGTGGAGCCTGAGCAGTATGATGTCATATTTGCTTGCATGCTTGATAATTAATACAACTGAAAGGGTTTTACGGGGATTTTAAGAAATTTATCATTGTAAGGTGGTTGTGTCAACATAGTACTAAGAGACTTTTATATGCAATACCATGTAAAAGTAAATTTTGCACCTGATGCAACCTGTACTGTGGCATTTACCGTGGTCTTTACATGGTACATCACAGTACTGCCATAGGACTTCTTTGCTGTAAGTGTACTCTGAATGATTTATTTTTATTCCTTTAAAAATGGCAGCTATAGAAAGGACTTTATATGATTAATAAATTAAATAAATTAATTAAACTAGCTGACACACTGCTTATTGATATCCGCTGCTAAGTAGTAACCAGAGATGTGTAGTATATATCTTTAAAAAAATGAAAAAAAAAAAACCTTGAAGGTGCACACCTTTAAAACATCACGCGCTCAACAAATATTGAAAACTATTTACACTAAATAACACTAACAGTCTCCATGGCTTAATGAAACATGCTCACAAGTCACATAGACTATTTTAACGCCGATTTATCCTTTTCGAACCACTTTCATTGTATGGAAAGGAGCAGCTTGAACATTCTGCTACACACCTCATTTTGTGTTTCATTGATTTTGAAAGCAATGCTGAAATGCAATGTTTGAAAGTGAACAATCCCTATTGTGTGCATATATTGTATTCTTGTCTGCTGGCTGCTAATGTAACACAAATATCACAAACACAAAAAAAATCAGTTTTCTTTGGTAGAAAAAAGCGATAGCCAAGAAAAAAAGTGTTTGCCAAGAAAAGTTTGTGATGTTATAATGGTCTCAGCATGTGCAGACTGGGAGATACTATGAGTATTATATCAGTTTTTTTTTTAATAGGGAAAGGTCTCATTTTGATGTGTCTCATTCTCCCCCCTAAAAAGTAGATAAAGCTCCTCTCAGTTGGTCTGACACTAAATCGCTGTGGCAACATGCCCCTCCCCACCATCACTTGGCTAGACTGACAAGCTGAAAGACTCTTGGCCAAGAAGAGGGCCAATTCCATCTGGGCTTTTAATTAAAGCCAATTATCTCCTTACACCTCTCCCTATTAATCCCCTAACTGTTAACCTAACACAAACACACTACTGACCCACACAACACACATTTGCAATACACTCACAGATACGTATTCATTCATCACTTCCCACTCAAAAAAAGTCTACAGACACTCACACTTGTGTACACACTATAATTAAAGCTCTCGCTCACGCACGAACAAACATGAGACCCAGTGTGAACTCTGCCAGATTTACCCATGTGGTTTACTCATGTGAAAAAGAGAATAAAGACCATATAGCATCTTCATACTTCATATAACTTAAATTTTCCCATACATTGGGTAGAAAGGTTCTTTTAAAGCACTGAAAGGGATTGTACTCACTGCCTGGAAGTGTAGACTCTTCCACTGTGCTGCTAAAAGGGCCACTCATATCAACTCCATTAGACTGCACAGCAATTTCATAGCTGGTGAAGGGCTTTAGTGATTCCAGTAAAATCTCCTGAGAAGAGCTGAATTACAGTGAGATGCAGAAAAATGCAGTAAGAGGACCGGGTTGACTGATAAAGGAGTCAATTAATGCTTAATGGCTTAAATAAATCAGTAAAAATTTGAGGGAAAAATTTAATGTTTTGACTGTAGTCACTGCGTTAAACCAAGGCTGCGTTTATTTGATTAAAAATACAGTTAAAGAATCATATTGGGCACTATTATTAGAGTTTAGAACAATTCGAAAAATCTAATAGAAATGAAATAAAAATTAATTAAAATCAATAAAAACATATTTGCTTTAGTATTGTAACATCCGTGGTCTTTTGTCAGTCTTGTTTCCGTGTCATGTTATGTTTTGTTTTGATGTCCATGTGCTTCTGTGACCCAGTTTCCCTTGATTGTGTATCTAACCCACCTGTGTTTCTCCCCAGCTGTTTCCAGTCGTGTAATCAGTGTCTGTCTTTAAGTACTGTGTCTTTTGAGTTCTAGTTTGTCAGTCAATGTTTGTATGTACGTGCTTTATTCATTCCTGTGCTATAGTCTATGTTCGTTATTGGATACTGCTCCACGTTTTGTTTGCCTTTATTAAAAGTCTTTTATTTTACGTTTTGTCTACCCGTGAGTTCCTTCACCTGCTCCAGCAGTACAACTGTTACAAGTATATTGTGAAATGTAATTTTTCATTACTCCAGCCTTCAGTGTGACATGATCCATCTGAAGTCTTTCTAATATGCAAATATGAAACATTTGTTATTATCTTCAAGTTGAAATAATATTTTTTCATATAATATTTTTTAATTTAATATTTTTTATGTAAACTGTAATTTTTCCCAGGATTCTTGGATGAATACAATATTTAGTAACATTAAAAATGTTTTTACTGTCGCTTTTCAATGTTTGCCATATATCATCTAAAGAGAAAAACATAATAAAAATATCATATTTAGAGAGAAAAATTATAGTAATTAATTTACAATATTTAATAAAAAAAATTCTGATCAAATTTAAAACCAAGGACAATTTCAAAAATGATTGAAATAATTGCTGGATAAATGAATGATTGAGTTAGAAAATGACTGAGCAAGTGAGCGTGCAATAATGTATGTGAGTCTTTAGTGTTTGTTTCACAATGACCATTTATAATCTGTCTATACATTTGCGTTATTGTGTATATGCTTGGTACCTGGTATAGTATGAGACCAGTGATGCATTACGTATTCCTGCGGGGCTGCAGCGTATAGTGTAGTTGATGATTCGCACATTGCTAAAGTGAGGTTTCTCCCAGCGGAGCCAGATAGAGGTGGAACTGTTTGCACGAGCTCTGACGCTGATGGGTGGCAATGGTGGGAAAGAGTCTGTCGTCAGCACTAAGAAAACAACACACACACACAAATTTAGTCTGACTTAAATCGACAGGGCAGCAAGATATCATTTGATCTCAACAAAACCACACACACCTCGTGTGAGCTTCTCTGTTCTGCCCTTCCAAACAGCAGGATAACCCTCAGTCTGTTTGTTAAATGGCCAAACTTTCACCTCATACAGCTGATCAGGAGCTGAAACAAACAAATATAACTTCACATGCTTGTACTCTATAACATTGTGCATTCTTTGCATTCATGCTTGTGTAGGCCAGTGTTATTGTATAAATAATATACATAATTAATATATAATAATTAGAATATATATACAGTATACATATATATATATATATATATA
>JAUCNO010001819.1:8594098-8611208 GCA_032353835.1 Enteromius viviparus
GAGAGACCAATTGCCTTTGAGCTTTAAACAAAAGGCCAATGAATATTGGCGTGCATTTGATTGCGCTCAGGTGCACCGCATCACTGCTTGAGTATAAGAGGGCACAAGTGGAATGCACATGCAGATTTTCGCTTCAGAGCCGCTACAGGAGACCCCCTCTGTGAGTTAGTTCTAGAGAATGCTCAAGGAAGAGTCCTGATTTTAAGAGTTCCTGCTTTCCTGCTCTCTCGTCTGACAGTGTTTCATCTGGGCGGCTGTCAGCTGTCAGCCTTTTTAAAGGCTTGTGTGCCAGTCATCTCGCATATCCAGTGAGCAAAAGACCTCTGAGTGCATGGAGTTGCCGCGTTAGGTCTTCCCTAGCCAACCAGGAAAAAGAGTGAATTTTCCCACGGTTGGTAAAGCTTTCTTTAGAATGTCAAACCGGCCGTGCGTTTCTGGATGCGGAGTTTCCTCACCTCTTGGATGGACATGATCGTTGTCTCGTGTGTCTGGGCCGAGTGCACGCTGAGACGGCTTTTGTGGATGGTCAATGCGTTCATTGCGAGTGTATGACCAGGGCTACATTGAAGTCCCGCCTCTCCTTAGCGAGACGGCTCCCCTTGCGTCCTTCCCGCACTGCGGCGAGGCACCTAGGGGACTTCCATCAGAGGGTGGCAGCATCAGAGGGTGAGTCTGATGGTGAGGTTGAAACCGCTTCGGGAGCGCACCGCGGTGTCTGCCCTGTCAGCGGCGGATACCGAACTGTTGGCTCTGCTAGGTAGGAACTTGCTGCGCCACTCCTACGGGATCCGTGTGCTATTTTCTCTCAGTGTTCCTTTAACTGTGCGTAACCTGAGTCTTCCCTGCCCCGCAGTCGGACCTAGAGCAGAGTAGCTCCGGCTGTGCTTCCTCTGGGTCTCCTTCGCCCAGTAGGTCTGGCAACAAATCTCAATATTCCACAGTCAGCCAGAAGGCTGTGTTTCCCTGCAATTATATCCATAATCTTATCAATATATTGCTTCATTATTCCACTTGCTAGAACTGTGTGTTAACTCATGTGCTCCCCCCTCAACCACCTGCTTCAGCACCACTGAAAGCAACTCTGTGTGCCGCCTTCCTTGGGCCACAGAGAGTTGGGAAGGTTATGTGCAGATCCTCTGCTGACGAACTTGAAAAGTAGATCTCGCCTGTTGGCGGGGGGTCTACGCGTAACGTGGCCCCAGAGTCGTGGCCTGTTCCATGGGTGTTCCCATATGTAACGTCGAAGTGATTCAACTGAAAGGGTAACGTCTAGATAATGAACGTAATCCACGTTCTCTGAAGGAGGGAACGGAGACGTTACACTTTCTCCGGCCACGACTCTGAGGTCGTGCTGACACCGGCCCGGCTCTTCAGCGAAAACCTGCATTTGCATTCCGCTCGTGCCCCTCGTGCCCTCGAGTTCCCATATGTCACGTCTCCGTTCCCTCCTTGGGTTACGTTCGTAACCTAGACGTTTCCTTCCTCAGATCATTTTATAACTGCCATATCCACTATATCCACTAAGCACATTCAAAAATACAGTCACTGCATTTAGCATCAATTGAGCTGTTGTGTAAATGTTATATTAGAAATGCAGTTTCAAGTACATTTGTGTCTGAAAGTATAATTTATGTCAATAAAGTTGCTCTTCAAATCTCACCAAGGCCTGTGACCTCATGATGTTTAACTCTCTTCCTTAGTTTGATTTGTTGAATCCTCTCGTTGATCATAGGCTTCTCCTCATTAGGCAGCTCTTCTCCATCCAATTCCCGCCAGGAAAGCTTATAACCGGTGATCTGAGTATGATTGGGTGGTGGCTGCCACGTGACATGGAGGGAATGCATTTTGGCTCTCACTTTGAGCTCAGTGGGAGCAAAGAGCACTGGGAAAGACAACAGAGGGAGTTAGTGAGAACGGGGGTGTGTATTTTGTGTGAGCATGCTGGCAGGGCAGTACAAAGCAGTGGCGCCTCCAGGATGAAGGATGCTGAAAATTTTATACAATTTAAACTAGTATTCTAAACAACCAAAAATAAGCTACAAGCTTATTCAACTACAGTAATTCACGTGGATCAGAATAATTAGATTATTTAATTTTCCCACGTTTAACTTCCCATTTAAGCTTTAAGAATAGACAATGGGAAACAGCTATAAGAGAGAAACCCTAATCAATTTGTTTAAAAATAATTTACTTAATTTCATTTTATAAGCCAAAATTGAAATAATAAATAATTAAATTGAAGATAATATAAATTAAATAATACAATCATGCAATTTAATAAAATACCTAAAATAATATAAGGCAATGGATTGAACAGAAGATACTTATATTCATTATCATATTTTATGCTAAAATGTATAAACAAAAAGGATAGCAAGTACATTTATAATGTTACAAAAGATTCTTAATTTTAAGAAAAGTGGTAGGTTTTTTTGGTTTTACTTTCTACATGACAATTTCCACAAAAATATTAAGCAGCACAAATGTTTTCAACAATGATATCAACAGGAAATTATTCTTGAGCAACATAGCAGCTTTCTGAAATTCAGCTTTACAATCACAAGAATGCATTTACATTTTGTAATAATATTTCACAATATTACTGTTTTAATCAGATTTTTATGAACTGCAGAGTCGAACAGTAGTGCATTTAGGACTTTGTACCAGACCATAGATTTGAACTTTGCACCAGGGCAAAAATGATCTAAACAACACACAAAAAAATTACTTGCATAAAGCATGTGGTGACATATGCTTACTTGAGTTTTTCATTTATCGTTTCATGTATGATTATATAGTTCATCACTAGAAATTTACTATTTATTCTGAAGTTGACCTAAAATGTATACAATCCTGGTGATTGCGAGACCAGTGGGGTGGTCGGTGTTGTTTTAGGGGATCAACGGCCCACCGGCTGCCCCTTGGAGCCACCACTGCATATAAGTTTAACCTTGTGCGAGTTGAAACTGGAATCAGTGTGCATAAAGTGCATGGTGTTTATGTGTTTACTCACCCTGAGTAAGGTTTGGTGTGTGGTGCGAGGCCCACTCAGAAGATTGACTGAACCCTGCTCGCGTTCCCGCCGCAATCCGGAGCTGGTACGTTTGATTTGGTTTCAGATCCCTTAGAGTCACCTGTGTCTCATTTCCACCCACTTCCACAGAGTAGATGTGATCCACTGGAGAGTACACACACACACACACAAACAAGTACCAGAAAATAAGCATGCCAGTGAATATAATTTCTGCAGCTGGCTGATAGAGGAGCATGAACAATGAGTGTCTGAACTGAGTTTGTTTCTGTGTCTCATTCTGTGTCACAGACCATCAGACCGAATCTGTCTTTTGTTCCACCTTTATTGCTGTTCATTAAGCATCCAGAGCTCTAATAGAGCAGGAGCAATCTTCGTGTCTTTGTCATGCAGCTTGAATACCCCAGACATGCCTGCTGCCCTACTAGCGAATACAGATGATGCACAAAGCTACGAATTCAGGAGCCATGCTTTTATCATGTTGCGAGGTCAAGGTCACATCCTAGCCCTATACTGTTTTATATTATATATGCAAATTTCAAAGGCCTCCAAATTATCAACGTAATCAAAGCTGGCTGAAATACCTGTTGTATACAATCTACTACATTGAGGAATCTACCGTTGTCGTCTGATTGATAGGTGGTCCTTTTATCAAGAAAAGGGCCTTTACTTTTAATTCTATTCAACAAAAACACATATGTAAAGTTAATTAATTAATTATTTTCTTTATTTTCTTCTTTATTTTTATAAATTTTACATTTTTCCATTTGAAAAAATTGGATTAATTGATATGTCAGGCTTCGCAGGGCTAAGCCGAGCACAAGGTAAGTAGGTGGCGCTGTCTTACTCTGCTCCAGCGCTCTGTAGTCAATGCGGTAGCGTGTGATGGCCCCGCGGCTCAGCTGTGAGGACAGAGGCAGCCACATGGCTCTGATGTCAGTGGGAGAAGTGCTCAGCAGGGACAGTTGTGGAGAAGCACTGGGAACTGTGGAGAACACAAAGCAAGCAAAAATATGGATTGTATACACTACTATGAATTTATACTATGTGCTAAATACTCTAGTCTGTTGTCTAGTGTATTCTTTTCCTAAGGCTATTTTATCACTCAGCATTGAAGTTGAATATCCCCTCCCATTCTTCCATTGCGCTACGTATGGAAAGCCGTAACCCTTGAGTGTCAAACATTACAATCTTTATTTGTTTAGTTAAATAAATATATCATTTGGGCATTTGAAATGCACACTACTCAACACTCAATACTTGAAAACGGCACAGAGTAGTATGCACATTAGGATGCACCTACCTAGTATCTATTGCACAGAGAGGTCATTTATTTTTCTCTGGCCACCAGAGGGCACCCATATGAACAAAAATTGCTATTATGTATTAACCTCATTTTTCTTCACAAAATTAGGCTATTTTCTGTAAATCTACTAGGCTACAGGTAAATGATCATAAGAATAAAAAAAGTGCAGTAAACCTAGTATTTCTTTCCCTATGGAAATTAATAGAGACAAACAACTGTTCTTCAAAACATCTTCTTTGGTGTTAAGAACATAAGAAAGAAACCGGATTTTAATTTTGAGGTAAACTGTATCTTTAAAACCTGACCTCTTCCCATTAGTCAGTGCTCACCGTCCTCTAGCATCTCCACTGTAGCGGGCTGTGATGGGCGGCTGGCACCCATGGGCGAGTAGGCCACTACATAGAAGGTGTAGGCTGTGTGAGGGAGCAGCTCCTTTACGTGCAGCTCTGTAGTGTCGTTATTCACTGCAAACTGATACTCCATGTTGTCTGAGCCTGTCAACACACAAATAGTGCATTTGTTTTTTAAATATTTGACCTTAAGCAAAATATTTTTTTTAACAGTCCTTGTGTCTACAGTATGTGTTTCTAAATGAAGGGAAGCATAACCCCCATCAACAACAGCCGGAGCTTACATATGGCTTGTGGTTCTGTACAGCCGCGATCTATGAAGTGGATTGGCTTCGCTAAAGTAATGAGGCAGGATTTTTCTCTGTGGACTGATCCACTTAGGCTGGCTACACTCAGGCTAATGAGAAACACTGCAGGTCAAACAGGGACTCCAGAACTGCTGCTAACAAAACAGCAAAGTGCTCAGTGCTGAAGTTTTTTTATTGTAGTATTATTTCTATACTATTATGGCATTTATTAATTTTTGTATTTACAGTTTTCAGTTTAACTTCAGAAATTTTTTGTGCTGTGACTTTCATTTGATTATTTTTCATTAAATTTCAGTCATTTTGGTTCTTTAACTTACAATTAATTTTATTTCTTTTAGTTGCCAAGACAATGTTTCAAATATTAATCTTCCAGTTAATCTTCATTCATCATTTTTTATCAATATTCAATTGTATGTCAAAAAGAACAAAACACACATTTAATTAATAGTTATAGTTAAAAAAGAATATATGGTTACCGAGAACCATTTTATACTTACATTGTTTTTCTAAAAAAATAAATAAATAAAATCACAACAAAATAATGCTCTATTTAACATTTTTGGTCAGATGCAGAATGTGCAGAATATTTTAGACCACCAATTGTGGGACTCGCTGTAAATCCATATAATTTTTTGCTATATGATAACGTATAATATAAAGCTACGAGAATACTTTTTGTATAACAAAACAAAATTAACAAAAGATAAAAATAATTTTATTTATTTATTTTATTCTCTTCTGCATCACTGTCCTCCACCATTATCGAGAATACCACAAAGGTTGACATGAGGACAT
Source organism: Enteromius viviparus (assembly GCA_032353835.1). NCBI lineage: Eukaryota > Metazoa > Chordata > Actinopteri > Cypriniformes > Cyprinidae > Enteromius > Enteromius viviparus. Next base: position 8,599,889 of record JAUCNO010001819.1, read on the forward strand.
GAGGTTGACTAATTAATGAGTTTTTGGGTGAACTAATCCTTTAAATATAGATTATGGATTCTCCATGAGTATTTATAAAAGTTATTTAATATGTTACCACATTATGAATGATCTCATTACTAGGCAATATTTCTTTACTCCCCATTCTGAAATTTTAAATACATAAAAACAGCCATTCTCTTACCTGCTGTGCGTTGATAGTGTACTGAAAATCCAATGATCTGGTCACTATTATGTTCAGGTGGGTCCCAGGTTAGCAGGGCAGAAGTGCTAGAGTGGGGTATGGCCAACACATGACGAGGAGGGCTAGGCAGACCCTCCCTCACGATGACGGACAGCTTGGCAGTGGCACAAGCGGTGCCCAGGCTGTTGGCAGCAATACACTGGTAGTACCCCGCATCGTCCAGCCGCAGCTGGTTGATGAGCAGAACTCCAGGGTTCTGAGTCTTAACACGGGCATTAGACTGGACCGGTTCTCCATTCTTCAGCCAGCGCAGAGCAGGGGGAGGGTCACCAGAACTATTACACACAAACCGAGCCGTATTCCCCCGGGACAGGGACACTGCCTCAGGAGGCTGGAGGATGACTGGTGGAGCTGGGCAAAGTGAATTGGGAAAAAAGAAAAGTGGAGAAAAAAAGAGTGATATTGAGGATCATATAGAAACATCGCTACAATGTGTTAATGCATGAAGCCCAATGAGTTAAAACTTAATAATGTAGGTTAATGTACTGTTTTAAATGTACCATACAAAATGTAGATGAGCTGGTTTCTTCATCAGAACAGATTTGGATAAATAGCATTACGCTTGCTGACCAATAGATCCTCTGCAGTGAATAGGTACCATAAGAATGAGAGTTCAAACATCTAAACAAATTCATCTACATCTTGGGAAGCCTGAGGGCAAGTAAATTTAATTTTGGGTTGCATAGTTTTTGGAGAAATAATTATGTTGTACTTCCATGCAGAGCATTCTTGTTTGTTTTATGTTTTTGGTTGAGATTTCTATTTAAATAAGTTTTCCATATGAAATGTCCTTATGAAATCCCAAGCACCTACAGTAGCAAGACCAAAAGATAAGTCAGTGCCTCATTTAGTGTATGAATGGCCACAAAGTTCCTCTACGGTTTGACCACATCACACAGTTGGAGCTGTTCAAAATTCTCATTAGGAAGCAAAGGAATCACTTAAATGTGTGGATCAGAAACAGTGACCTTGATCCTTGTGATTCTTCCAGTGACAATTTATTGTTTGGGGTGTTTTTCTCATTGTGAATAGACAATATGTATCTCCTTCACTGCTAAAATTTGCATCTGTTTGGGACAAACACAAATACAGTAAATACTACACTATTACTTACACTAATAAACGATAGTACTATCATAACATTGTGTGTGTGTGTCTGTGTCTGTGTGTATGTATACAATTTATATATACCACCTATGAATTGTACATCCATTCAGCAAGGTCAGCAACCATCTGTTTTTTTGTTTTGTTTTGATTTTATAATATATCTTATAATGTAGTGAAAAGGGAAAATTCTTACAGTACAGCCATTAAAACTACTACCCAAGGATTTTTTTGTGCTTGATGAATAAGGTATACAGCTTCCCATATGCTAGATTCACTGATTCTGAATCAGTAAGACTTATTGTGTATTTTGTTGCATTTACAATCCCCCAGTACTGTGTTCAGCATTTATTCAGAATAGGCAGGATCCATTTAAAGTAAAACACACTATTACCCAGAACTCGAAGTTCAGCGGGAGATGAGACGAAATCTCTGGTCTTGGGTTTGTTGGCACGACACACATACACTCCAGCATGGTGACTGCGGGTGTCAGGAATCACTAGGTTGGTTGCCAAGACAACCACATCTGTAGCTATAGGCTTCCCATCTATGCATCCCAAAGGAGTGGTTGTGTAAAAAAGCAAAAAATGAAAAAGAAAATGAGAATCTAATTAATCAAGAGTGTTCAAGCAGTGAGATTTCAAAATTAAAACAGCTGTCAATTTGACAAATAGCAATTTTAGGATTTAAGCCTAATTATACTAAATGTAAAATTCATAAAAAATTACATTTTAAAAGCATTAATAAAAAGTTTTTAAAGGAACAGTTACAAGAAATGTGACATGTAATTCTGTCACCAACTACCCTGTTGTAATACATGTTGTTCTGAATACGAAAACAACGAACAGGGCCAAAGGTTTAATGATTAAACATTATTTTAAGGTGTCCTTGTTACAGTATAATTATTTATTTAGTCACTGAGTAATATTAATTAACTACATGTCCTTACTATACGGTTTGAGTTAGGATTAGGGTGTGGTCTAGGATTACTTGCATGCAATTATGCAAAATGTATTGTTAATATAATAACAATATTATTAATAATAATAATAATTACACATAATGTCTAACAAGGACACCTAAAAATAAAGTGATACTGCTTTAATATTCTAATAAAAGATGCAAACAACAGCCGCATCCATACAACATTTCTCATTCTGTAATTTTCATTGATGTCAGAAAGAAAAGTCTTTTGTGTCTGAAGCAACATAAGGGTAAAAAAATATGCAAATTTGTAATTTTGAATGAACTATAATAGCATGCAAAGCACATCATGAACCAGCAGAGGTCAGTGCAGCACTGGAGGAGGTACGGCATACATTAACGATTCCTAGACACTGACCGTCTGCGGCTGCCATATTAGCGCTCAAACAAAGAAAAAAGACACCTCATGAATTTTTACAACATCTTGTTAATTTTTCATGAAGCCTAATGAGAATAACGCTCTCAGTTATACAGTCTTGGCATTATTGTAGGGGAAAGGGAACAAAATGAGGTCCGTAATGAACCTGGATGGAGGCAGTAACAGTGGGGTTGAAGGGTGGTTGTGTATTGGGGTGTCTTCTGCAGCAGAGCCACGTGTCTATAAACCAAACATATAAGCTCACCAATACGTCACAACTTGTGTGGGCTATTTACATTTTCCCATGTGAGCACTCAAAAGTTCACTGAACACAGCACTAATTACATTTCAGTTATTCAGCTGACACTTCAATACAACAACGCAAGTATTACAAGTACAACGTCTCCTAATCAACCAGAGGTCTCAAGTGCTTTATTCAAAGGAACAGCAATACTTTGTTTCAAGATTTTAAGCCTGCCAGGGTTTGAAACTACTCCGATTTAAATCTATATTGTGCGCCTTGGTCCACATGGGTCTAACTATTTTTGGTTTGGGGTTCTTAAATTCTGACCATTCAGGTGGGGTGACGTTTTTGTTTATGGGCCAAGTTCAGGCACAATGTACAGGCCGGGTACACATGCAGATTCCCAAAAACCTTCAACATGTCAGTTAATCTAGACCTGTTAACAGCATCACTTTCAGTCTGTTACAGTAGAGTGGGTTACAGATATATGTGTGTGTGGGTGTGTGTGATATACAGTATTAGTGTTTGCGCCTTACCCTGTCTGCTCCATGATACAAAAGGTTTGGGTTCACCCTGAGCCATACATTCCATCACAGCCGGACGACCCATGACCACTGTAGAGTTACGAGGTGGAGCCACAATCACGACCTCACTCTCTTGAGTCAGACCTAGAGAGACACAGATTATAAGTGTGTGTTTGTGTACGAAACAAGAGCATGTTCATCGTCAGGCACAGTGGTTTGCTTGAGTGAAAGTAGCATTAGGTGAAGCAACTGACCTGAAAGAGGACACTGTTTCCTCTTTTGCTCACAGGAAGTGAGAGAGACAAAGATAGAATGAGATAGTATTGAGATGAGAAGGAAATAGTAATGAAACAAAGTGATGAAGAGATTGAGACAATGAAATTCAGATCTTTTAAGGCCAAAGATGAGAGGCGTTATTTATCTGGGTTGCAGCTGTCGCATACAGATAAAATATATGGTATATATATTTAAATTAATATATATAAAAATATAAAGATATTTTCTATTCTATGGAGTGTTGCTTATAGACAGATAGACAGACAACATTGATTAAACATGGTATATAAAAAAATGCAATGTTTAATTATAAATTATATGTTAAGTGCTAAAGGCCCTGATCCTGTGAGCCTATATGAATTCAATAGACACATATCATGATGAAGTAAAACATAAGCGTGCAGCTATGGATACAGTATGACGGTCATAAATTAATCACTCTGATTACATACAGCAGGAATCACATATGCATGAGAGCACAGGGATTTAAAATGGGTCAGATTTCTGAGGCTACAGGGTGCACAGTAAAAAAGCAATGTGAGTGCGCATCTGTATTTATGCAGGTACACCAGTGGACGTGCATATGTGGTTAAAACAACAGCAATACTTAGCCCACGAAGACCCACTTGAACAACAGCAAAGGTTTGGGCTTTCAAGATTAAGTGAGTACGTAACAAAATATTCAGGATCAAGCAGATTGCTGATGAGCCAAACTACAGCCTCACTTCGCAGTGGGATGAAATTCCTAATTTACACACACATAAAGACTGGTACTGTGTACTTGAGCTGTCTGGTCTCAGGGGCAAAAAAGCAATGCATTCACAAAGCAAAACTATGATTTCCTCAAGGTGAAGACTGCTCTCTTTTAATCTGTCTTTTTCTCAATTCAGCATGATTTTATTGGCATGACTAAAAATATTACATACTGACAAAGCTGAGGATGTATGTAAAAAGAAAGCAATACATTAAAAGCTAACATAAGTTAGGCAACACATAGCATAAGAATGACTGTGTTTATGTAACAATAAAGGCCATTTTCATTACATAAGATGTCTGCATATACACACAGACACACAGGGTCACCATGGTGAAGAAAAGCGTACAGAAAACACACCGGGATAATACATATTCAGCCACAGAATTGCAGACAGTGATGTGAAAACATCAAGCAGCCAGTGTTGCTCTACGATGTCCTTCTCCTGTCATGATTGAAATGCAGCTTGAGGTTCTTCGATTCTTTACTTACTTAATAATAAAAGAAGAACAATAAGATGACACATAAACAACTCCTTTTTCTCAGGAGAACTTGTTTGCATTCAGCTTTTCTTTCTCTCATTCTACATTTCTCATCTCTATCTGTAGAGGTGCAGCTTTATTAACCAAATATCAAAGATATTCCAAGGACAAAAACTGTTTAAACTTCAGCAATGTATGAAGTACAGCTCACATAGTAGTCACTTTCCACATCTTTCACTACTTAAGCAATTTTGTTTTCCTCCATAAAAAAGAGAAGCTTTATAAAGCCACTGATACAAATAAAAGGGTTAAAAGTGCAAAAGGGAGTAAAAGAGAAGAAGATGGAGAAAGATAAATTTGGAACAATCAAAGAGATGGCTTAAAAGATGAATGTGTGTCACAGAAAACACACACACACATACACAGAGAGAAAATCATTCAGGTCTCTGGCTGATAACACAGAAACATAATAGAAATGAGCAAAGGTCAGAATGGAGATTTAAGTTGTTCAGAGGTGTGTGTGTGAAGTGGGGTTAAAGGCTGAGACTGACTTCATAGCATTACCGATCCGTCTCCCTCGTCTTCCCACACTCCCTTTTATTTCATTTAGTTCTTTATCTCACTAGCTTTCTCTGTCTTTGTTCCTCATCTCATTCCTCTCTCCCATCCCTCCTTTTGCCCCCCTCCATTTCATCAGCCGAGCAGCCTTAAGGACAGCAGGAAATCAATTCTGCCTGCAACACAGACCACCTCTGCAGAGGGCACTTATACACACACAACATTGAAAGTGCCACTGCAGATATTCAAACTTTATTTCAAACAAAAGTAGGAGAACCATTTCATGAATCACTATTCCATTATTCCAAAATTGCTCAGAGTATTCTGAAAATATACTGTCTTCAATTTACCAAATCAAAAATGTGCACCAAAAATCTGCACAGTATAAGAAATCTGGTAATTCATCATAGTAAAGTACAATAATCCGCTTGTTAACCTGCCATGTAATGAATACTGTTTCTGGCCTCCTCTACGCTTCAGTGGGGAATAGTACAGTATCTCAATAGCAACATTTGTAGCTAACATTTAAGGTAAGCTTTTAAAAACTTATGATGTACACTAGGGTTGTGCACTAGGGATGTACACTCCAAGGCTTAAGCTATGTCGGACACCAATATTTTAATGATTCAGAAAAGATAAATCACTGTCTGGCCAGCTGAGATTTCAGTATGAAGATATGGAGATAGGTTTGAATCATGACATTTTGGTAGTATAACAGCACATTGTGAGTGTATATTACTACCCTACTGTCATTAATTACTTCCAAGTAAACCTGTAGGACCTTCTCTTCAGAACACAAAGTGAGGAATTTTTGATCAATTCTGACAGCTGCATGACCCTGTTTGTCATTTACATGCAGACAGCTTAACGCGTACCTTGTGATGTGCTCAACACTGTGTTTGAATTGTTGAATAAAGTTGTTACTTTTGGGGCTTTTTGCAAACAAAAGGTATTCTTGTTGCTTTATAAAATTATGGTTGAACCCCTGATGTCACATAGACTATTTTATCGATACCCTTTTTGTTTCTGAGCCTGGGAAAATTTCAGTTGCTGTCTATGAAGGATCAAAATGTTTAATTTGTTTTCCCAAGATGGACGAAGGTCTTATGGGCTTGGAACGACATGAGGGTAAAGACAGAATTTTTATTTTTGGGTGGACTACCCCTAAAAGATATCAGGCAATTAAAAACTACATTGGCGGACCTTAATTTTAAGACAAATATGGTCCAATGAATTGTATTAATGTGTTCTATTTTGTATATTTTCTTTATTGATTTTTCACAGGTGATTTAAATTAAGCATTGCGCTATGTTTTGTTTCAGGGCTCAAGAAAATCTCTTCCTTTAAACTTAACTGATAAAAGACATTATTATTTTTCTCTATATTTTTTTTAAGTGCACCTGGATACCAAAATAGGCCACTTAATTCCAAGAGTCAGAGGCAAGAAAACGAAAAAACAACTTCACAACATGATAACTAACACTTTTAAGAATTCTGGTGTAGACTATATAGTATTTTCCCAGAATGCACTCACTGACTTCTGAACGTCCTTCTAAGCCATTACTGTGCGAGTCAGAGAGATTAGGTGAATAGAGCTTATATATGAGTATATGTGAAGTACAGATTGTGAAAAATCAAAGGTCATATATGATGGGGTACTTGGGAACAGGTCTTTGTGTTATACCTGGACTAACTGTGAGTGAAGCCTCTTGGCTGAAGCGCTTGCGGGCAGAGTTGAAGGCCACGCAGCGGTACAAGCCTTCATCTTCTTTAGAGACCCCTAAAATCTGCAGCGCCCCATTAGGAAGGGATATGAACCTGCATGAGAGAGAAAGAGATTAGCATTAGCATTAGCATTCCTGAATCACCCAAAAACAACACATTTATTTGAACTGAAGCTACGTTTAAGCATACAGATATACAGATATTCTGCAGAAATAACATAGTGGGGGAGTGAAAAATGGCATAGAAAAGAAGCAGAAACACAAGTCTAGTCTATAGATCCAGGAGAACAAACCAATATGGCAGCTTGTGTCTTCAAAAGTCACTTTCTCTCAAAGACACTTGCTTTTTCTCTCTCTGTTTGTGGTGGCGAGGTCAGGTTGCACTAATATTCATTCCATGGTCATCTCTCTCCCCATAGACCACTTTCAAATCCCCTTTTCATTCAGGACCGATACTATACACCATTAATCTTGTAGACTCATCCCCAAGAGCAAAAGACTCTGGCAGAAAAGCCACAAAGACCAAGGTTGGGTGAATTTGTGCACCTGTGAGTGCGAGCGGGTTGAAATCGGGTGCGTGTGACTTGCTATTGTAAAATTCATTGGTGCTGAAAGAGTTCAGCTGAGGACATGTCCACACCAGAGCTACACCTCCAGCGGCGCAGCACCGCCTCAGCTGCGCTTGGGATGTAAATGAGAGAGTGACTGCAGCAGCCGCCAGAACACGACAGGGTGAATTAATGCACAGCTAATGTGCAAGTGTGTTCTCATTAATATGGAGAGGGGCAGCGAATACAAAAGACACTTTTTACGGACACAAAAGGAAGCATCCAAAGCAGACGGCATAATCTCTGAGGCACGTTTTCCAACAATCTGTCTCACTTTTTAAGTTGGATTTCATTTGTAATTCCAAACTGTTTGAGACAAAAGCACTGTAAGCAATGTGAAGATGCAGTGACAAATTTCTTAAGCCTACTAGAATTTCTACTACCTCTGCTGTGCATATAACCTTAATTCACAAACTCACATCTAAAACATAAGCAGATAAACATATGTTAAACAGGTTGGTAAGGCCGAGTAAATACATCTGGCTAGCTATCGAAGAGAGTCAGTGCTGCATGATCCTTCACAAATCATTCTGACATATTTGCATTTATATTTATTCATTTAGCAGACGCTTTTATCCAAAGCGACTTACAGGTGGGGAAACATCAAACAATTAGTCCTAAAATGGCAAATGACTTAGGAAGTGCTCATAATACCATATAACAGGCATTGTTCAAATAAGTACAGACTAGAAAGGAAAAGAAAGAGTAGGGTTAAGGATTTTTTTTTTAATGATGTCAAATAGTGTTGAAAGAGATATGTTTTCAGCAGTCATTTGAAAGTTGTAAGGGAGTTGGCATTTCGGATCACAATGGGAAGATCATTCCACCAGCCAGGAACGGTGTAAGAGAATGTTCTGGAAAGAGATTTTGTACCTCTTTGAGATGGTACAACAAGGCATCAATCACTGGCGGATCTCAGAGTTCTGGAGGGAGTGTAGATTGGTAGCAGTGAGTGGTAAGCGGCCATATGCAAGCATCAGTGTCTTGAATTTGATGCGAGCTACAATTGGGAGCCAGTGCAGGGAGATGAAGGAAGGTGTGACATGGGCCCTTTTGGGCTTGTTGAAGACCAGTTGTACTGCTCAATTCTGAATCATTTTTTGAGGTTTGTGCACGGGGGAATTGCAGTAGTCCAGCCTGAAGATGACCAGGGCCTGGATAAGAAGTTGTGTGGCCTGCTCTGTAAGAAAGGGCCTGATCTTTCTAATGTTGTGCTGCTCAAGAAACATTTCTAATTATTATCAATATTGAAAGCAGTAGTTCATATAAGAATTTTTGTAAAAACCATTTGTTTTGTTTTTTTAGGATTCACTAATGAATAGAAGGTAAGCATGTATTTTAAATTTAAAAAAAACTTTGGTATCCATAGTGTAATGACTAAAACTAAGGTGTGCGGATCCAAGTGCAAAATTCCTTTAATCATAGTCAATAGGCAGGGTCAAGACACGGGCAAATAGAAAAATAAAGGCAATGCAGAATCTAAGTCGTGTTACACAGGCAAATATCGTGGAAACCAGAAAACAATCATAATCCATGACACAGTCTAATAATCAGAAACCAGGAGATCAGGGCAGGGAAAGAAACTCTCAGTAATGACAGTGGAAAACAGAATAAGACTATGGGAATTGTTAATGAAATGAGTCCAGCTTAAATGCAGTGAGAAATGATGGTGTGGAAGATTACGAGCAGAAATGTGTGCAAATCTGAAACAGGTGTGGGTGTGTGGTGTATGTGGAGCTTGAGGGCACTCATGACATAGCCCCCCCCTTTAAGGAGCGGCTTCCAGTCTTAGGAGGGTGGTGGAGTGGAGGCGGAACAGTACTTAGAGTAGGGGGAGAGATGGAGGGTATAGTCGTCGCCAAACTGACAGGGATGACCTTCAGAGTGGCACAGGAGACAAAGACGCCCTCCAAGGCGGCTTTGGTGATAGTGGCACCTTCCAGAGCGGCACAGTAGTCAGAGACTAAGGCTAAGGCCACAGGGATTCCCTCCAGGGCAGAACAGGAGACGCCCTCCGAGATGGCTTGGATGACAGGAACCCCCACCTGGGGCAGCCGGTAGAGACTCTCTCCAGGGTGGGACCGGAGACAGAGCCATTCTCCAGGGCGGGTCAGGGGACACTGGCAACCTTCCAGGTGGGATTGGTGAGGTAGACACCCACCAGGGCAGTACTGCTGGCCATAACTCCGGGCCACGGCACTCCTGGCTGTAACTTGGGAACTGGACCATACAACGGCACTCCTGGCCGAGACTCGGAAACTGGACCAGATAACGGCTCTCTTGGCCTTGACTTGGGAACTAGACTGGACAACGGCTCTTCTGGCCGTGACTCGGGAACTGGACCTGACGGTGGAGCTTCTGGCTGTGATTCAGGGCTTAGACCCGACAACGGCTCTCCTGGCCGTGACTCGGAAAGGGGACCTGACAGCGGCACTACTGCCCGTGATTCGTAGCTTGGACCCGACAACGGCTCTCCTGGCTGTGATTCGAGAACGGGACCTTACAATGGTTCTTCTGGCCATGACTCGGGAACTGGACCTGTAAACTGCGGACTGGACTCCATGGGAATTTGCATCGGCACACCTGGCCGAAACTCTAGTGCGTGATCTGAATTTTGCACTTGGATCCGCACAACTCAGTTTGTAAAACTGGGTGACATATTCCTCAATCAGCAATCTGCCTTGTTTTAACTGGAGAAGTTGCTCCGTCGAATCTCTCCTAGACTGGGGTCCTCTAGAGGAATTGTTGGATCCTGTCATGGCAAAGTCTTCTGTAATGACTGAAACTTAGGTGTGGGAATCCAAGTGCAAAATTCCTTTAATCAGAGTCAACCGGCAGGGTCAAGACACGGGCAAACAGAGCAATAAAGCCAATGCAGAATCAAAGTCGGGGTACACAGGTAAATATCATGGCAACCAGCAAAGAATCACAATCCAAGACACAGTCCAAGAATCAGAAACCAGGAGATCAGGGCAGGGAAAGAAATGCTCAGTAATGACAGTGGAAAACAGATCAAGACTTTGCGAACTGTTAATGAAATGAGTCTGGCTTAAATGCAGTAAGAAATGAGGGTGTGGGTGTGTAAGATTATAAGCAGGTGGGTGTGCAAACAAGTGTGAAACAGGTGTGGGGTGTGTGGTGCATGATGGGGAATGAAGTCCCTGTGAAAGTGAGTCCCAGGGAGGTGAGATGATGTGATTGCCCTCTAGTGGAGCTAGACTTTCAATTGATTTAACATATCACTACTGAAAAAGTATTCATGTTAAAATCAAAACTCCACTAACCCCAAACTTAAAAAAATGTAGTGTAATGTAATTTTTTAGCTTTATTTTGAATGATGCACGCACACAAACAAGATCTATGCAAACTTTTCGTTCTCGATTTAATAATAATAATAATAATACATTTTATTTCAACGGCGCCTTTCATGGCACTCAAGGACACCTTACAGTCAAAGATA
>JAUCNO010001819.1:8611308-8621464 GCA_032353835.1 Enteromius viviparus
TTAATAAATCCACCCTCCGGGGTTTGTGTTCACTTCATCTCTGTCTCTTGTCGTGTTCTCTAGCGCCGCGGTTCACAATACACATACTATGGTTCAAAAATATGGGTAAAGTCAGATATTTGTTTTTAAAGATCTCTTAAAGGGGTCTTATGCTCATCAAGGCTGCATTTATTAGATTAAAAATCCAGAAAAAAACTGTAATATTCTGAAATACTATTTCAATTCAAAATAACTTCTATGTGAATATATTTTTAAATGTAATTTATTACTGTGATACAAAGCATCATTACTCCAGTTTTCAGTGTCACATAATCCTTTCAGTAATCATTCTAATATGCTTATTTATTACTAGAATTGTCAGTGTTGGAAACAGTTTTGCAACAATTTTTTTTGTTTTCTCAGGATTCTTTGATGAATAACAAGTAAAAAACAACATATTTTTTTACTAAATATAAAACATTTCTAAAATGTAAATCTATGCTATGACTTTTTTGTTCATTTAAAGTAATAGACCCTTGGTTAATAAAAGTATTAATTTCTTTCAAATAAGAAAGATTAAAAATACTGATTACTGATCCCAATCATTTGAACAGTAGTGTAACAGTTAACTATTGGAACAGTAGGTTTGAACAGTATCCATTTTAAATAAATGCTTCTCTTTTTAATATTTTGATAATCAAAAATACTATTAAAAAACTATTAAGCAGCTCAACTGTTTCCAACATTAATATAAAAAAAAATCAACATATTAGAATGATTTCTGAAAGATCTGAAAGTGACACTGAAGACTGCTTTGTATCACAGGAATATATTACATTTTAAAATATATTCACACAGAAAACTGTTATTTAAAATTGCAATGATATTTCACAATATTACAGTTTTGTATGGATCTAATAAATGCAGCCTTGATGAGCAAAAGAAATCTTAAAAACCATTAAATATCTTACTGACCCCAACAACGGTAGTGTATATGTATATATATATATATATATATATATATATATACTTTTTTTTTTACAAAAGCTGTCAAGTCGTCCTCTTCTGTACAAAGAAAATCTTTGATGAATAACATTCATTTGCGAGGTAAACAGACACACTTAATGAGTAATATTATAACATTATGTGGCAGTGACGGCTTTTAAAAATGGCCCCTATTCAAACTGTGATTCGTAAAGGAAGCTCCCAACAGAAGCTTCTGCTGGAAAGCAGTAAAAAGACTGATTTGTAAAGCTGCAATGCTTTTCAAGGATAACAGAATAGGATATAACACTGATCAGGCGCCTTGGAGAACATGTCTATTCTCAGAGTCTAAAAAAGACTATGATTATACAGTGTGTACTTAATGCTACACACCTGCATCTCTCTATGTGCAAGTGTTTTATGTGCATGCTTATGTGTATGTGACAGAAAGAGAAAGAGATGCTATTATGAAACAAAAATAGTTTCTAACAAAGCTAACAAATTTCTAGCAAATCCATAACGCACGTAAATATTTTCTGAATGTGTTATCAAAATGTGCAATCAGAGTTATAACACCATAACAAGGTTTTGTGCCAACACAGTATACTGTCAATACTTCACAAGATTACTGTGCTTTATAGCTAACAAGAGATTTCTTTTCAGATTTCATGCAGATTCTGTAGCTGACCTTTTCAGATTGGGTGAGTGAGTAACAGAAATTTGGCAGCCTCTGCTATAGAAAGCTCCTTGTTTATCACATGACATGACATACTTTAAACCAATGACCTGGACTTCATTTGATGCAACAGTACCCTGCCCTCTGCCTCACTCTCTGTGATGCCCATCTCTTTGATGGGGCCCATGCCCAACACTTTGACCTCTGATGGGCCTCTTGTACACAAGAGTCATTGATTGGCTCCTGTCATGTGCAGTCTCTCCTGCTCTATGTTGACAAATTGCAAAAGCTACTGTAACATACACACACTTGAAAAATGGTATAAAAAACGTGTTTGTCCTGTGAAATGAACTGGCAATACTGTTACATAAATTCACTGGGTTTGGCTAGCTTGTTTTAAACAATTTGTAATTTGAAATCTCTTCAAACACACAAAATAATCAAATAAGTTGAAAATCTATAGGCATACCAAATATTTATTCAATAGATTATTTTATTAACCATTAAGCTGAGTTGAATCAAATGAGAGTCAAATGTTTTCAAATGAACAACTAAAGCATATAAACAAACCGAAATTGAATGAATATTGAGATATATATTGAGAGAAACTTGAGGTGAAAACAGCACCAATGTGATTTTGTTTTTACAAAAATTTAATGTGTCTTAAGTGTACCCATTAGTTATAATTTACTACATAATCAGCAGAGGTGGTCAACCGATGCTACGCTATTCAGGAGACACATACTCCAGAGCTACACTCACAGACACTATGTCTAATGAGCTACCACCACTAGGCACACCACAAGTATTCTCTAGACAAAACACATAATTGGAGGAGCTGGGCAGCTTCTAACATGACCGCAGGCCATTATCTGTTAGGATAGGTATAGTTTGAATGAATCAGACAAGTTCTGTGAATTCTAATATGAGTAATACCTTTCAGTTACAGAACTACAAAACTACCTGGTAATTTTGTGGAGTAGTGTTGTGCAGTAAAAATTCACTTTTATGATAGAACTGCATATGTATTATTTTTATATTATAATAATGGTTATTCATTTATATTAACAACAGAATTAAAAAATAGAATTTATATTAAAATTGCTCCATGTCCATCGTCGCATAGAAAAAACGTCTAGGTAACGAACGTAACCCATCCAAACTTCAAATCTTTTGAAAAAGGCCAATTAATATATTGGCGCGCAATAATTACAGCCAGGTGCACCTTATCACGTTCGTAACCTAGATGTTACCCTTTCAGTCAAATCAATTCGACGTTACATATGGGAACAGACCCATGGAAAAGGCCACGACCCTGAGATGGAGACACCGGTGCTGGCAGGCTGTATTGCAGCATGTCGACAGGAGAGTCTGCACGTAACCATCCCAACGCCCAGGGGGCCACACTTGGGGTGCCAGCTTCAGTTAATGATATTTTAAATTTAAAGCTGTAGCATGGTTTGGGGGGGCGGAGACATGAAAAGGTATTTTACATGGAAAATTTTAGGGAATGCACTATATCAATAAGATATGGATATAAGTGAAGGGAAACACAGCCTTCTGGCTGACTGTGGAACAAAAATATTAGCCTCAACCACTGGTGAAGGAAGTGAATATTAAGATAAAGCACATACCTGACGTGAAAACAGCATTGCAGAGGCTACACTCCTTGTGGAGTGGGCTCTCAGACCTAGGGGACACGGTTCTCCCTGAAATAAATATGACAGGGAGATGGCCTCCACCACCCAATGGGCCAGCTAAAAAAGCATTACCTTTCTGCTGACATCCAAAGCAGACAAAGAGCTGCTGAGAGTGTCTGAAGCTCTGAGTGCGGTCAACATAGAGGCGCAGTGCGCGTACTGGACACAGCAACTCTAAGGCCGGGTCTGCCTTCTCCTGGGACAGAGTTTGCAGGTTCACTACCTGATCTCAGAAGGGTAAGGTAGGAACCTTGGGCATGTAGCCGGGCCGAGGTCTCAGTGTTACGTGAGAGTCAGCCGGGCCGAACTCTAGGCACTCTTCGCCCACAGAAGGCTTGGAGGTCCCCAACCCTCTTGATGGAGGCCAGAGCAATCAGGAGCACTGTCTTTAGTGACAGGTATTTCAGCTCGACTGATGCTAAGGGCTCAAATGGAGCGACGGCAAGGTCCCAAGAGGGTACCGAGGGCGGTCTCGGGGGATTAACCCGATGCGCACCTCTGAGGAACCTTACGATGAGTTGATGCTTACCTAGAGATTGCCCCTCAACTGCATCATGGTATGCTGCGATGGCAGCAACATACACTTTAATAGTCGAAGGGGACAGCCTGCGCTCCAAATTTTCCTGCAGGAAGGCAAGCACGACTACAATCGAACATCTCTGTGGGTCCTCGTGGCGTGAGAAGCACCAGTCGACGAACACACCCCATTTCAGAGTGTAGGCCTGCCTTGTAGAAGGGGCTCTAGACTGAGAGATGGTGTTGATCACGGCTGCTGGCAAGCCGGAGAGGTCTGCCGCGTCCCGCCCAGGAGCCAGATGTGCAGGTTCCAGAGATCGTGTCATGGGTGCCAGATCATGCCCATCCCCTCTCTCTCTCCTCAAGGGGATTTTCCAGGGAGAGGCTGCCGCGAGAAGCTTTAGGTCTGAAAACCAGGTCCGGGAGGGCCAGTACGGCGCTACCAACAGAACCTGCTCCTCATCCTCCCTGATCTTGCACAGGGTCTGTGCAAGGAGGCTCACTGGGGAAAGGCCCCGGAGGCCAGCTGTGTGTCAGTGCATCCGTGCCAAGAGGTGCCTCGGAGCGTAGACCACCCTGGTGGTTGATGTACGCTATGGCTGCAGTGTTGTCCATCCGGACGAGCACATGTTTGTGGCGCAACATCGATCGAAAGCAAAGCAGGGCTAACAACTTGAGGCAACTGATATGCCATAGAAGTCTGGCGCCTGTCCAGGGACCCGAGGCTACTTGCCCGTTTCATACAGCACCCCAGCCCTTGGAGGAGGCATCTGTGTGCACGACCACATGCCTAGACACTTGGAATGCAATATCTGACGTGAGACGGGCAGTCATTTCAACCGAGTCCAGCTCCATACCAAGATAAGAGATCCTCAGCACTGGACAGAGTTTGCTCTTCTCCCAATTGACCTGAAGGCCCAAATGGCTGAGGTGCCGTAGCAATATGTCCCTGTGCTGACACAGCAACTCTCGCGAGTGGGCTATGATCAGCCAGTCGTCGAGGTAGTTGAGAATGGAGATGCCCATCTTCCATAAGGCAGACAGAGACGCCTCCGCGAATTTGGTGAAAACTCGGGCAAACAGGGACAGGCCAAATGGGAGAACCTTGTACTGATATGCTCAACCCTCAAACGCAAACCGCAGAAAGGACCTGTGGCGAGGTAAGATCGAGACATAAAAGTACGCGTCCTTCAGATAGATGGCTGCGAACCAATCCATGTGCCGGATTCATGTTAGTATGCGCTTCGGCGTGAGCATCTTGAACGGCAGCCTGAGAAGGGACCGGTTCAGGGCTCTGAGATTCAGGATTGGTCTCAGCCCACCGCTCTATTTGGGCACGATGAAGTAAGGACTGTAAAACCCAGACCTCATCTCGGCAGGAGGGACAGGCTCGATTGCATCCTTCGCCAGTAGGACGGCGTATCACCCACCGCAACGGGTTGGGAAGCCGCAACCAGGCGTGCAACCAGTCGCCAGGGGTATCAAGGCAGCCTGGTGGTGAACCACAGAGGGGACCGGCCCCAGAAGGATGAACGTCCTGTGGGCGATTCCGACTGCTCTGGGCATCACTTACCCTTTCCACTGGTTCCCGCGCTGGCGATCCAGGGCTCTGGATCCGCATCTGAGGAGAAAACAGAGTGGCACGGGTGTTCCTGTCCCCCAAGGAGCAATCACCATCACATCCTGGCTGCCCGTGTCAGGGACGCTTCTTGGAGCTGCGAGTGTTTATGGCCGGGCCCTGAGGAACGGGCGGCGTCCCACACCCGCAGCCAGCTCGATGTCGTGCCAGCCTAACATTGTGTGCTTCAGCAGGGGACAGAGCAGAAGATCTGGGTGCAGCCCTTGGTGACGAGTAGACTGAGGCGGGGCGCTAGGGGGCTTGGCATACCCCCCCACACTGTAGGACTGTCTCAGCCTGCTGCTTGGCTATCGAGGACAGTGTCGCCGAAGACGCCAACCTGCGAGATGGGCGCGTCAAGAAAGCGGGCTTTGTCAACGGGCCTGAACCACTAGTGTGGACATCATCTGAACAATGGCACACGCGGCAAGCTTAGACCTTTGTTGTCCGAAGAGCGGCA
This sequence comes from Enteromius viviparus, assembly GCA_032353835.1. Lineage (NCBI taxonomy): Eukaryota > Metazoa > Chordata > Actinopteri > Cypriniformes > Cyprinidae > Enteromius > Enteromius viviparus. The sequence goes on from JAUCNO010001819.1 coordinate 8,617,242, forward strand.
CGGAGTTCCTGTATAACCTCCAACCCGAGAGTCGCGAACGCAGTGTAGCGATGATCATGCATCCGCAATGAATGCATGAGTCATCCACTAGCGCTGCCTCAGCATGCTCCCGGCCCAAGCATGAGATCCAACTGTGATTGTGTCCGTCTGAAGAGGTAAAGAAACTGCCACACTCAGAAACGCACGGTTGCATTCCGGAGAATGGCTATGAAACCGTGATGAAATTGCTCTTTTTTGACACCCGGTTGTGCAGGAGAGACGGCACTTTCACGGCACTACGTACACTCAATGGGGAGGTCTCTTGATGACGAGCCAAAAGACTAGCGCTATTTTGAGCCTTTAAAAAGGCTGCCAGTCTCGCAGGTCCGTTGACAGCTGCCCGGTTGAATATGCTGCAACGACGAGAGAGCATGAACTCGGACAGGAACTCTTGAATATGAAAGTGTTCTCGTCCAGCAGACTTGATACATCAGACGAGGCTCCGAAAGCGAAAAGCTGCATGTGCATTCCAGCCGTGCCCTCTTATACTCACGCTGTGATAATGTGCACCTGTAATTATTGCACACCAACATTCATTGGCCTTTTCCAAAAGATTCGAAGACGATTGGACTTTTCAGAATTTTTTTAAGCATTTATTATTTCAACTTGGATAACAATACATGTTTAAAAAATCATGTTTAAACCAAATCAGCATATTCAAAATATTACTTTTAGACTACTTAGTACCAGCTGCTGCAAATCAAATACTACTTTGTTTGTGCTTCCAAAAGAGGATACAACAAGAAATAAATGGTTAAGTAGTATTTACAACACTGTTCCAGGACAACATATTAGAGTGTTCAGTGCATTAATGGAGAACTAATTTCTGATTCTGACAGAGTATCCTATGCTGGCTGTGCATAAAGATTTTAAAGTGGGGCTTTGCAAGGACAAACTTTAAGTAAGTTAAGTATTTTTATTAAAAGAATCTGCTAGTTACTATTCAAATGCGAGTTTTGGGCAGTGTAGAGTAGTGCTTGTTGTTTGTTGTTTCCCCAAACATCACAAATGCAGATATGGCGTTATGTTTACATGGCTTGATGCAACGTTTTTGCATAAAAAGACAGTCCTAAGTCATTATAATCAGTAATTATGTCTCCACTGGATGCAACAAATACAAATTTGTAATGGCTTTTATTGTTTTTGTTGTCAAAGCGCTGGGACATGGCATCAAGTTATGGTACAGGGAATAACCTTTCCATCACATATTTTTCAAATAATAGTGCAGACCATCAGGCCCTGCAGAGAGGTTCAGAGGGGCGGGTGCCCAACGTTATGAATAAAGGCAATTACTAGGCTGATAGAAAGTCATTTATTGGTTTCTTAGTTCATCTCTTCTTAAGCATTCATCAGCCTATATTGACTGTATAAACACATCACTTAAACAGCAAGAGTTGTACAGTCCAATAATGTAATTTCATTTCAATATCAACAAGTCACTCCTCTACACATCTCTCTCTGTGATGGTAACCCTTAAAACGTTTTTATAAAATGGCTGCAAATGAACCAAACTCAATTGAACATAAACATACATAACATAACTAAAAACCCAACTGCTTTGCTTAAATGACACCAAAATGAAACTCTACATAAATACACATGATGCACCGGGTGCATAAGTCCGTACCGGCTTATAACGAGTGCGCTCTGCCCTCAAGCAAGCATTGGTTAATGGCAGTCATGTGACTGATGCGAGCCAGATCCTTTTATTTAGCAAAATTGAGATTAAAAGTTAGATTTTATTGTTGTGGGGCAAAGACAGGGCTCCATACACACATACACATAAAAAAAAGAAACCCCAAGAAAAGGGCACTTGAGGCACCTAGGAGGAAAGGGGCGGGTGCTCAAGCGATTTAACATTATGATCAATAAAGCAGTAAAATGGGATAATGTTGAATCTTTGGCAATGTACAATCAACCAAGTTAACAATCAACAAAGTATTATCTGTTATTCTTATCTGTTATTTATAGATGTTGATGGGATGGAACTGTCTCTATTATAAATACCATGTGCACATGTGAATTTTAGTTTTTCATCTGTTCACGCATTCAACATGTTGGTTCAAAAGCTAAGCTGGATCATTTGTGAGTATTCGTTTAGAATTTGTTCGCTTCCAGAATAAAACATTTCCTGAAAATTTACTCACCCCAGATATTTTATATATACTGTATATATGCAGATTTTTATGTCTTTCTTTTTTTCAGTTGCAGAGAAATTAAGTTTTTTGAAGAAAAGGATTTTTTTCTATATAGTGGACAATAGCGCTCAATAGAATGTGCATCAATTGTATTTTCTTTTGTTTTCTTTCTTTTTTTGTAATTGTTCCGTTTGAGCTGCACTAAAACAGCACTTTTCATCTTCAATCCGTTGAGCGTCATTTAGGTCCACTAGATCGAGAAAAATCCTCCAAAAATGTAATTTCTTTGTGACTGAAGAAAGAAAGACTTGAACATCTTGAATGGCATAGGGGTGAATAAATAATCAGGAACTTTTCATTCTGGAAGCGGAGTAATACATTTCAATTATTTCAAATGTTCAGTTCAGGGTTTGATTTGGTTTCTTATGGTTTTGACTTTCAGTGCTGCTCTTCCTGTGTCAGCATGGTAAGAATCGTAAAATGTATAAAGTTTTCATTAAACATAAAAAAATGATTTTCAGCTACAACATTACAAAAATAAGTAATTTTATTCTCTTCTTGTGTGTTTCCTCCCTGCAGGAGTAGAAGCAAAAAGAGCAGTGGTCTGTGAGGGAGGAATTATGTACCTCAAGTGTAGTGAGTAATTCATTAATTTCTAAGTTATGTTTTCGCCTTTTGTGCCCAAGACAGGAAGCAATGGAAGATTATCAGGAGGAGACTTTGAGCCTGGACACTAAATTTTTACCACAGTTCTTATAAAACATTTAAATTAATGTTTAATTATTATTTCTTACATGTGTCAGCTTCAGGATTAATAAAGATCAATAAAGCCAACTTTGGGCGGACTGATCGCACAACATGCTCTCGTGGGATAGCAGCTATTCACACCTCAAATAGGCACTGCTACCAAAGATCATCCCTCCGTATAATGTCTTTTCGGTAGGATTAACAATTAAAGCTTCTTGTTTATTTGCAATGTAATGCTATGCATAATTTTACCAGAAGCAAGAAAAACATAATTTTTATGTCAATGGAAGATATTCTCAAGTACTTTTCATTGTCTCTCCAGGTGTGATGCAAGAAAGACATGTTCAGTTCCTGCATATACCACAGTTTTTTCTGATCCTTGTGCTTGGACTTATAAATACCTGGATGTGGATTTTATCTGTGTCTAAAAGGTAAATTCTGAAGATGATTCTTAATCTTAAAATTATTTTGCTTCAGACATGTATGTAAAAGAAAATCTGGTGGGCTCCACCCTCTGCTCTCACGATCACCTGTGCTGCATCCGAAATCGCATACTGCTTAAGTAGGTACTACATTTAAAATTAAACATACTACTCGACCTTTAAAACCGTATGTTCTATATAGTATGAATGTGAGTAGTATGAATGGAATTCAGACATACTACATCCGCCATATTGATGTTGTCATGTGTCACGCGTCGTCACAACAGCGCGAAAATTTAAACTTTCAATAAGTCATCCATTTATTTAGAGTGTGTTAAACAAGTGTAATTTAATCACAACATACAACGTCTTTTTCCCTGAGGTGCTTACACTTAAAATGAGCCGTACACAAAAAAAGAAGCAAATTCTGTAGTATACATACCATAGACAATTTTTCTATCCCATAAGGCTTCGGGACAGGAGGCGATGGCATCATATTTGAAAATGCCGGAAAGTTTAGACGCAGCTAATTTCAAGTGTAAAAAATGTTGTTTATTGTGATTAAATTACAGTTGTTTCACACATTCTAAATAAACAGATGACTTATAGAATGTTTACATTTTCGCGCAGTTGTGACAATGCATGACACGTGACAACATCAATATGGCGGATGTAGTATGTCCTAATTTTATTCATACTATTGTGGCCTGGCAAGGAACTACACGAGCGAGCAATGCTGCGTCCGAAATCGCATACTGCTTAAGTAGGTACTACATTTAAAACCGAACGTACTACCCGAACGTTAAAACAGTAGGTACTATATAGTATGAATGGGGGTAGTATGAATGGAACTCGGACGTACTACATCCGCCGTATT
>JAUCNO010001819.1:8621564-8636137 GCA_032353835.1 Enteromius viviparus
CCATACACACATACACATTAAAAAAAAAAAGAAACCCCAAGAAAAGGGCACTTGAGGCACCTAGGAGGAAAGGGGCGCCCTTTACATACTGTTGTATGTGAATAAAGTATGTTAAAAAGGGAATCATACATTAAAAAGCCCATGCCAATATAACTTACCTGGATGGTTCTAGAGGTGAAGGTAGGGGCGTCTGGTCCTTCTCCCATGTGATACTTGGGGTGGGCAAGCCATCTACATAGCATTCAAACCGGGCACTGCCACCTACTGGCACAACCTGAGTTTCAGGATCCTGAAGAAAACGGGACAAGCCTGAGAAAGACAGAGAAAGCAGGAGAGCGTGGTGGAAAGACAACACGAAATTAAAAAAGGGAATCAGTAAATGCATCATAATAACTTTTCACCAAATAAGCACAAGCAATGTATCCACATGGTGGGAGTCGAGAAAGGCGAGCGGGCCCCTGACCTTTGCTCCGGTGCCTCTGAGCTTTGAAAATACTCTCACTTTGATCTGTTGCATCTGCTAGACTCACACACCGCTCATAATAACCCCACAGAACACTGAACAGCTCACACACACAAGAACAAGCGTACTTCATTACTCATACAAATACCAAACAGCACGGTTCAGTTTGCATGTTTTAGACATACTTTTATAGGTTTTTTAACATTTCAGTTTGTATCATCTGCGTGTTTAAATGTGTAGTTTTGTGCATTATAAACAAATGTGAATTAACAATACAATAATATTAACCTATATTATAAGATACAATAATATAAACCTACGTCAATTCATTATAAATGCATTGAATTATTTGAAAGTGTTACTACAACCAATTCAACTACTGAATAATAAGTGTCATCTACCCAGATTTGTAATGAATTTTTATACAATTTGGGTTTTAAATGAGATGCATTTTCTTAGGAATAAAAATATTATGATTTATTCAATCATATTAAGAATACATATTTACAATGACCAATGTATTTTTTAAAGAGACTGCTGACTATTGAAGCTTCTCTGAAGTTGATTTATGGTCATCCAGATGAGCAAGCATCAATAGACAGTTCAAATTTAAAAGGTCCTAAACAAGCTCGCACATGAAGCACATCGGCGTACATAACAGCTCCGCAGGCAGTGCACTGCTCGGCTGAGACCTGTTAAACATTAACACTAGATATTTTTGACTTGTACACAGCATGAGGTTTAAAGCAAACACTCTCTACAAAAAACAAAACACGAGAGAATTACTGGATCACACACCAGCAGCATGGTTATGTGTAGGTGTGAGCATCTGAAATTACAAAGCTATTCAGAAATAATGAGAAAAACTCAGCCACTAAGGGAAAAGGCCACTTTATAACAACAAAAAAAGTAGAATATGGAGTGAAAACTGTTTAAATGAGGGTCCCTTCCCCCACAACTGTCACCACCAAGTGAGTAATAATGAATAAGATAATTATGATAACTGATAACTGGGATTCACTGTTCCTCAGAGCAGCTCACCTCCACATGCTGCAGCACTGAGGATACCAGTCATGCAGATGACAGATAACCCGGGTAAATTACAAAACCATGTACTCGCATCCCTCCCCTGGTAGAGACCTTCACTGCTCTGATTTCTCAATGGAGGAAATGGTCTCTCTGTTTGAACTGTTTCCAGACCCAGTACTGTCTCCCTGTCTAGTTCTTTCTCAAAATACTGTGACAAAGATTTGCAATAAATATTCAAGAAATGTCTTTCTGTCTTTACACGTCTCTTTCTTATTTTACTTTTAAGTTAAAAGCACCGTTTTTGGTAAATAAAATAACCTTAATGATGAATACCCTAGTAAGAAAGTAATATAATTAAAAAACATTTACTTAATACTAAATATAGTTCTTATCTATTAACATAATTACAGTTTTACCACTTGAGACATACTACAGGTGCATCTCAATAAATTAGAATGTCGTCGAAAAGTTCCTTTATTCCAGTAATTCAACTTGTGAAACTCATAAATGTAAAAAATAAATTCAATACACACATACTGAAGTAGTCTTTGGTTTTTTTAATTGTGATAATTTAGGCTCACATGTAATCCCAACAATTTAGAATACTTCATAAGATCAATAAAAAAATCTATATTTTAGTGAATTGTTGGCCTTCTGGAAAGTATGTTAATGAGCTCCTTTTGCTTTAATTACTACCTCAATTCAGCATGGCACGGAGGTGATCAGTTTGTGGCACTGTTGAAGTTGACAGTGGCCTTCAGCTCACCTTCATTTTCTGGTCTTTTGTTTCTCATTTTCCTCTCGACAGTGCCCCACAGATTCTCTGCTGGCCAGTCAAACATACCAACACCATGGTCATTTAACCAATTTTTGGTGCTTTTGGCAGTGCGGGCAGGTGCCAAACCCTGCTGGAAAATGAAATCAGCATCTTTAAAAAGATGGTCCACCAAGTCTCTTCCTCGCTCTGAGCAGGTCTCGAACCTAGGTCTCCAGCATGGGAAGCAGGCTCTCTTACAAGCATCATTTGCTACAGTGCCTCTTTTTGAGATCAGTGGAGTGAGGTTTACCTGCACAACACTTACTGTACTTGCTGGCCTCTGTTACACGTCACCATATTCTAATTTGTTAAAAGTACAACTGCAGGGTATTTTTTTAATTAAGTACATAAATATGTAAATGTATTTGTAGTATACTAAGCATGAATGTTTCAAATACATTATATTTCTTTTTAATGAGGGTGTTGATGTTATGTAATATGTTATTTGTAAGATGTCAAATTCAATTTCTAATTTTCATTTTAACATAACGGTTTCCCACCACGCAAAGTACCACAAAAAAATCCCATTAATAAAATAGAATGAAATAAAACTTTAACCATTTTTGTTGCCCTTAATGATAAATAATTACAACATGTTTCTAATCTCCATGTGATACAGCATGACACGCTTAGACTAAAACTGCAATGTCCATCAGTTTCTACAGCAGCGATGGCAGGTATCATTACTATCTACATAAAAGTAATAAAGTAAAATTGAATGAACAGAAATAATGAAGGAAGACAGAGTCATGGCCAATGAAATGCATAATGACTAAAAGAAAATGGTCTTTATCGTCTAGTGGGCTGCCTTAAACACAAAGAGAAAGAAAAAATGAAAGAGGGAGGTAAAGAGATAAAGGGGCTGAAGTCTGATCTCTTTGTCCCTCCTCAGACTCTTCAAAAAGCACAATCGAGTCCTTGTGCTAACCAGGTGAAAGCAGCACTCACATCCAGCCAAGCAAAGACAACCAAGTGGAATGTGGTAGACAGAGAGAGAGAGAGAAGATGGTATACATGCGGCTAGTGTAATTTGGATCTTAATCTAATATATTCTTCTCTCAACACCACTTTTCATGTGTACAATATAATGTTTTAGCAGATGTGTGTGCAGATATGTGTACACAGTAATTAGAATGTAGTGTTTTCCAGATGATAAATTAAACACGAAACACACAACTAAAATCTTGAACACTGGCTGGCCTCTAAAGTTTGAAAGAATCTGTTTCTTTGATCTCTCTTAGACCCACAGCTGCTGTGTGTTGGACATAAATCAGAGTAGAAAGTGTTTATACTCACTGGCGAGATGCAGGGTGAGAGCCCGGCTGGTCAGCGCTCCTGTCGAGCTGGTACTTAGGCAGCTGTATCCGCCCTCCACACCCGCTGGAGCCTGGCCATCCGTGGAAGAGGGTGAGATGAGCAGAGATCCATTGGGCAGAGGCCGGATGGTCTGGCTTTCAGAGAGGACCACCCCATCCCGGAGCCAGGTCACGTTGAGGGGGGTCTCACTAGCCCCCAGATGGCATTCCAGCAGCAGAGGGTGATCAGGCTCCAGAACAACATGGACAGGACCAGCACCACAGCTTAGCTCCACGGATACGGGCTTCTCTAATTAGTGTTTGAAAGGAGGATAAAGAGAAAGAAAGAGCTGATGTTACGATCTCTGATGAACAACAGACAGCATAGAAAAAGAAACGCAAAGGAAAATCAGCAAAAAGGGCTTGTAACAGTCAAATTCACATTTTCATTGGATTCAAAGAGCATTTCTGCTCATACAGAATGATTTGATTCACTATTAATTCTATTTAAGTAATAAGGATTTTTTTTCTATAGACTTTTCCTATAATGTATCTTAGGAAATAAAAAAGAAGAAAAAAAACGACTTCAGAAAGTAACCCAAAGGGAAATGCACTAATACAATGCACAGTACAGTACAAACATAAGTGACCTGATATGGGAGGGAAATTATGAAAATATATTCCTGTATATTATTTACTAAAATAATAAAAAACTTCACCCAAATGTAATTGCAATAAGGTAAAATAATATGGCTGCTTTTAATTGTTTTGTTTTTTTTGTGTTCAACATTTTTATTCAAATTTTGTTTCACTTCAGAAATAACAAATCAACTTTTAATTGTTTTTATATTGCAACAAATGCCACAGATCAGTACAAGAGAAAAGCACAATCAACTAGAATAAGGGTCCTTAAACGGAAGTCCAAAAGGCTGAATGTTATATAGAAAAAGGAGGAAGAATTAGAAAGTAAAAGGAAAAGAAATATGTTACTTTGCCGTCTTTTTTCAAGGCAACATTCTTTGTGAAACTGCTTTAGAATGATATTTATTGTAAAAAGTGATAAAAAACTACAAATGTAGAAATACATTTTAAACTAATTAAAAGTCTTCAGTGTGTAGAATAATACAGAATAGTTGCTTTTAATAGAATAGAACTTGCCTGAACAGCCTCTAAAGTTGAATGAGTTGGATTAGAGCTCACCATCAACCACAGCTTCTCTGTGCTGGAGCTGAATAGAGTATAAAGTGTTTACCCGGCGGAAAGATGCAGGTGGGTGAACTGAACTGAAATGTTCTATTTAGGTGTAGAAATGTCTCTCCTCTAACAACAAGTATAAGAATCATAAACTTAAAGAGATGAAATGAAAATGAAATTTTTGTCATTTTCTCATCCTCATGTCATTTCAAACACATGAGACCTTTGTCTATCTTCAGAAAACAAATTAAGATATTGTTGATGAAATCCAAGAGCTTTCTGACCTTCCATAAACAGCAAGGATACTATCACAATCAAGCACAGAGACGTAGAAAGGATCATTTAAATAGTCTGTGTGACAAAAGAACTGCTGTTATTATTATTTTTATAGATGTTTTGCACAAAAAAATGTTTTCTCATACCTTTGTAAAATCACAGTTTTATCTCTGATGCTCTCATGGACTATTTTACAGACAAAAAATCTTTGACTTAAAACAAGCATTATACTGTACTGTATAATAACAGCAGTATTACTGTTTGGTATATACACATGCAGAACATAAGAATGACCAAAGAAAGTCCATCATTTTTCAAGACATATCTGACAGTATTTCACTGTCGAATGACATTTAGTTTTTACCAAACAATGAAAACAGATCTTGCGGCAGCGTACAGTAATCTGGAAAAACACCATTTACTTTACACTCAAAGTAACCTGCAGAACCGAGTTATTCACGTTGTCAGTCATGTCAAGCATGGGGCAATAATTTTATAACGACTTTGCTAATCAGCCAGCCATAACACTATTTCAGCACTCTGTACACACACACACACACACAGAGCAAGACCACACGTTGAGCACACGTTGAGCACACATTAATCCTCTACATTTTCGTGCTGCAGTAAGCTACCAATTAATTACGCTAATGGGAAATGGAATTATTTCCTAGATTAAAGTGGAAGCTGACCCTCCGGCATCCCTGGATGTATGTGTATGCGTGTATATGTGTGTGTGAGACAGAGACAAGCTAGCAAGTTAAAGCAGCTCACACAGCTAGCACACAAAAGAAGGAAGGGAAAACACAATAATACTTGTTGGATGGCTGAAAGCCAAAGTGTGCAGACAAATATGTGAGAGAGTGACTTCTGAGGCAGAAAGAACACAGACTGACAGAGAGAGATTCGTAGTAAGTTCAGCACAAGCAGAGCTGCAGGGTCTCTGAGTCCAATCGCCTACCTCTGTTTATAGGTGAAAATAAGGCCACTAAGCCCCTGGCTCCAATAAGGCCTGCGCCATTCCAAATGAGACCTTATTAGTAATTGAGAGAACAAATGCGTGTCTGAGTATAGATCTGAGAGAGAGCGAAAAAAAAACCCAAAAAAACAAAACGCTGCCCACAATGAGCTGCCCTGCATCAAAGGCATTAGAGATCTGTGGGCCATAATAACAGAAACACTGGCCTACTTTCACCAGCCATTAACAGTTAGAGAACGCAGGATCACTTCAATAGACAGTCACCCCAGCTCTCCTTCACTGCGCTGTCTTTCTTCTATTCATTCTCCAATTAAATCTCATTAAGGCCATTTATGGTCATTTCTCAGCCAATTTTTTTTTTTTGGCACAGTCTCCCAAGTATTATGAGATACATGACTTTACATTATTTACTGTACCTCCCAACCAGCACAGAGTTTGGCAAAAAGCACATACAAAATCAAATGCTTTACATTTTGTAATGCTGCTCTTTCTTTTGCCTGCACATAAACGCTCAACGGCTTCCTAAAAGCACGTTGGGTTTGTGAAATGGCAAAGTTTGTGGAGTGATTTCCCACCCGATGGACCTCTGCTGCTGTGGACTCACTCTGAAATCAATCCGGTGGGGAATCTCGTGGCATGGCAAAGATCCAACCAAATTAACACTGTTACACTGCATTTGTAAATGCAGAGAGCGCTAAACAGAGATGGAAGATGGAAGACACAGCATTTTCCATTGAGACACTAGTTATGTAGTAGCCCAAAACATCTGCCAAGGCAAAGTAGCAAAACCATAAAACACTCCACTGAAAAGAGGTCATATGATACATTTTGGATCCGGGCTTCCTTACAGTTATTTCAACCAGTTTCACATAAAAGAAAAAGATCACACTAGTCATTCTGCAACACTTGTTAAGTTGTGCTAGTAAAGAGCACCAAACCAGCACTATGAAAGAAAATTTAAATCTATCCACTATTTTTATGCACTGTATGTGGGTCAAAGACATCAACATGTCGAAACTTAGAAAAGCGACATTTACAGAAATTTACAAAAGTGATTTCATGTCATAGAAAGCACATTAAATATAAGTAAAGTGTCAAATTTTTAAGATTTCAGATGCATGTAACCTTCCCAACGCCCTGGGGGCAAAATAGGGGCCATGTCTTTTTTTTTCTTTTTTTAAACTGAACGGGTTTGCCTTGGCACGGGGGAACCTTTAAGAGAAAGCGCACGGTTTCCGTGGGAAGCCGACACCAGCCGGCCTCCCACTATCTGCATGTCTGATTTAAGACACAGAGGAACCCAGCCTCTTCGCGAAGGTCATAGAACGGCTCTCCCTGGTATAAATATGACAGGGAGATGGCATCAACCACCCAATGGGCCAACCCCTGTTTGGAGACAGCATTCCCTTTTTGCTGAGCCCCATAGCAGATGAAGAGCTATTGATAGCATCTAAAGCTCCAAGTGCGGTCGACGTAGAGGCACAATGCTCGTACTGGACACAACAACTCTAAGGCTGGGTCTGCCTCCTCCTTGGGCAATGCTTGCAGGTTCACTACCTGATCTCGGAATGGTGTGGTAGGAACCTTGGGCACATAGCGGGGCCAGGGTCTCAGGATAACGTGAGAATCAGCTAGGCCAAACTCTGGATGGTCTGGATGATTCTGATGGAACTCTGGCAACAGACTTTGGTCAATGATGTCGTCATAAGATACAGGATCTCTCTTCGGGACCGTAGCCCACCCAGTCCATGAAATATTGTAGCCAACCACCACGACGCCTGGAAATCAGGATTTCTTTGACTGTGTAGATGGTTCCTTCTTCAGTGATCATTGGAGGAGGGGGTTCTTCATGGCCAGGCTCTGTGGGAACAAGAGTCGTGGTGAGGTTTCAACAGTGATACGTGGAATGTAGGATGGATTCTATAGTGTGCAGGTAGTTGAAGACGGTACATGACGGGATTGATCTGCTCCGTGATGGTGAAGGGACCAACAAACCTGGGAATCAGCTTCCTACAGGGCAGGCGTAGGCGAATGTCCCATGTGGATAACCATACCTTTCCATAGCTTGCCATATTCTGGAGATGAATTGCGGACCTCTATCTGAGACAATATCTTCAAGTAAACCATATGAACGAAATACCTGATCAAACAGCAGTTTTGCCATGTTTCATGCAGTAGGTAACCCTCGGAGTGGAATTAATCGGCAGAATTTTGAGCATCTGTCTACTATGACCAGGATGCAGGTATTGCTGTCTGATGGAGGGAGGTCCGTTATGAAATCGTCTCCTAGGTGTGACCAGGGGCGTTTAGGTAGGGGAAGTGGTACAAGTTTTCCTGAGGGAAGATGACGAGGAGATTTCGACATTACTCATTCCCGGCACCCTCTCACGTACCTCTGCACGTCCTGTTCCATCCTAGGCTACCAAAACCGATCTTGCAGGAGTGAGAGGGTTCTGTTGTTTCCAGGATGCCCTGTGCCCAGTGAAATGTGAGAGGAGTGGATAAGTGGAATGCGTTCCTCTGGTGGAACAAACCTCCGGTTCGGAGGGCAGAAGCTTCGGTGAATCTGATGCGACTGGAGGAGTCGTCCATTGGATGGGGTTCACGAAGATCTTTTCCAAAAGAATGGGTTCTTGTGTCTTTTCGGTGGAATGAGTACGTGATAGTGCATCGGCTCTCAGATTCTTGGCTCCGGGTCTGTAGGAAATGGAAAACTGGAATCTAGTAAAGAACAATAACAAGAACGAGAACAAGAACAACGACCGACAGGCTTGTCGAGGGGTTAAACGTTTTGCACTTAAATATTGTAGATTTTTGTGGTCTGTCAATACCTGGAATGGATGTATAGACCCCTCCAGCCAGTGACGCCATTCCTCCAATGCCAGCTTGATGGCCAACAGCTCTCTGTTCCCGATGTCATAGTTACGCTCCGCCGGACTGAGCTTCTTCGAGTAGTAGGCACATGGATAGAGCTTGGATGACTTCCCCTGCTCCTGCTGTTGAGAGAGTACGGTTCTGTCTCCCTTGGTGGAGGCATCTTCTTCAATGATGAATGGAAGTTGTGGATCAGGATGGAAGAGGATGGTAACTGATGTGAAGGTCTACTTCAGATGTTGAAAAGCTTGAGTTGCCTCGGGTGTCCAGGTCAAAGTTTTGGGTTTACCCTTTAACATAGAGGTTAATGGACTTGCAATGGTACTGTAATTCTTAATGAAACGTTGGGAAAGGAATTTCTGAAGGTACTTGACAGTAGTGGGAGCTGGCCAGTTGACGATTACGTCGACCTTGCTCTCATCCATCTTGATGCCTGTGTGGTCGATGTGATATCCCAGAAACTGAACAGAGGATTGATGAAAGGTGCATTTCTCGGCCTTCAGGTATAGATTATGCTCTCTGAGACGTTGAAGTACTTTAGTGACCTGCTGGTGATGTTCAGATGGGTTAGTGGAGTAGATTACAAGGTCATCTACATAAATAATCATGTTAGTCATGGAAACTTTCATGCATAAAGTTCTGGAATACAGATGGTGCATTGACAAGTCCATACAGCATCACCCGGTATTCATAGTGGCCAGTAGGGGTGATAAAAGCAGTGTTCCACTCGTCCCCTTTGCGTATACGGATCAAGTTATATGCACTTCGTAGATCTAGTTTGGTGAATACTTTGGCTCCTCTGAGTTTCTTAATGGCTGCGGGAACGAGTTGAAGTGGATACTTGAATTTAACTGTACCTTCGTTGAGAGCTCGGTAATCTATACAAGGTCGTAGTCCTCCGTCCTTTTTAGCCACGAAGAAAAAGCTGGATGCAGCAGTTTTAAAGCCTCCTGAATATACTCCTCCATGTCCTTTGTTTCGGTTATGGAAAGTGGAAAGATTCGTCCTTGGGGCACAGAGGCATCGGGGAGCAGATATATGGCGCTGTCCCATGGTCGGTGTGGTGGCAGGTGGGCAGCTCTCTTGGAGCAAAACACGTCCTGGAATGAAGAACAACAAGGAGGAATATTAACAGATTGTTTTTCAACAGGGCTTTCAATTGTCGTGGATCGTGACGTCACGCGACGTGAATCCACTTGCATGGGCTCGATGGGCTGATGTGGATGGCTGTGGTCCGCTGGTGGGCTAGGAGATGCATATCCAATGCTCAGAGGTGGATTGGAATATGATGATATGCAGGCAGCGCAACGTATGGTATCTGTATGAAGCGTTAGAGTCCCATGGAGTCATTGTGAGGTGCCAACATCATCCGGAGGTTCGGTTCGAGTCCTTGACGATATGTAGTCAGCAAGGCTCTTTCATTTCAGCTACTGGATGCTGCTAAAGTGCGAAATCTTTTAGAATATTCTTGAATACTGAGTGGGCCTTGACGAAAATGGTATAACTCCTCACCAGCTGATGTTTCTTGATCAACTCGTCTGAATACCTCCATAAAATGTTGAGTAAATGCCGAATATGAGCTTGTGGCAGGTCCCGCTTGATTCTAGATCGATTCTGCCCATCTTAGTGCACTGCCTGTGAGACAAGAGATCAAATATCCAATTTTTGAGAAATCAGAGTTATATACATGATATGTGGCGAACGTGATTGAGCACTGGAGAAGAAATCTCCGACCACACTAGAGAAGGGCGTCGTGCGCACCATGGGACATACGACAGAGAGAGGTGAAGAAGCATTGTTGACATTCGGTGACGGTGGTGGATAAGCTGTCGTTGGTGATGGTGATGTGGCGAGGATTGCTCTGCGAACCGAATCCTCTAGTTCCTGGAAAGGTTCAGATGAACTCATTATTGCGGTATTTGGTCCAAAGCTTCTGTTATGAAGCATATGGGACACAGATGGTAAGTAAAAGCATTGACAGTTTATTGTAATGAGTTCAAACAGACAAAATGAGACGATAAAGTGAGTATGCACTCTTGAGAAGTTTTGAGAGCGTTGAAAGCTGTAGTAACCAGTTCTATTTCCTTGTTCACACAGAAGACGAACACCACAACCACACACCACAACTCACTGGACGAGACAAAGGAGATGATCGCTGGGGATCTGAGGAAGACAGAGAACAACAAGAAGCCAACGAGGAGATCACAGGTAAGTTCCAACAGGTAAGTATCACAGGTAATATGCTGAGAGTAGCGAGTCCACTGCATATGAACGAGCTTGGACAGGGAGTGTGTGCAGAGTGTTGTGTGGTTTTATGTGGTGCTTGATTGGTGATGTGATTGCTGTCAGGTGTTGGTGATCAGAACTCAGGTGATTGTAAGCGTTGTGTTGGAGTGAGTGTGGAGCCTGGTGTGAATGTACACTAACAACAATACCTAACCAATGAAACTAACTATTCAAAATCTTATCTGTTGTGTTAATCTATCACCAATGTAAATATTGACATAATGGCAAAATGTTGTCTGATTATGCCTTCTTGGCTATCTATCACATATCATAAAGCTAGTCTTTTCAGCAGCATTTCTAGCCATGCAAAGAGACTAAAAAAGAATGTTCTAGTTATTCTGGCTCTGTTAATTACTGTGCATTTATCTACATGGTGATACCCGCAAACACCAAGATTGTACACAGTGAAAACTTCTCAGTTGCACAGCACCAGCTTCATCTTTCACAATACACACAAGTAAATCATCGCCTCTGCATTTGTTGCTGTGAAGTGGAGACAGTGCTCAGGGGTAGTATAGAACATTTTGTCTGAGCTGTGGTCCATCCAGTGAAACTTGCGAGACATGGCATGGCCAAAGGCATGAAACACTCGTGATGTGACTAAACAAATACTGCACATTATTTTACGCAACATACTGCATTATCAGTGTGACATAAAGCACAACGCTCTCAACATCCAGCACCTCTGGTGTCAACTTGATTTATAACTACATAAAAAGATATTTTTTATAAAAACGACAGTGACAGCTAGATTCTCTTGTTCATTATGTACATTTAACAAAGCAGCCTTTCTAGGCTTTCATACATTTATTTAATGTCTTTTCAATTTATAGCTAAATTTAACCTTTAAATAAGTACAATAATATTCCAAATTACACATCTGTTGTTATGAACACCATTGATTCATTGTTGAAATGCAATATGTATCGAAATAAGAATACACATTTTTATGCAAATATAAAATTATAGAAAACAATAAATGTTCTATTCCAGCTTAGAAAACTCTATCTAGGTGCAGTATGAGTAAGTCTTTCTATCGATTTCTTTCTTTTCTGAATTAAAAAAAATTTAAGCAATGAAAGTTACTAAAGCTATAAAATAATGCATAATGTTGCATGACGTCAAAATAGAGCTTAATTAATAATAAATTATTAAAATATAATTCAAATACATAAGTATATTTGACCGATATTTTTCAAAGATCCTCATCAACACAAAACAAATTTAAATTTAGTTAAAATTTAGTCAAAGTTAAACTGTGTGTTGTAAATAGAGGGTTATACTGTATATTTTAGTAAACGTTTCGTTTATTCATATGGCAAAAAAAAACATGACACTATAAAATGTCCTTGAAAGTAATTATTTGGACTTTTCAGTAAATCAAAGACCACTTCACCACAAACCAATAACTGGCTCTTAAAAAAAAACCTAAATATTATGAATTATTCAAACTAGACCACAAAAAAAAAAAATCCCTGAATTATGCATGGATTTAACAGTATTATGTTTCTACAAACATATGCTTGGATAATAGTAAAATCAGTCCTTATCGTCATTCATAAATATTGAATATATTAAGTATGCTCTAATTGAATTATTAAAATACTAAAATATATTTCCAAACAGCTTTCTATCTTGTATTAAATCACATATACAGTACACACAACACTATGAGTGTAACAAAAGATTACAATGTCATTTTATTGGTAAGACATTATTGTGATTTTATAAGCCACAAAACCAAAGGTTTATGCTTAAAAGTACAATAAGTACCATATCTTCAGCTGAATCAAAAAATAAAACAATAACATATCTAAACACTTCATATCTGACATATACGCTGCTGATAACAATGGTAAGAACAGACATACATCTGAGAATAGATTACAGCAGCTCACACACACTTTGTAAACACTAAATCAGGCTTCAGTTCACACTCACATGGAGCAATTCTGCTTGGAACTCCTGCCAGCTATTGGCTGAGAACTAAGCACTGCACGAGGTGGACAAAGGTGGAGCTGTGTATGAACATGCATTGGTGCCAGCTGGATGTAAGACATATGCACTGCACAACCACTAATGAAGGCTGGGAGGACAGGGACAGATGGTCTGATTGATAGCCTAACGCAACAAACCATTTAGATTCAGATGGCAACATGTCTGTGTGGGTGCATTTGTGTGTGTATCCCAGGTACAGTGCCAGCTATTACTCAGCAGCATGGCACAATCACTGAGAGAGAGAGAGAGAATACTTGACAGCAGAAACAGCATATATGTTACGTGTCACATCAACTTTAGTTATGTTAAGACAAACATGAATCAATGACACATAAACCATGCAGTAGTTAGTTTCTTGTTTGATGTGTTACTGTTTCAATACTTTGAATTAATTAGGCTATTTGTACAATTAAAATGGACTAGATTTCACCTTGTATATTTATGCATTATGATGTTCATTATACATACATTCTCACTAAAAATAAAACACAAAATAATATTGAATAAAAACAAGCCATTAGCTGTGGTAACAGATTGCATGACTTTAGAATAGCCACAATATCAGACCTTACTTGTTCATAGTCTGACATGAGGAAGCAATGATCGTGTAATATTTTCAGGTTGTCTTGTTGTTTAGATCTTTACTTTGGAGGCAAATTTGTTTATAAATCAAAGGAATGCTTTTCCACGTACAAAATGCATTAATATAAAACGCGCCTAAATATATAAATAATAATGCTAAAATTTTATTTTAAGGTGTCCGTTGCATGTTATACATTACATGCACTTACTATTATAATAACAATAAATTATGCATAATTACAAGTAACCCTAAGCCAAACCCTCATCCTAACTCTAACCATATAGTAGGTAGCCTACATATATTAATTGATATTACTCAGTACTTAAATGTATCATTACACTGTTACAAGGACACCTTCAAAAAAAGTGTAACCAAAACAGCTTAAAAGAATAAGTGTGTAAATATAAACATTTGACTGAGATAAAAACCTCTTTCATTATTTTTTTTTTTTTTATTTATACAAAAAATCTAAACAATACAACCAAACAACAAAGCATAAATGTAGAAGAAAATGCTGATTGATGTTTTGTTTTTGCCATCAAAAGGGCACTCAACTCAAATATTTCAGTCTCTCCTTTTCTCCACATTTACAACTACATGCTTCTTCCAACATTTCAACCATAGGCATGGAGTGTGTCACGAAACAGGACGTGAAGCGTTCGAGTTCATATGCAAAAGGTTTATTCAGGCTCAGGGTCAGGTCATGCAATAATCCAACGCCGGCAGACAGAATCAGTGGAGACAGAGACAAAGGCAGAAACGTATACAAAGCAAGGTTC
>JAUCNO010001819.1:8644697-8660010 GCA_032353835.1 Enteromius viviparus
AAGGTATTCTCCGTAATTCGCATTGTCTGTTTACACATTTTAATAAATAGTTCACTGTGCAACTTTGGAACTGCATAGGAATTCTCACCCCACCACTACTTAAAGGTATACTCCACCCCAAAATGAAAATGTTGTCATTATTTACTTACCTCTATGTCGTTCCAAACCCGCTGGAGCTTTGTTCGTCCTCGGAAAACAACTTAATAAATTTTAGATGAAATCATTGACTACCTGTTAAATAACACTGTCAAGGTCCAGTGAAGTAGTAAAGACTTCACTGGACCTTGCTTTTACGGGTTTGGAACGACATCGGGGTAAGTGATTAATGGCAAAATTTGCATTTTGGGGTGGGGTATCCCTTTAACAAAATGTACAAATGTAAACATATGGCTTACAAGTAAAGCAAAAATTCTATAGCAAACTGCTATTTCTTAGGTTCAACAGTGCACATGTAAATACTAAATACCAAGGCTACTTTAAATTTTAATTAAATAATGAATTAAAATTTTTCAGGCAGAGGCAGTCAGGACGAAGAAAAATAAAACGGGAAAACTCCAAATTATACAGAGAAATTGAAAAATTGAAGATTTTGCTGAAAAAGAAAACAACCACTGTCAGAAAATACCAGAAACGCCTCCAGAGACTGACGCGTGTGTCTGAATCCCCTCAATCAAAAACACGGAAGCAGTTAGGAAGACATAAAGTCCCTGCAGAGATTCAAAAAACCCTCTTGTTTCATAATGCACTGATAAATACTATCAGACAAAAGTACCATGACACTAAAGAAGAGAGAGTGCGTCAGTTTATATCACAAACTGTGTCAGGAAAGATAATAAAACGTTACAAACTACAGAAAACAACACAGACCTCACTTGGTTTTTCAAGAAAGCGGTTCGGCAAGAGTACCCAAAGTGAACTGACTTTTCAAAGAAGAAAATATCGATCAACAAAAAGCAAGCTCCAAAATAAGGTACACAATTTTTTTTTGAGAGAGGATGTAAGCCGCTTGACTGCAGGAAAAAAACAAACCATCACAAGAGGAACAGCAAAAATGCAGAAAAGGTTTCTAAATGATACCATAAAAAATCTTCATCGCAAATTTCTTCTTGAGAATCCATCAAGTCAGCTGTCATATCCACTCTTCTGTTGCATGCGTCCTTTCTGGGTTGTCCACCCATCCATATCTGACAGAGAAACCTGTCTCTGTAAAGTTCATGAAAACCTATCCTTCCTTGTGCAGAAGCTTCGTACACTTCAACTTGTTGGGACGGCTGACTTTGAAGTACTTGCAAACTCAATTTGCTGTGATCCTGCAAGCAAAGAATGCATGTATGGAGTGTGTGTCCAGTGCAGAAGCAATGTCTATCAGCTCAACTCTGAGTATGATGCTGAGGCTCCAGTGAAGTTTGTTCAGTGGACAACTGAACTGGGAGAAAGAAGAAAGAAGAAAAATAAAGAAAGTGAGAAAGAATCACAACCAGTCCGAATGACCGTGAAAAAGGAGATTGAGTGTTCACTAGGAGATATGATTGATATGTTCCAGAACCAGCTGAGACTTTTCACAAGGCATCAATTCAACATTAAAACACAATACATCCACTATCGGGAGCTCAAGAAAAGCATGAAATCTGATGAATGTTTGATTCACATTGATTTTTCCGAAAATTATGCATGCAAATTATCAGCAGAAATTCAGGCAGCTCACTTTGCGTCCTCTCAGCAGCAGGCAACTCTGCATACGGGAATCCTTCATGTGGGTGGAGTGGACAAACATATGTGCTTTACTACAATCTCAGCATCAAAGGAGAAAAGTCCACCCGCTATATGGACACACCTGTCCCCTGTGCTAGATTATGTGAAAACCCATCATCCATCAGTAAGTTTAGTTCATTTTTTTAGTGATGGGCCATGCACACAATACCGTCAGAAGGGCAACTTCTATATGTTTAGCACAGAGTTGTTCAAGAAGGGCTTCAAGAAAGGCACATGGAGCTTCTTTGAAGCAAGCCACGGAAAAGGTGCTCCAGATGGAGTGGGAGGTGTTCTAAAGAGAACTGCTGACAGACTGGTCGGTGAAGGAAAAGACATTCAAAATGCCAAGCAATTGTATGATTGTCTACTGAATGCCCAGACCTCTATACAGTTGTTCTACATTGATGAGGAAGCTGTGGGCAAAGCTGTACAGAAGATGCCAAAACAACTCCCGGTAGTTCCTTCAACAATGAGCCTCCATCAGATGATCACTCTTAAACCAGGAAAGATCATCTACAGAGATGTCAGCTGTATCTGCTCTACTAAGCAGATTCTTGAGTGTACTTGTTACAACACACAAAGGTTTGAATTTGATGTTCAGCCCATCCTATATGCCACCACTGAATGTGATGTTGAGCCACTTCTTTCTGATACCACTGAAGATCAACAAGCACAGAAAACAACTGAAATCAACTGGGAAAGCAAAGACATCATTGGACAGTGGTGTGTAATCAAATATGATGATGAAATGTATCCTGGGACCATCATTGAGGTCAATGAGACACATGCAAAAGTGACATGCATGCATAAAATTGGAAAAAATCGCTTCTTCTGGCCAAAACGTGAGGATACTTTGTGGTATCTCTTTGATGATGTCCTCAGAATCATCCCTCAACCAACCCCAGTGACCGGACGCCACGTAGAAATAAACAAAGACATATGGGCAGAAATTGCCAATAATTGATGTGCATGCCCAGGGTGTGAGAGAGCAGCTGTTGAATTTTATTTTCCAGACACACGGTTAACGAACACACAGTTAATTTTCAAGTTCATGAAAGATCTGTAATTAGTATTTAAGATTAGTAAGTTGTTTTTACATTTTAAATGGTTTCAAAAGTTTCAGAGTGTGACAGAAAACGTTGTTTTTGGACTTATACAGTAACTATGGGTGGTCAACTCTGTTATTAATATTAACTCTGTTACCATCAGTGTCAACTCTGTTTGTTTAAGATTTTGCTTTAAAAATATCATTATATGTGTTTTATTGTTAAAAAAAAGATTAGAAACTGATTAGCCTAAATAGTTTTCTTACTACATGAAATGTTGTAGAATTTCAGGCATTTTTAAAGCTATGTTTAGAGAAAATGCACAATATCTTGGCAACGTTTTAGTTAAAGGTGTTGATATTTTTTACTCTAAAATAAAAAGTCAAAAATTTATCAGGCTTAAAGTTGCATTAATTGATAAAAAGACATAAGTTCTCTCAGGGCAGACAGTGTTTTAAATTTTGTCACATTTATTAACTGTATATATTTGACCCAGTTTGTCTATAACAGAGTTGACAGATTTTTCTGTTCGCACTTTGATTTTCAGAATAATTTCTAAAAATCTTACAAGTTTAAGATCAGCAAATATTGAAAATATTAAATTTGAAGTGTGTTCTATGAAAATAAAAAAGTTTAACATAAAAAGAAAATACTTTTTTTGGTCTTCTTTTTCTATTTGAAATATACCCGCAATTCTAGAATGACCCAGGTACAAACACTAAAGTTCACAGGCTGGAAAAAAACATGTAGTGTATTGCTTTGAATTATAATAAACATGGCCTTGAAGATGCTCTGTCAATTTATGTTTTTGTGTAAACTCATGTAACAGACACTGACACTGTTATATAGCAGATTCTTCTTTAAACCTCTATTACATGCAACAACTTTTTTTATTAAGATACAAAGTTGAGATACTTGCTGATTTAAGAGACACCAGACAAAGATCTTGGTTGACGCAATCTGCTATTCACAGGTCTCATATATACTAATACATATATTATATTTCATCAATTGTGCTAATATGACAAATATACTACTTGAAAGACGGCGAGTTGCTGAAAAAAAAACAACAACTGTAGATCAGGGAAGTTCTTAGGCCCCTTTTAGGTGAATTCAGTGTCTCAAATTTCCCATCTTGATGAGCAGAAACAAATGGTGGTTATCTCTCAAATGAATACAAATGGTTAAGCAAATATCAAATGTGTCAAAATATCGGATCTGTGAGCTAAGTCAATTAAGTGACAGCAGCTTCACATACCTTGTTTTTCTTCTGTTAATAATCAAACAACAAAAAAGACAGAATTACTCAGAATTGTGACACTTCTTTGTTATCTTAAATGTTGGTATTGTTAAGTTACATAGGTCAAAACAACAAAAACAATAACTTTATATATTTATTTGGAATGGGTATATATAACAAGCACTGCGCCTTTTTTAAAAGCATATTAATACACTGAATACACAAGAGTGATCGGTTTTGTTGATTAATCGGCACTGATATCTGGAACTATTAATAATCCATGCCAATAGTTTTCTGGGTTGCATCTATTACTGGAGTGGCTGAAAAAGGTCCGTTCTCATTATACAGTGTTATTATACATGCATGATACATAAATGTGCATTGTTCATTTTGAGCTTAACGTGTTTTTTTGAGGCTCTAATAAAGTCTGTATGTTACACATAAAGAGCTGTAATATAGATTCTCTCTTTCTGCTTGCATTGTTCGTTTAAACATCAAATTTGTATTAATTTAAAAAGTCTGGTCCTCAATATTTTTTCCTAAACTAAAATAGAAACTAACCTGTTCATAGTAGAGGATGACATGGGAGTGGATTTTCACTCCTGTTCCGTCCCACTCCCATAGAAAGAAATCCTGTCCCGTCCCACTCCCAGACCAAAGTTAAAAAATAATCCCGTTCCATCCCGCTCCAGGTAAAATGACTCCCACTCCCATCCCTCTCCTGTTTAAAATGACTCCCGCTTCTGTACCTCTCCCATATATATACAAAAAGATGGCTTCTGGGATGGCTGGGTCGTGTAGTTATTTTTTAATTGCGTTATATTGTAGGCGTATTAAAAGTACAAAATGCATTTACTTTTTTTTTTTTCCCAGTCTTTCCTATTGGTTGATTCCCGCTCCCGTCTGCTTCCGTTAACTATTTTATCCTGTACCGTCCTAATCCCGTGATTAATAGCAAAAATGACTCCCATCCTGCAGGAATCCAACGGGAATCCCGTGACTGGTGGGATTCCCGAAAAAATGTCAGCCTCTAGTTCATAGTAGTTGTGTTGCTGTCTATGCAGGATCAGAAAGCTGTCAGCTTTTATCAAAAATATCTTTATTTGTTTTCCAATAATAAACAAAGCCCCTAAATGACATGATCGTGACTAACTAATGACAAAACATTGTTTGGGTGAACTATCCCTTAAATGCACCAGCAGGCTAATTTTGACTAACTACTGTATATAGTAATATAGTGGTGCCGACTGCTACACATTCTCATTGAGAGCTAAGTTCCCTTGAGGATGAAATCCTAGAACTCTCCCTGATGTGGATGTTGATCACTGTGAGGGAAACATTTTTGGCTACACTTAACAGCAAGCTGTTCAATAAAAGCAGGGGAATTGGATCAAATACAATTACAAACAGTAGAGACCATTAATAAAAGTTCAACTTTGTTAAAAATATTCTCCAGGCTCTTGGCAGGGTTTGAATGTTCTTGGTAGTCTGTATGTTAGCAAACAAGTCAATTATCAACTAATAGAGGAGGGAATGCAGTGATGCATTGAAGTTTGACTACATAGTGTGTACATGGGGAAAAAAAAAAACACCCCAAACCTGCTTGCTATGATGACAGAAGTTTAAAGTGATAGTTCACTCAAAAACATCAATTCTGTCATGATTTATTTACTCCAGAATCTTGAACAATGTTATTTGCAAAGATTTGGTGACCACCTTTCGTCCATGGAAGAAAAAGCAGAACAAGTTTGAAACAATATAAAGATGAGTAAATGTTGACAATTATCATTTTTGGATGAACTATCCCTTCAAGAAAGACGAGCTGTTACTTATATTATAATTTAAATGGGTATTGCTAATTATTCCAATTCCTCATTAAACCTTTCTAGTCTCCCATTGACCCATCCAGTCCCTCCCTTTGTCCATCTTTTTATCTCCCTTTGACCCATCTGAGTTCTGTTCTATCTCTGGTCGAGACACATGCTGATAGATTTTGACAGCTGTTATCCAGGTCACAGTATCCCTGGAGTCCATGTGTACAAATGCTGAACTCAAATAGCCATTGCAACACAGAACACAGAGAACTAAGCACCATCAGCTTCATGCGTTTGAACCATAGATCAGTTTGGGATTCTTACTGCGGATGTTAGAATATACAAACATGGATATTGCATGTCAGATATTTACACAACAACTGAATTAATTTCAGGTCTTACCGGTTAAAACATTAAGTACATTACAAAGATCATTGAAGAGATCTGTCAACCTTTCGTAAGGTCAAAAACCTGCAGCAGTCCTTTGTAAAGACTGACAGGAAGTAGGATAATGAATAACTTCCTTGTACGAGTCACATTTCCTTCTCCTGAAAATGATTCACCTCAACACTGACCAGCAAGCCTGGCAAAATGCAAAATAGACAGATGCTCCCAGCTTTGGAAAAACCATATATACACCTACTGTATACACACACAAAAAAATAAATAATATTACCCAACATGAATCAATCAGTTTCAACATTTTCCTCTAGAAACTTTTCATTCACTTGTGATAAACCAATTACTGCACCAAGCGACAATGATCCAATCAATTCCCGATGGACAAAATCAAGTCCTACATTTTCTTCCAGTTCGAGAGCAAGCTGATATGCGACACAATAGCGAGAAAAAGACCACAATTTCATGCCAAAATTAAAAAGCAGTCACACTGAGATTATTTTGCATCTACAAAGTGTCTTAAAGCATTTTTTCAATGGACAGTTCACATGTTCAACATATGAAATAATTTATTTCATTTCTTCCAAATGTACAAGTTGATTTCAAATATTTATTAGCCGATAATGAATATTTAACTATTTTGGCACATTTTAAGATTCAGATCATCATCTAGCAGTAACTCAAAGGGAGAGTGGCAAATTATGGCAAAGATTGAAGACCTATTGAAGAATAAGAGCACATGTTGAATTGCTAACAGCTAAAACTCGCCAGACATAATCAGACACATCATCAAAACAATTAATGCTTTACGTGCATCAGCCAGAATTTCAATATCATTGCAGTCATAGAGGTTTTAATTAGTTAGACTCTAAAACTAAAAAACCTTCTTCATTCTACCACCCGTAATCCATTTTAATTATTCACTTTGAACAGCATCTTTAGCTCTAGCATCACAACCCAAAACCATGAGAGTATAAACGCTTTGACATAGTCTACGTTACTATAACTAGAAGCATCTGCTTCAGTCTACAGTTTGTGCAATTATTGAAAATCCCTTCATCCCTCTCAGGGGCATTAAAGAATATTAAGACTTGTTAAAGAAGAGGGAAAATGAGGTCATGAAGGGATGCTTAATGGAGTTAATGGCAGAAGTGCTGCAGCAGTACTAGAGAAAGATTACACAGCAGATCTAGTGATGAAGCTGAAAATAAATGCAATAGAGCACAAAATAGTAACTCTTTCCGTTCTGCAGACAGGCTGTGTTGTGCTGGTTTGGTGATCAAAACATAGTGAGCCCCCCAGGACAGAGCACACACTGCAGCTCTGAGTCACGGGGATAGAGCAGCATGCCTGTGAGGCCATGTGACAGACCCTGTAAAACATGCCCTCTGGCCTCCACGCTG
Source organism: Enteromius viviparus (assembly GCA_032353835.1). Classification (NCBI taxonomy): domain Eukaryota; kingdom Metazoa; phylum Chordata; class Actinopteri; order Cypriniformes; family Cyprinidae; genus Enteromius; species Enteromius viviparus. Next base: position 8,652,352 of record JAUCNO010001819.1, read on the forward strand.
CTTCTGTCTTTTTTTGGTGAATCTTTAAAAGCATACAGCTGTAGGAAAAGGCTTTCTAGGAGAAGGCTGGAATGTTAGACAACACGACGGGGCGCTTTACATGAGGAAGCAAAACACAAGCTGGATTTTTAAAGTGGAGAGACACAGCCTCTTAAGCGCATCAACATGCCGTTCCTCATCTATTCACTAGGAGCTCACAGATATTTTAATGTGATCTTTCCTGTGGAAAAAGCAAAGCGCCTTGTTTATGAATCTGAATAGCCAGAGAGAAAAAGGAAAGAGATGGCTCACCCCAAATCAGCCTCATGATTCTCCAGCATCACTTACCAAAACAACACACAAAATTCTGTAAACCCAGCACACGGCCCCAGGGAAGCCAAGCCTTAATTCGTGGGTACAAATCTTAGTGGACAGGAGGGAATAGTAGCAGTGAGGAAACAAGGATGTTATGTTCTTGGTTTTCAAATCCAACCTGAGAAATCAAAAACTTTAACTCTCTACGACAAGGAGATCTACTTACTCGACCATTCATTCTAACGTCTCTCATAGTTGTATTTACTTACAGCATCTCTTGTGGTGACACCTGTCAAAATACTGCACTCCTACACATCACTGCCAGTCCATAACAGAGCATCTATTACGGTCAAAACATCTCAGATTTCTTTTGTTATCATAAACCACAGGTGCTCGGTATTTCATTTGGATTCTAACATCTCCACAGCATGCCTGTAATTTTTCATTTAACCCTGAAGACCGTGTTTAGTAATAGTAAAGACAACAGGAGTACATTTGGGCCTTTCAGAAAATCTCAAATTTTCCACATCAGTAACAATTCAAAGATCACTTTGTTTGCATTATAAAATTATATATATATATATATACTAGTAGTTGTGTATTAAGCAGATTGAATTTGATAATTCATGACTAAACTAGATAGAGGGATAATATTTAATAATGTTATTAAAACTAGTCAGAGGATATTTTGTAGCTAAATAATCTCAGCAGTTATATAATAAATGTGGGTGAAGGACGATGTATAGACAATTTTTGAATATTTTATTGTTTCGGTCCATATTATATCCTCATCTAACACAAACCAGAGGGGATAACTCATTGCAAAGGCTTAATAATTTAACAGCAACCTTGAAGGGTGCTTTCACTTTTAGGGGCCTTGGTTAGTATTCTAACAGAGGAAAAGCATAATCTCCTCTATAATAATACTAGGATGAAATGGGGTAAACTGGAACACTTTTTTGACATTATGGCCAAGCCCAGTCATTCTGAATTAACCCCTATGGTCTTAAATAATGGGACATGGGAGCAAAAACAACCCTCAGCAGCCAGAACAGACAGCTACTTCATGAACCAGTCAAGCATAATCTGCAGGAATAGCATGCACATTTACAGAGCACAATTAATTTATCTTAATAGGAACCAATACAGGACAATCCTTATTGTATGAAAACTGAATTTAAGACTCGTGTGTTAAAAAGATTCTCAGAAACACAAGTTGTTTAAAAAAATCTTCAAAAGAAAAAGAAGAAAAGAGGAATGAACAAGTAAACAAAAAGCAGATCCATCCTTCAGCTGTGCAACAGCGGTCTCGAAGCGCATTTTTAATACTATTGATCACAAGTAGGTCCCGCCCCGCTGTAAATAATCCATCCGCTACAACACCGCCACTAAAATCGTTAACGGAGCTCAAAGATGACACTCTGTTTTGACCGATGTGGTTGCCGTTTATTTTTCCCAACGGACATCGGTGAGACGAGGGCATCGCTGGATGCCAAGAGGTGCCCATGTGTTTCAGTGCTCTCCTTTGTTATTTAAATAAGGTGTATAGTCTTTGGATAAGTCGCCCTGACCACTCCCCACCCCTTTTTCCTCCAGCGCCTGTGACTGAATCCTGCCCGAGGCTCCTGCTCTGAACAGCGCTACCCTTCACGAGCCACATCACACTCCTGCTGCCTTTGATCTTTCCTATTTCATTACATGCCATCCAGTCCGATAAACATATGCCAATACGATTACACAAAAGTGTGGGAATTGCACACAGAAAGTCTTGTTTAAGGTAATATTGATTTGATGTAAATGTCAGAACAAGCCAGAATCAAAATCATAACACTCTGCTGCTGTCAGTAATTTACCGGTCACCCAAGTCACCGTTTTAAAAAGGGTGCTATTTACACTGCCTTTTATAGGGGTACTTTTCGGGTGGTGGGGGTATTTTAATCCAGTTCCTCTAGTGGGCGACCAAGGCATTACATTATATATAATATATATCAATATATTTGTTGCCGTTTTGGAACACTGGCAATGTGGACCAGAAAATACAAAATAAGTATTTTATGGTTTATTATGGTTAGTAGTTCACAGACAAAAAGTGAAAATACACTTGGGTTAACAAAAGAAGCATAAAAAGCACACTGTTTTTTCCCAACTGACCTGTCCAACTCTGTGAAATACTAGGCTACTTTTGTTGAAGCTTGTCGTCGTTAACCTTTACTTATGTGTGTATTTACTTACCCTAGATTGTAAGGTATCCCAATTCAGCGTAACAATCTGTGCAAGTGTGTCACTATTTTTTTACGTCATTCATTTCAAGATTAATAGGCCTGTTGTTCCTTTAATAAATTACCGTTTTAAAGCTAGACCATTTTTTAAGTTTTAGTTTCATATAAGGACATTTGGACCGAATATGAGTTGCTTGCAACGTTTAGGCTAAGTGTAAAACTGCTAAAATTGACTTTTTAAGAACAATCCCCATCGCAAATGCAAGTATGGCAGTCACACAAACCCCTTAAATGTCTATCAATTAGTTTACTAAATATTGCTTATAAGTAAAGATGACTATCAACCTGTACATTCCCAAACTAGAGCCCCCCTACAACAAATCCAGCCCCTTTGAGCAAACACTACCTTGCTTTCTGTGCCTCATCTATTTTATTTATTTATTAGGGTTTTTATATATATAGTTTGATTATATTTTCACTATTACATTTAAATAAACTTAAATACTAAACGCATAATATTGTTTACATAAGTCACGTTTGGATGTGACAAAAAGTTAAACCCACAAATAAATATAGTAGCCTACTTCAGCGTAATTTATCTGCCTGTTTGCGTAAAGGATAAAAAAAGGAAAACGTGAAAAGTAAAAGCTCCGAAACGCTGCAACAAGCAAGGTGCACGATTTCTCTATCCAGCCCCTCCACTCGCATATCCTGACAGATACAAAGAAATACAAACATGCAAGCTACCAGACACACACAACTTAAAAGACACCGCGTGGGAAAACATTGGGGTTAGATTTAATTTGTACTACCTTGCAAGGATAATCCACAGTAACCCAGAGAAAGTAGACAGAAGAGCCAGATATTCTCCACCGCCATGTAGAGCGTTTGGTTTCCAGCAGCGGGGGTAAAGCAGTGTGTGCTTTATATGACCGCTACAGCTACATGCATATAATGGAATTCGGGAAAAATCTCTTCAGGTTTAATTAGTTGCGCGTAATTGTACGTATTTCCCTGTCGCGCGCTTCCCCCACCTATAAACATAACGTGGTTGTGTTAGTCGGGGAAGAGCCGTCGTGTCTCTCGGCGCCTCATCGCCATGTTGTGTCCAAATGTTAAGTGTGTGAGTGTGTGTGTTAGCTCTCTTTACACACACACACACACACACACACACACCAGTGAGTCCCGCTTTAGGTGTCCACTGGAGCTGCATGAAACGCTGCCAGTATCCTCACACACCCCCTTTCCGTGTACACGCGAGTTTCCTGTAACCTGCGAACGCGCTGCGCCAAATACACGACACAATCATTCTAAATAGACATACAACGACTAATTTGGAGCTTCGTATTTGCCAGGAGCACTAATGGAAAAAGACCCCTTGTTTAATTTGATGCGCTGATATATTGCTATAGCACACTATCTGATGGGTTCTATAACACCATTCATTCAACTTAAGTAGTACTGATTTTAAAGGTAATAAAATGTGTATGCATAACAATATCAGTAACACTCAATAACATTAACTTGTTCATTGATATGCAAGTCATAGACTAGTGTGCAACACACACACATACACACACACACAGTTGGGGTTGCAGGACCCTCTGCCATGACCTTCAAATGGGCTGAGAGAGTATTCTTTTCTCCTGGCGTCTGAGGGGGCGAGAGATCACATGTGCATCCGTGTTCCTACAGGCAGAGGATCCCACTCCGCCTGGCCACTGACACAGCCATGTGCATGGGACCCTTTCTGTCTCTGAACACAAAGAGCTAACTAGGGTCAGCTCAAACACAGGCTCACGGGGGACAGACCCAAGGTAAACAACTCATATATCTGACGGTGTGTATCAACTCTTTGTAAGTTAAATGGGTTTCCATCTATTTTCATTCACTTTATTGTGTAATTTACTTTATTCTTTAGTTTATTAAAGTCTTATTAACACTAAAAGTGGATATTTTAAGAACAAGATTGTTGCACAAGATGGACTATTTTATCGAAGTTCTACCATTCTAGGCTTTGAATAGTCAGTTGCATTGCTGTCTATGAAAGGGCCAGAGAGTTCCTAATTTCTTAAAAAGCTCTTAATATCTTAATTTGTGTTCTGCAGATGATAATGGTCTTAAGCGTTTGGAACGACACAAGGTTGAATAATAAATTTTTATTTTTGTCATTTTGGAATTAACTGTTAAAGGTTGGAAACACAGATGCCAAAAAAGAACCTTTATATTTCTTCTTGCATCGCTAAACTATCCACTTTTGGAACCTGAATTTTACAAGAACCAGCTTGAAGAACACCTTAATAAACTCTCTTATAACCTAATCTCTTTCTTTTAAAGATTTATACTCATCACGAAACTACTAAACAAACTCAGAAAGATACCAGGTGTAAACAATTGCATCATATATACCAGATGGCAACATTTTGAGGTCCACTGTATTTACAGAGCAGATTAGAGAAAAACCACGGGAGATTATTATATAAGCATTAACTCATTACTCAAGAAAATATGTCTTACGATACAGACTTTAATATTTCATAGTGTATGTATGTGGATTCTGCCTTAGGCCAATCATGTTCGGAATGGGCCGAGATATTTTATCTCTCCCAACTGCAAACCGTTGGGCTTCCTGGGGGTAAATGTATCCAAACCTCAGAGGGACTGGAACAGATCAAACAACAGGGATGTCCCTCCTGCAGCTGCCATCTCTCTCCAAACAACACTGCTCCTGTAAGCAAAGTGTGTTCACTCAGTAAATATCTCCTCTCTCTCTGTGCTCTTGTGACTCTAGATTACTCCGCTTCCACCACATCAAAGGCACTTTTGTCTTGGCATAATGGAGTGATTGTGTGCCTGTTGTTTTTAGGGTGTGCTGCTTTCACTTTAAAACAAAAATAAATGAAAAGAAAGATTATATGCACTTGTAACAGACACAAAGAAACACCCCAAAACACAATTATGCTGTTTTGAGAACTCGAACATCTGCTCATATGAGTTGACGATACTCATTTACTGTTACTTCCTCACACGACTAAAAGTTCCTGTAAAGTAAGGCCTCGGTATCTTTACTGTGAATTGAATAAAACTACATACAATACTTGTTTAACTAATTAAGAATTATAATATATATTTTAGGTCTCACTCTAAGAGATGCGACGTGAAAGAAAGTGATCATATGCCTCTGAAGAAGTCAGAGGAAGTGCCCTAAGCTTGATTTCAATCTGAGTCATTCTATTCACTGCAGGACGAGGTGAACTTTTCATCCGTGAAACCATACATTCCAGATTTTAAAGCCAGGGCATTGTAGAAGCATTTTGTTCCTGTGTGTATTAATCATTGAACTGTTTAACTAAAGATCTGAATGAGAAAATCAACACAGTATTTTTTCAGAGTGAAAGGATGGCATATGAAATGAAAAGTGTTGCTTAGAGAAGCAAAACAAAACAAAAAAAACCCAAAGCAAATTACCTTTTGCCGTGCATAGGCACAAGTCAACTGTAAGAAGACTTTTCCATTTAGAAACATTCACCACTGACACGAACGGTTCTGGGTGCACCAAATTAATGCATGCACTTTTAGGTAAAGATAATAAAAGAGCTTTGATTTTTCTGTCAGATTTCAATTTTATTTTAAGGAAGGAGACAAAAATCTCACTTCTAGTTTTTCTGATCCATTAGGGCAACCCATTAACTCTGTGTTCTGTATCCGTTTTCATTCCTGGACTCATTTCAATGAATTAATGTCTCCGCCTATCCAATATGTTGTCATGGTTACTCATTCATGTCTCCGCCCACTCATTCGTTGTCATGGTTGTTCACTCTAGTCTCCACCCAGTTGTCTAATGATTCTGTGTATTTATATCCCCTCTTGTTTCTGTAAAGTCGCTATTCATCGTTTGTTGTCAGTGTTTTGTAGAGTATTACTGAGTTTTCCCCGTGTCCCATGTTTTCTGTGTCTTTGGATTTCCTGGTATCAACCTCGCTTGCCTTGGACTATGGCTCTCGTCTTGCCCCCTGGATTCTGTCTACTCCTTGCTTGACTCACGCACGGACAACTCTTTCGCTCTGCCTCTGATATCGTTGTTCACCGGTAATGACCCTGATTGTTTGTTTCTGCTCCGGGATCTAAATAAACAGCTTGCATATAAATCTGAACGCCGCCTCTACTCCTCACTCATGACAGCCAAGCCGATCCCCAAATATGACTGTGTTGTAAATAACTGCCCTGCCCAGTTACTACTCTGCTCTTCTGTCATTGTAAGGGCACCAAATATATGCTTGGCAAAGTCCACATGTCACCATGGCTACTGAGACTCAGGAGTGGCACATACTGTAGGCACAGGACAAAAAGCTCAGTGGTACAATTGGTGGTGCAGTGCCACTTGGATACCCTGGCATGCGGCCCAGAGAGAGAGTAGAGAGGTATGTGGGCTACTACTATATAAGAATGGGGAGGCACCCAGACAGCAGCCTGAAGTCTATGGAAATCTCTCTACAATACATTGAAGGTCTGAATTTGCTTGGTTTATTTTCCTGGACTCCTATAAACAGTTTTTTTCAACTTTTGTTGTGACTAAAAATATGATTGAATGATATCCCACTCTCTCCCTGCTTGTTTTTTCCCACTGGGAACAATTTCTTATCATTTCTGCTAACGCTTCCTCATTCAGAAGTTGAAACGTATTTAAAGTTTATGGGAAACGCTTTCCAAAAACAATGAATACTTTACATAACAGTGTCGGTTCTCAAATCTGATTGGTTGAAGCCTTCCAAAATACTGTGACTTTTCACGGTTTGTGTTTGTATTAAACTGATAATCATTAGGTTTCTGTTACACTGATAGATGATGGAGACTCTGGGTGTTCTCAGCAAACGTCCAAGCTGCATCAGAACGACTTAAATGTAAATTAAAAAGTATTTTAAAATTTCCTTTATTAAAATATTAAAAAAATGCAACATATGCTTAAAATTGGGATCTAAACTACAACATATTTCTTCCCCATATATATATATTTTTTTTTTTTTTTCTTTTTTTTTCTCTGGAATCATAGTTATATCAAATTAGTTCAATTAGTTCCCTTTCGACATTACACTCGTACTGCGTCTGATAAGACGCTATGGGAAAACTCCTCTTTTCCCCTAAACTG
>JAUCNO010001819.1:8666346-8706751 GCA_032353835.1 Enteromius viviparus
GACCTCCACATCCAGCAGGTTCACCTCCAAGATCGTCTGAGACCAGCCACTCAGACAGCTGCTGAAACAATTGGTTTACATAACCAAACAATTTCTGCACAAACTCAGTGAAGCTCAACTGCATGCTCGTCGTCCTCATCTGGGTCTTGACCTGACTCCAGCTCGTCGCCGTAACAGACTTGAGTGGGCAAATGCTCACATTCGATGGGGTCTGGCATTGGTATTGGTGTTGCGTTTATATTTTTGTTGAGTGTATATATATATATATATATATATATACTGTATATATATATTTCTTTTTTTTTTTTTTTTGTCATATCCAATTCATGTTTATTTGTATAGCTCTTTTCATGATACATGCCGTTACAAAGCAGCTTAATTTTACTATTCATAAACTATGCAGTGATTGAAAGTGTCAATTAAAAAAGTAAATTAAGATTGTTTTAGTTTTTTTAAGAAATAAATACTTTTGTGGAGCGAGGCTGCATTAAACTGATACACACACACATATATTAATAAATAAATAGATATTGTAAAAAGCCTCTCATTTTTAATCAATTTAATGCATCCTTGTTCAACAAAAGTATTTATTCCATCAAAACCTTTGTACTGATCCCAAACATTTGAATGGTACTGCATGATATAATCCCTTTCATATAAGACAGAAGTGATGAAACCCCAGCACCGAAGCACTCCAGGATCAAGCTCTAACATCAGTGTAGACCACAAGTCAGTGCTTGATGGTGTAGTAGCATCACCTTGAATAGCTGGATGTAAAGTTATAGCACAATATTATGTATTCAAAATAGGATGACACATATGAGCTGAAAAAGTACTTGACCTACCAAATACCATCAATAACTATTAAGCAAGATACTATAAGCAAAATGGATGGAAGGACCTTGTCGAAAATTCTCTAATACAGCCAAGATTCTGTGCTCTTTTCTTTTCTGTTACAGTCCTGTACTGAGATTTTGGGCAAGGCCTTATGATATGAAATGAATGGCTTAGTACAGTGGTTTTCAACCTGTGGGCCGGTTTTGGACGGTATTGCAGGGGGGCTGCCAATTATTATTAATATAAATTGTAATATTGTTAATATAATAAAAAATGTCTAGTTTGCTGATCCGTTTATTCAATTAATTACCAGTTTATTCAATAAAGACAATTAACAGCCTTGCTTCTGAGTACTTAGTTAACCCGACACAAAAAGCAGAATCGTTTAAATTCTTTTGCAGTGGGCCGCGGAAACATATGTGTTTGGCTGTGTGGGCTGTGAGTTAAAAAAGGTTGGGAACCACTGGCTTAGAATAATGTCAAAGGGGTGCTGTGGGCATGGGAGAGCAGACAAAAGGAGAGGCATGAGGCCGAGAGGGATGTGTGAAGGCAAAGGTTAGAATGGACTCATGACATTTCTTTCTTACCTAGAAATGTATGAGGTGAGAATGACTTATGCCTTTCACTAGGGCAGAACAGGAGGTAGAGAACAACCACAATCATCATTAATCATCAAACATGCAAATAACAAACATTCATCCGAAGAAAAACAAAGACAGAACATTTATAGTTACAGAGACCGAGGAACGCTGAATAATGAGAAAATGAACTAATTCTTTTTAAATTTCAGTTCAAGTACTGATCCAAATACATACTGACCTTGGAATCTCCCTCCTCTTCATCATCTTCATCCTCCTCCTCTTGGTCCTTGTTTCACACAAAGCAGTTAGTGTACTTAATATCATATAAAAACCACTGAATCTTCATCAAACACTCCTTTCTCAATTTATGTTCAAATTCATAGTGTACTCACTTCCTCTTCACCCTCATCCAGTTCCTCCTCTTCAAACTGCAAAATTCATGTATATTTTAAATAATTGCAGCAACTGTGTTAAACCATAGACATCACAAGGCAAGAAACAGTCATTTGAAAGTACATACACTTTCATCATCCTCCAGGGCTTCTCCGGTGAAATACAAAACTGCTCTCGGAACGATTCTTTCCCTGAAGAAATGACCGATTTCAAAATCGGTGGCTAAAGTGTACTCCGAATCCTCATCCTGTTGAACACAACGAAAGTGAGCACAGCTTTTTTGATCATCTGAACAGGAAAAAAATAATCGATTATTTCTACTTCTCTGAAAACACTCAACTCTAAACTTACTAACCACTCATGTGTTTCAGAAGAAATAGCTAGAACGGAGTTAAAACCAGAATAAAGAAAGAAAATACTCACCAACTCTTTATCTGGTGAAACTAAAAGAAAAGAAATATTGGTGATTTCATGCAAATAAGAAGACCTACAGTATAAAACCACTTAAATGAGAGGACTAATATAACTCATCCTCCTGTTATCAGCATTCACAAAAGTACATGCACATCTGTCACGTCACATACCTTTAATAGGGTTGAAAAAGTTGAAAAAGGAGTCATTGGGCACTTGTTTGGTAATGACCCTTGCTGTCCCTCTGCCTTTGTGCTTCTGTTTCTTCTTGATCGTTTTTACTGTCACATCTTTGCCTTTGTGCCAATCAATTTCACACCTACCAATATAGATGAATAATGAATAAGCTGCAGACAATGAGAGCAAGTATTGTTTTAAAAAGTGCTCACCCTTCACAGTCGATGATTTCTGGTCCCTCAAATGAAAAGGGATCCTCTGCATCTGGCTCTGCTTTCATCTTGTATACTTTTGTGAGGACTGTGTTGGTGAAGTATTCATTGGGTTCAAAACGGAACTCTAATGTGAAGCTCTGTGTTAAAAAAAAAAAAAAAAAAAAAAAAAAGGAATAATGGAATACATTTATAAGTACAGCAGTTAAGACAAGACCTTCGATAAAAATAAAAAAACAATCAGTTCACTGGGTTCACTTTAATATCAACATAAAACCTTCAAATACTCTCCTCACCATGGGCTGATCAGGAGCAGAAAATATCACTTTAATATCTTGAAGATGTTTAAGTATTGGTTCATCATGCTCCTGTTGAGAAAGAGAGCATTATGAAAACCACAGGTTCTCTATCCATTTGAAACATTACACTGCCTTGTATGAAACTTCATTCATAATATTTTAATAAATATATAACTGTATTCACATTCATATAATATAAAGTTGCATATTGTCTGTACAAGGTTACAGGGCAAAAGTAAACGATAAAAAAGGCCTATGCTGAATATCTAATGTTCTGCTGGTTCACCTGCAGCATGTCGCTCAACATGTCCACACTCCGGAATATGGTGAGCCAAAATTCTGGAATTCCTTTGGGCTTCTCCTCATTAGCATCTTCTGTCTTTTCCTCTATAGCAGCTTTTTTCTTTAGATCTTCCTGAAAAAGAAAGGTTTCCTTAAGTCCGCTGCTCTTCTGTCTGATTTCAATGCGTAGTGGACAGATGATACTCACTGTTAATGCTGCTTCCTCCTCGTGGTCACTCTGCCATTCACACTCCTCATCAGTGGGTTCCAGTTCTCCAGAGACAATGTTTCTTCTCTGGAAACACACAAAAAGCTCACTTGTGAAAGAATATCATATTACTGGACAGTCAAATGAGAGGAGCTTTTAACACTGAGCTCAAGAGATGTTCTGTGCTTTGGAGCTTTACTGAAACCTACAGAACACAGTACAAATAATGTTTAACTGCATGTCAAGAATTTCAAGCGCTATTTTTTTCTTCTCCATCCCAATCATATCTTATTCATCAAATAAATTCGTGATCTTTTACATTCTAAAGAGGTAAATCTATAAATAAAAACACAAATTAAAATAGAATAAACAAAGTATAGCACATACAAAGTATGCAATGACTGAAGCAATTTTTGAGAGGTTTTGAATTAGTTTTAATTTTATTTCGTTTGCACAAATACCTCTCTTTCTTTTGTGTAGCAGCCCTGTCAAAGAAGTGCAGGTTTGGCAGAATCAACTTTTTGTCTCTTTCAGGGACTATTGCATTCTCCTGTTTTGGATGAAGTCTCTTTAAGAGTGCATTACTTCTGAATGCCCCGAATTTTCTCTTCACTTGTTTTCTCCGCCATTAACCTGAGAGCTCTGTTTACGGAAAATCCAAGGTCTGCTTTAGACAGACACAATGCAGCCTCATCTTTCATTTTCATACTTGGACCCATCTTCAGTGGGTCTGTCAACACCACATATGCTACAAGCACCAACTCAGACCATAATCATTCAAAAGTTTGAAATCTGTTTTTCGAGTTTTTTCATGTTTTTGCTTGGTGCTTTTTTTACATTTACACATACAAACATTCGATCAATAATAAAAACCTTTATATTTTAGTAAAAAAATTGTTTTCTATTTCATCCTGTATTCTACTTATTCCTGTGATGGCAAATCCGACCCTTCAGAAATCATCTTAAAATGTTATTTGGTGCTAGACAAATATTTCTTGATATCATCAATGCACAAACACAATCCCAACTCACTTTGTCAAATAACGGCTGATAAAGAGCGCTGTACTTTCTCTCCAGCTCATGCACCTCCTTGTAAAACCTGGCTTCGATGTGCGTGCTGTTAACCTGAAGATTCTTTAAGGCATTGACTCTTCTTTTCACAGACTTTGGTAAGCTGGTGAGAAGTTGGACGAGAAAGAGAAGAAAGTTATTATGTGAGCAGATGGGTGTCCGGTACTGCACAGCTGGACCTGTGCATTTCCCTGCTCTCTGGGGTCAAACAGATGGGTTTGAAGTAAGAGCATGAGATACAAGATCCCTGTTCATATCACATCGTAAAAAGTGCTTAACCTCTGATAAATCGAGTCACAAAGATGTTATTATAGAGTGTGCGCTTCAATCACTGAATGTGTTTTAGTTGGTTTGAAAATAAAAGTGGCTCTCTAGCCAGCACCCTTTCCACAAGCCTTATGTTTGGTATTGCAGTATTCACGCACAAATTATTGGATTATTGCTGTTTTGTGCAAATATTGTTGTTTGTGTCATTGTTTTCATGACAACTACAACTACAGCCAAACTCAGAGGGTGAATTAACCTTCACGGGTGAGTGGCCTCTCTCTGGGCATCGTCAAGCTGACACACACCAGGACTGACTTTTATGTTATAACCTGACATGCAGACAGATTTTAAGTTACAGGCAGATGGTCTGACTAGAGCCGTCTCCTTAGGCGTACGGTTAAATTACACCAATAAGTTTGCCTCTCTACGTAACATAAGAAACAATAAAAATGCTATATCTAGTTTTAAAATTCCACACAGGAAATATGAGACATATCCAGTAAGGAAATAGTTTCTCATGATAATTAACAATAAAAATGTGACACTGACTGTGCCAAGACCTGAAAAATGAGCCAATGTTTTTGATGTTTTGTCTGTTTCATCTTCCTTACCTGTCCATGATGGAAGCACTATGAGAGACACTGTCTATTTTGTCCTGAAGAGCTGCCAACGTTTGTGGGTTCTGCATCGCCTGGTCGCTCACCTTACCTGTAAATACCATGCAATCAATAGGCAAAACATCCGTGTTAAAGAAAGCATAACATTCAGCAGCACTATTGTTTCACCTTTGATATTGCTCTTAGTAAATTTGTGATTTGCACAAATTTTTTAAAAGAGCCTATTTGATAACTTTTATAACTTTTCCATTAAATCATTGGTAGCAGTGATGTTCCTGAAACTTTTACACTGAAACATTATACTGGCTTTTGTTTGAGAAGCACCCTGAATCAAAACAAATAAATTACAAGACAATCTAAGGAACATGTTCATGTTCTCAGCCAGCTCATAAATGTGACGCATTTCAAAAGCTATACATTCAAGATATAGCTCTTGTGAAAAATGCAAGGTTGCTTGTCAAAGAGAGTAGCATGAATTCATAGTTTCTATACCTTTGGCTTCATTGTCAGCATCCATTTTGATACCACAGTTCAAATATTCTGTGGAAAACACAAAGCATACAACTTCAGCTTGTCTAAAAGAGCTTTTATTTGTCTATTGGTAAAGGCACAATCACATATGCTAATTAACTTTACAATCAGTTTTGATTTCTTAATTTTTAATTAACTTTTCAAATTGCAAATCATATTTATTTTAAAATGCATTTATATAAAAACAGAGGATGCTTTGCACAACCAAAACAACATATTTGATTTGGTTTTATTAGAATTACTATTATTATTATTTTTTATAGTTACAAATTTCTCTTTATGCAGATGACATACTCTTATACTTTACTAACATACATGCCTCCTTACCTCAAATAATAAAAGTATTCTCCCAGTTTAATAAATTCCCTGGCTATAAAATAAACTGGGATAAATCCCTTCTTTTTCCATTGAATGCCTCTGCAAAATGCTTTCCATTACCACCTATTCCTCATATCCAGTGGCATAACACAGCTTTTACATATTTAGGGTTAAAAAAATATAAAATTTGTCGAATACATCACATATAAATTATGATAAACTTAAACTTGAAATCTTTGCAGATATGCAGAGATGGTCCAATCTCAAAATGTCACTACAAGGTAGAATTTCAATAATAAAAATTGTTTTGGGTAGGTTAAATTTTCATTTTTCTATGATTCCTTTAGCTCCATCTGTAAAATATTTTGAGGAGCTGCTATCTCGAATCTCTATTTTTATTTGGGATGGTAAAAAACCCTGTATCCGTCTGTACTCTTCAGCGGATGAAATTGTCTGGTGGTCTTGCACTGCCTGACTTTAAATTGTATTATGGGTCCTTTCAGGTGTAATCACTTACAAATTGGTGTGACAAAGACTCTGTACTTCCCTGGCGTCAGATAGAACAAGAAATTGTAAGACCACATAGAATTAATCCATTTTAAGTTTGTGCAGAAAATGTACCTTTCCCTTGTGCTTACAGACACCCCAAATTGTGAAAAATGTGATTTGAATACGGTTGGCACTTACTTGCATATATTCTGGGACTGCCCAGATGTCTCTAACCTTTGGTCTCAAGTGGCAGTTTTATTAGAGAAGGTATATTAGAGTTCCCAATTCTTAATGGCTTACTTTATTTTTATTTAATGATGACTCATTACTTATTATTGGTGCAAATTATATTTGCAGGTTTAACTGCTGCAAAAAAGACCATAATTCATTCTTGGTTTCTTCTGGATCCCCATCAATAAAAGAATGGTATAATTACTTCAGAGATATTGTTCTTATAGAAAGATCACTGGCTGTCATTCTTAAAGCACAAAGCTCAACTTTGGATGTTTGGGACAAAGTTATTGTCGCACTTTTGAAACCATTTGTTTTTCCTCAGGTTTAATGAATAATTTAAATGGGTCTCAACAATGTCACAAATTGCATTGCAATTTATTTATTTATTTAGCATATATTAGTATTATTATTTATTTTTCAAGGCTTTGGCAACTGTAAATACTTTTAATTTTGATGTTTATATACTTGATGTATAACAACACAATATCCTGTGGAAGTGAAATAAAAAGATAATCACAAAAAAACCATAGTTACCGCTGAATCGTAATTATATTGCTATAATAAATCTAGTAATACATCAAACAAAAAAAAATATTTTAATAGAAATTCTGATAAATAATAATAGTAAAAGCCTAACAATAATAACAACAAGTAACTTAAGATTTTAAAAACTTCGCTTGAAAATAACCCAAATACATATTTTATGAATTTACTCTTTTGGGGGAAACTTTGCTCACCGTAGTAAATGCTGGTGTGAGAAGGTCAATCATTACTTATTTCCAAGAATCGATACGTTCACATTTATTATGTTAAGCAAACAGCAAAAATAAAAATCAGCAGCTCAAAATAAACGTAACGTTATAAAACAGATGTGTTTATGTTGACGCCCATCAGAGATACACACTCTCGCTAGGTTAGCAGCTAATACGCTAAACTAGCCGCAACAAGAACATATCAGATTAAATCAGATCCCATAATCTCCACAACCACCAGTTCAGCACAGTTGATGGAGGGGGGCATAGCAGCGACAGAGGGCGGACACTGGAAGATCTCCAAACCAACACTGAAGAAGGGTGAAGTATAAATGTCACAGCCTAGCAGGCTAACAGACCTTCACAAAACACACTGCGGGTATGAGCTTGGACCATTTCTGACGCGGTTAACAGGTTACAGGGTAATAGTTTACTAACTGGCTTGTAAACTGTAACAATTTGTAATAGTCACTCGCAACTTTATCAAAACAAAGATGACATGCAGTGAGAACACAAATAGCACACTAATATCATACATTTAAAGCCACGGGAAAATAATTTACTCTGCTTGACGTATATACTAACGTTAATAATATGTATTTTAAGGTAAAGTGCAAAGTAGACAGTAATATTTTATTTAGGGAGATTGCTTTTCTTACCTGAATCAGCGGGTGTTGTTCAGCTGATGGACTCGGCAATAAAGCTGAAGCGCATTGGTCCAACAGTACTCCGCCTCAGTCAAAAAAATACTTCGCCGGGTTGAATCATTCTTTGACATGTTGTTCAAAAGAACCGATTCTCTGAAATGATTCGAACATAGGCGAATCTTTTGTGCCTTATTGAAATTACATTATTATATGGTTCCTGACATAAGTAAATCGCTTACTACATCCCCTAAATAATTCCAGTAAAGTGGTTTAGGCTATTTTACTTGATTTCAACATCGAATAAGACACATTATTGGCATTTACATCAAATTATACAAAAATAATTGTATCTCTTTAAAATACACTGCATGTGTTAATAATACATTACAAGCATAAGTTATTTGTAACATTGTTGCTAAACTGGTATAAAAGTTACATCGTGCGAATTGGACCGAGACAGTCTAAAATCATTTCTATCGATTCCATACGATGCATAAAAAAACAATTATTCTGTTGGATAAATTCACAAAGCTTTTCTTAACTAAATATATTTAGTTGTTTTACAGTATTACTAGACCTACAACTATATGAACAACATTTTTCTTTTTGGCAACCTTTGTGGCAGAAATAAGTTAGAAATAAACAAGCATCACACATTATTCAAAACCTTTTTATTTTGGTATTTCATGTTCTTATAAAGAGTAGGTTAATACTAACAATAATTGGTGCTCCTATGTATGCCTCTGTTTTTCCATTTGTCGTAAACCTACAAACCTGAAGTCCCTTCGTTCCTGTATCAGATATTTTGATTCTGGAGGAATCATATTTAATAATAGCTGATGTGTAAACAGTGTTTAGGAGAAAACGCCTCTTTGACCAGCCAGACTTTATATCAATAATGAAAACAATAAATGTTTGATCCATTTCCACAATAACGGCTTAATATTTCCTGCATACTTCATATAAACCACCAAACCCACATTAGAAAAGTTCTGATATACTTGCATCTTTGTTCTATGTGTGCAAAAAAACACATAATATACCCTTAATATCATACTCATAAAATATCCCTCAAAGTCATGATTGCAGAGCATCAAAAAACAATGACCTTCCAACCATAACCAGAAGGATTTGGCAAAACCTTGCCAAAGTTAAGAGCCAAAACTCACAGAAGAGGTCTTTAAGTTTTGCTGCCTTTTCGCATACACAAGACAAGTTCACAACAGACAGTACGAGTGGATGGCAGATCACATCAGACTTAACACATGTTCTCAGCTCCCGTTCTGGGTCGCCTGGAGGTATTCATTATACAGCTTCTCTTGAGCCTCATAAAGCTTGCGAAGCTTTTTGGTCAGTCCCTTACTGAGCTCCAATCCCTCAGCATTATGAGTTGGGAAGCCCTGTGTAAGCAAAGAACAGACATGTTAGCATTTCTGATTAAATGTGGCCAAATGATTAAAAATTCATAAGGACTCATCCATCCCCTATAGACCAATGATCACCTTGAAATGGATCCAACATACAGTAGTGTGACATAAAAGAGTCATATCATATGAAAGAAGACGACTGAATGGTTTGCATTACCGTTTCATCAAAGGTGGAGTATTTGTCGGTTTCTGACCGGAACATTTCACTGGGTTTAACCTTCATTTTTGCCAACTTTGCCATCTATAAACATACAATATACAAATATTTATAGTACAAATAATAATGAAGCTCTAAAAAGAATATACTCTCAATGTGTTTAAAAGTAAAACTATTTATAGACATGAGAGGCTTTTCATATAAAGAGTGACTAAATAATAAGTGTGTTCTGCCATTCTTCTAATCACCTCTTGTTCTTGTTTCTTCCTTGCAGCCTCCTCCTTTTTCTTTTTCTTTTCATCTTCCATCTTGAAACATTAAAGAATAAACACAAATTGTAAATTTACATTAACATGAAACAGCAAAATAAATCATAACAAGGATCTTTTAATGTAACATAAAATTATTTTTTAATACTTTTATTCAACAAGGATGCATGAAATTCAACTATTTCAACTAAATTATGTTCTTTTTAAATTCCAAAAATCCAGAATAAAACCCATCACGCTTTCCACAAAAACAGCATCAAATTTACTGTACTTATCTCTTCCATCAATTATTTTAATTAAATTATATTATTTTAAAACTATTATGTTTCATAATATTGCTGTTATACTGTAAATTTGTTTAAAAAAATGCTAAATAAGCATTTTAAAATCTTTTTACAGACCCCAAACCTATAAACCCACAGACAAGTCTCTTTATTTTTTAGAAACACTATGTGCATCTCAGGTGGATCATGACTGATCTGCAGAATGTGTCCGGAGCAGTAAGCGTGCATACGAGGCTCAAAGGAGTAATTTAAAGAAGGTACAACAATAAACCGGTGCAACTTGAGTCCTTACAATTCACTCTAAAGAGCGTCATTTACACTGACAAGCTCGAAAGGCCTAAATACATTTTTCATGACTTGGTTTGCATTTGAATCATTTCTTTTGTGACGCCTGATATGCTAAGACTCTTTTTTCCATTGACAGAAGGAACGGATCACCTTACCCTGCTGAAGAGATAATTCTGATCTGATTAATGACTAATTTTAACTTCATAAGGTGTACCGCAGACCAGCACATCTCTTGCAGGACTATATGTGAAACGAGATACAAAATCTACACCACTGACATCAAATAAATCAAGTAGAGATATCGCAGTATTCTGCCATGTAGATGGATTCTGCAATTACCTTCTTCTTTTCTTCTCTCTCCTTCAGAAGTGTTTCTTTGTCCACCAATTTCACAGACGTGGGAAGTCCTGAACAAACAAAAAACAGCAAAAAACAAAAGTCATTTTCCATGACATTCAGTGTTTGATAAAATCTCTGTATCTTTCATTTACCATCACGATCCTCCAGTCGGACACCCAGTTCAGGTAAAGTATCATCACGCAATTCGTCACACAGCCGCAGCAATTCTGTCACTGGAAAACAAACACATTTCCCTAAGGAATTCTCTTTTGTGCGTAAAAAGCACAATCCGTATTGTATGCAAATGTCTGTTGGAGGTAGAGCTACAACAATACCCATAAAAAAAGGAAACAAATCTTACAAAGAAATAAATTAGAACAAACTAAATGACTCGAGTACACATTGTAGATCTTTGCTGTAAAATATTAATAAATTAAACAATCCCGAGAGATTTACCTTTCTTCTCTCTTGCAATTTTTCTGACTTCTTCCCTGAAATCCGACAGTACTGACAAATAGGGCATGACTGTGCTCTCAAGCTGAAACAGAAATTAAAAGATTAAGTAGAGTTTAATGACGGTGGACAACAATCCACAAAAAAAGCATTATAATATTGAATCTTTAATGACATGTCTTCACAACTCTGGCTTTGTAACATAAATTAAAAAGAAACCTTTGATGAATCAAACATGATCTGAGAGGTGTTGCTTACATCAGCATTCTCTCCGTTTCCTCCAACAGGGAAGCCAATGGGCTCAGCTCCTTCAATCGCTCCAAAAGTCTGTCAAAGCAGAAAAGAGTTTTAGCAAGCACTTCTGTCTCTAAATCTCAACTTATTCATTGTAGCAGTTGAAGAGTGTTAGAGATAATCATCCAGGTATTAATTATTACAACAAGCTGTATATAACTCCTTTTTTTGTCTGGCTACCTTAAGCATGTCGGTCAAGTACAGGGCAATGCTCTGCAGCAGCATGCGATTAGGTGGTAGTTTTGCACTCCTTCTGGCAGCCATGTAGGTGTTACTCTGACCAACAAGAGCCCTCATCTCTTCCAGAGCCGAACGAGTGTCTATGTTGTCACACAGCGCCTCATGAACTGATGTTTTCTTCTCATAGAAGCTACACAAACACACAAATGACTCTAATGAGTGATAAAGCTTTATTTTTAGGAGACAGACAATGTAGTCTTAAGGAAATATATGTCACCTTTTGTTTAGTTCGATCTCCTCAGCTTCCCATTTCTCAAACTGGCCAGTGATGTCTGTTGGGTTCCTCAGAATATCTTTAACATTTAGGAAGAACTCCTGTGGAAACAAAACTGGATCAGCAAACATAAAAATAGTCATGAAGGACTTTTCATTTGCTCTCCTATAAGAGTATTTAGAGTTGGTAAATTTTTACCATTTAACCTTTTTTCAGGCTAAGAATATTTCAAAGAAACAGCATTCAATTGAAAAAGTAATCATTTAAAAAGTCCTAATTTTGATCAACTTATTGCATCCTTGCTGAACAAATGACTTACCTTTTAGAAGAAAAATCTCATCGACCCCGAAATTTGACGCTATATATTCTTCTTTAAAAAACAACCACTCCTAGATGTTGTTGTATTTTTATTGAGCATGTCCCTTGAAATTGTTGAATTAAATAGTCTATCATATTCAGACAATACACAACAACGTACACTAATATATATATATATATATATTTTTTTTTTTATTTATTTTTTTTTTTTTTAACTGCGAATTACTATTGTATCAATGTGTAAGGGTAGTGAACTTGTGTCTGCATGATTATAAATACATTTTAGCATAGTTCATAAATATAATAAAAATTAAATAAAAATATACAGTTTAAAATAATGTTTTTGTATTAGCTACATGGGCAACATACACCAACACTAATCTCAGCTTTAATGTAGTTTGTTTGAATATTTACAGCTTTTACTTCTAATTTGGGACCTCAGAACCGCTATTCATCTCCAGTTATATTTCTGCCAAATTCTGCTGAGGGAATTGCACTATTATTGCATCACCGTCTCATAAGCCGTCTCCATTTTTACTCAAGTACAGCCTTTGGTGGTGCAATGGGGTAGAAAGAAAAAATACTGTGTCCCATTAAGATCCTAACCTCAAGTTTGTGTAAGGCTGGTCTAAAAAAATATATAGCGTGTGGTCAGTCATAGGTAACCTTCACATATTTCCCATGCTAATGGCTGCCTGTGTGTTTCAGGCAAATTTGGAACTCTGCCCATGTTATATTCCATGGTGACAGAGTAATTGATAGGTGGAAAGAAGCGCAAGACAGAATTAATGTGCCCTGAAGGACACGCTTTTCTCCGACCTTCTGGGTTCTTGAAGGAATCTAGATAAGCCTATCGTGGACTCATTAGGATTCTGTATGCTGATAAGTGGCAGATATTAAATTTGGACAGACTGTGAATTTTGGGTACTTTTTTTCCCCCCCTGCCTCTTCCTGGTTTCTCACTCACATTTATGAATCTCTCATACTGGATGGCTGACTCCATTGTGTTGTTGGAATAGTCCAATGTGTCTTTCCACGAATGCATCAGAAAGGCCAAACGAAGCTGTCTTGCTAAAAGGAAATAAAGCACAAATGCACAATGTCAAAACCTCTTTTTTTAATTAATGAATGTGCATGGCAGAATAAATGACCACACAAACATTGTTTTTGGCATTAATTGTAATAATGCAGTGAAATTACTTTTGCACAAGGAGTCTGACAACAGCCAGTGCTCCACACAGAGATCTGATCTGATCAGCATCTAGTCTGTCTGGAATGACATGAAATATCAGAACAAACTGAGACAGACTAAATCCAGAAGAACTGTGGCAAAGTCTTCAAGATGCTTCAAAAACCTACCTGGAGAGCTACCTGAAAAACTATGGGCAAGTGTACTTCGAGACAGAAGCGGTTTTACCAAATGCTGCTAATAGCTAATACTAAATGTTTATTTGATTTAGTTATTAGAAGTTAATTGATAATTGAAATCTATTTATGGCATTATTTTTGAAATCATCCTCAATTTACAGAATTTTTACATGAGTGTCTAAAACCTTGAACAGTACTGTAGCTCTGCAGGTAGGTTTTTTGAAGCATCTTGGCCACAGTTCTTCTGGATCGAGTCTCAGTTTGTTCTGTTACTTCAGGTCATTCCAGACAGACTGATGATGATCAGATCTCTGTGTGGAGCACTGGCTGTTGTCAGACTCCTTGTGCAGACAATTATCTCATTGCATTATTACAATTAATGACAAAAACAATGTTTAGAAATGTAAACTGATATTTTGCTACTGCAAAAGATAGAAGTAACCGACTTAAAACTTTTTTTGTTTGTTTTTTATTTTGGTGAAAATACTAGTGGCCTAAGACTTTTGCACAGTACTGTATTTACAACACAGAAAACAAGGATGTTTGAAAAAAAGAAATGATAAAAATATTTTATGTGCCAAGGTCTTGATATCTTTGCAACAATGATGAAAAGATGAAGTAGTATATCCACCTAGTAAAAAAAATCCTTCCTTGCACCTTGAAGACACAAGACGTTACTTAATAACTTTACTCTATTTGGCTTGAATGAAATATGTACTATTATTTAAAAGGACAATGTGTATGATATATTTCTCAAATAACAATCTTTAAATAAAAACATACAGTATATTTAAAAAATGTAAATGCATTTTTAAATCAAATAATTTCATTTAAAATCTAAATATGTCTAAATATGTAAGAGCAATACTTAAAATAGTATAGTAAAATAATATAGTCGTAATGTAATTACCCGTATGTTTGGCCAGGGCATCTTTGATAGTGATAAAGTTCTTCAGAGATTTGGACATCTTGCATCCGGCGATGGTCAGGTGACCCGTGTGTAAGAAATATCGTACCCAGTGATCATTCTCAAAGTATGCCTGTTCATAAAAAAAAAAAAAAACTTTGACATGCAGCAATTCAGGGACAGGACCAAGTTCTTTATTATCAGTTTTCAGATTTAATAATAACTAGAAACTGTTTACATGGCAATGCTCAAAATGCCAAAATATATCCTTGGTAGCTAATGACAGCAAAATATTTAATGACTGCATCATGTCACTTCTATATGCTCTTGCAAAATAAGACAAATATGCACAGTGACTATAATAATGTGCATTTCAAGCAAAAATGTATGTTTTAATTACAAGTTTGACAAAGACACGAATGATTTAACTAGTCGGAAACTTGCAATTATGCTAATTCCAAAGTGACATGAATGCTGCATTAACCTGTTATGAATATTGAATATAGCTTTTCAACAACTGCTTTTCAACATTTTTTTATATGAGCACATTGTAATTTTCTCACCTCAGACTGCGCCAATTCATTGTCATGATGAGGAAAGCGCAGGTCAAAACCCCCTCCGTGGATATCCATAGACTCTCCCAAAATGGATCCAGCCATGGCGGAGCACTCAATATGCCATCCAGGTCTCCCCTTTAACATTCCCAAAATGATTTTGGATACTGAACTTACAGACATTACCCAATGCATTTAAAACCTTGTTGCTTTATATTAAAATTACCAAGCAGCCAACTATGGAGGCATTTTAAGGCATGTTCATCTGTGCATGTCTTCCTGATTTGTACTTCCTCACCTTTCCCCAAGGGGACTCCCAAGAGGGTTCTCCAGGCTTGGAGGCCTTCCACAGTGCAAAGTCATTCTGTGATCTCTTTTCACTGAGTCTGTCTGCTGAGATACTTAAGTCTCCTGCAAAAAGTAAAAAAGACATTTATTCGTATTAAAAAAACCAAACAAACATACAATGTCCAGGTGAACAATAAAAGAAGAAAAAACAATGGATATAATTCTGGCTTGTTGTATCCACTCCTCAGATTTTAATTGAGAAATATGAATTATCTAGTAACTATAGTAACACCTAATGCTGCTCTTCAATACAACTTTATTACAGTTGTGGATTACATAGTGGATCATTTTAAAGGACGTATTGCAGTTAATGCCTGTACCTTCTCCTTCTTGAAGGGCTTTCTGATCCCCAACAGCTTCTGGTACTAGTTTGGCATAAGAGTGGGCAGGGCAGGTATCAAACTTTGCTGTGTCAAAATATACCGATCCATTTGACTCGTACCTTGTGAGAAAAGGGCAGAGATTCATTCTTATAAAATATGAACACTTCTTTCAGGGAATGTCTATCACAAAATACTAACAAAAAAAGATCAATCTAGACAGAAGACAGCTCTGTTCCTACCCATAACCGTTGTCCACAATTCTTTTGACAAATGCCACAATCTCTGGAACGTACTCGCTGACTCGTGTGAGAACATCAGGAGCGAGGACCTGTCAGTCAAAGAGACCGCAGGCTTTCATCATCACTGCTCAGACTTAACATGTTTTAACACTGGTAAGAACATGCATTATAATATATACACTACATAATAACACAGTGTTTGGGGATTAACTAGTTAACTGGATAACGCTATTTAATTATAAAATAAATGTTACTATACACTTACTGCGGAAAAAAATAAGTGTAATTAAGCTACTTTTGAAAACATTAACAATTACAGCATGTTACATCTGAATATTTCTGAATATATGTTTTTAATTGTGTTTAAAATTGTATATTTTACAAAAGACTGTTTTTACTGTCTTTCTGATCAAATGCATCTGTGAGCATTAGACTTCTTTTAAAAGCATAAAAAATTACTGACCCTACATTTTTTTGAAAAGTAGGGTTTATACATATAATTTGGGTCATTGTCAAGCAATTAATTCACTCATCTATATTAGTTGACTCACATTTAGTGCTTCCATATCTTTGTGGTATTCTCCCTCCCAGTACTTCGGCAACAAAGAAAAGATTGAGTTTTCTGTCACTTGGCTCCCAAATTTGGTGTCTAACCAATCTGACAAGAGATCCTTAGCCTCCTCCAATAAGACCTAAAAATGAAAACCGTTAAGAATGAACCAGTTAGTTTCAGAGCCATGCCATGAATTCTAACGATCTCATGAAACACAATGTTAATTGATGTGTCACTAAATGACATCAGTCAAAGAATTTCGAACAGCATGCCTCATACGGCCCAGCTCTAACTAGGTCACATTAAGTGTTTTTAAAACGCTGCTCAAATAACTCACCTGTGCCTGATTCTGGAGAGTATCGCCTGCAGCACTGCTCTGCACTGCCACCTGCAGGGGACCCAGGGCAGCTTCCACTGCTGCATCCAGCCTCTCCAGCATCTGTTTCTTATCTGGGTCAGTAGTCTCAGCAAGCTTGGCTTTAAATGGCTAAACACAATAAAACTAAATGACATTAAAGCACAGTGATGGGGAATGAGATAAAAGCAAAGAAAACATTTTTGTGAAGGCCAGTAACCAACAATCTTGCTGGTTTGAGGTGGTCTTGCTCCCATTTGGGTTTCAGAGCTCCTTAAATTCTTTCAGCTAAATTATTGATTTCATTACTTAAAGGCAGCTCTTTCAGTACTTTAGGATATTGTATAATATAATTGTATATTGTATGTCACACATAAGTTGTGTGAAAACTAAAGACAGACCTGAGCTATTAGAAGATTTTATTTTTAATAGCATCAATAAGAGCAAATTTACAAAACATAAATAACTAAAGACTAAATAAGAACTACAAGTCCAACCACCACAGCCTCATTTTTTTAGGGTATCTCACATGACTAAGGTCTATAGTGATGCATATCTAAATAAAAAGCTTCACATAGACATTGGCTAATTCTGCAATGGTTTCATGTGAGTCACAGATTGCTGGAAGGGAATGACTAAAATTTCATTCATTTTCTATGCTCAGAAATGCAAAAGAAGAGGGCATGCTAATGGCACAGATTAAAAATGACAAAAAGACAATTTTTTCATCATTTTGTGCAAGGATGCATCATTAACTTTTGATTACAATTCCTTTAAATTAGTACTCTCAGCATCTGAACATACAAATGCTAAAGAAACCAACATGTCTGAGTTCCACAGCAAAGTTAACTCATACATGCTTTAAACCACACACGTCTGCTTTTGTAGTAACAGGATTCATTTGGACCGAAATGTCCACTGTACGAGTGATACACTCACCGCTCGGGCTGTTAACACATCCTGCAGTATCTGAGAGGGACTGGGCTTCTTCTCTCTGTACTGCTCCAGAAGGTAGTTTTGTCGGGCTCTTTTGATGATCTGAAACGAAGAGGTCAGACTAATGATTGGATCTTGTGAAGACTGTACCACAATATGGCCTTCAGAATTAAAGCAGCCGTTTCATATGGCCAAAAGAATGAGGTATTAGGTTATACAGAATTGAAAAGCTTAAGGTCAACCACATTCAGACTCAGGCTCTTACTTTGTCATCAATATCTGTGATGTTCATGCAGTAGAAGACATCATATTTGAAATAATCCTTCAGTATTCTCCGCAGTATGTCAAATGAAATGTAGGACCTGAAAGAAAAAAAAGCTACTGAATCCTTGTGAAATACAGAAAACTGATAAATTATAAAAGCTGTGTGAGCCTTGGATGAAAAATGGGTATATTTTTTAACCTATGTTCATTGAACCATATTCCAACTAGGCTTGGGCGGTATCCAAATTTTGATACCGTCAAACCTCCTCCCTATTTTACCTCGGTATACGGTATTACCTAGCCTGGGCCTCCCAGTTAGTCTGGCAAAGCTGCCGTTTTAGAGCATTTCCGTTCTCAAAAAAGCGGGAACCAATGAGAAACGAGCAAAAAAAGTGCAAATACAACAGTTGAACAGAATTAAATTAACATAACGTATAGGTTACTTGCGTAACCACTGTTCCCTGAGACATGGAACGAGTTCTGCAGTTAGAGGGAAAAGGGAGTTTTCCCCATGCGTCTTAGCAGACGCAGTACGAGTGAAATGTCGAAAGGGAACATCCAGAGCAGTTTTCACAAATTAAGTAAAAACACTTTACAGGTGTTATTTCGGAAGCTAACTCTTGCATGGTTCATGACTATAGACCCACACCGAGGCACAATGACACAGATCTGGAAGCTACGTTGTACTTGTTTTTTTCTACTGCTGAAGGAAAAAAAGGCTCATTCACGTTCTGATGCAGTATTAGGCTAAATGCTTTTCTGTTTGAACACTTCAGAAATCACCGTTTATTATTATTTAGTTTCATTTCAAATTCTAACTGTATTTCTATGTTCTGAAAACCTCCTCGTTCGTGTCCATCTTCATCATTCAATTTAATAAAAACTCAAATAAAATTAAATATTTTATTATTATCCATTTCTTTTTTATCTATATTCAAAAGCAAAGCAAGTGAAACAAATAATAGGGTAGCAGGAAGCGGTGAAAATAAAACTACTTATATGGAAAATCCGTCCTGCGCAAGTCTCTAGTGCATGACTCGCCATCTTTCCTCACCTCTCTCTTTCTCCTTCATGCATATGCATTTTTATGTATTAAAGAAAATTATATAAGTAATATATAAGTGCACCTGTATAAGTGCATTGTTTTGTTTTTTTATGACGATATAACGATATTGAAACTGATACGTTGCTATTTTTAGATCCCGCGGTATACCATATTACCCCCCAAGCCTAATTCCAATACAACAGTTTTTGAGATTTAAGTTACAGCTTCAAATACACAACTAATACACAAATTCTGACCCTGGATTGAAAGCTGAATGTCTGCTTCAGCCTTTTCATTGACTGCTGTTGTGCTGTGTCTACTGTGCTGTTTTCAACTCAACACTGAAAACAAAGAAACACTATGAGTGGATGGGCAATATGTCACCTGGCATGACCCATGTGAGAAGCATCATACACTGTGGGGCCGCAGCAGTACCACAAAACCCTGTTGCCTCTCTGTGGTACAAACACCTCCTATAACGCACAAAACAAGACGGATATTAACGATTTTAAGAAGTTAGTATCATAAAACTTAAAAAAAATGTATGCTGTTTTATGAAAGAAGTCTGAAATATTTGGATCATTCAGTAAATATGATTTAAAAAAAGGACTTTATAATTTCAAAAATAATTGTTTACATTTAAATCAGTTTTAAAATATAATTTATTCCTTTGATGGCAAAGATTATTAAATTTTTCAGTGTGATCAAAAATACAGTGAAAACAGTTATACTGTGAAATAATATTACAAATAAAACAAATCACATTAGATCAATTATGTGCATGTTCACTGAATAATAAAACAACTTTAAATGTCCTCGTTTGTAAGTAGATTTTTTTTTTAAATACTTTGGCTAATTTGATTATATTTTCAGCTATCTATACTACAGTAACGTATAGACAGTTTTACATTCAGTCTAGTAATGTTTTACGTGTGACCCACACATAAGGCCATGTTTTTTATCTTTACCGTACCTTGGTCCGTGTGAGGCTGTTGTAAAGACGCAGCTTTGAAACGTCTGTGCCTTCAGGAGGAGACCATGGTGGCTGCACCCGCTTTCCCTTTGCTGAAAAAAACAAGAGGCATTTTGTTTTTTCTACATTGAGTATAAAAATGGGTCACTTCTACAGATTCATTTACAATATCCAATCACTAACTGAACAATAGGTGCATCCTGGGAAATAGTTGTTTGTGCACACCTGCTGCACAATTATAAGAGGGGGGATTTTTATTTTTTTGTCATAAAAAACATAAAACATGTATAAATGAACGCATACGCATACACAGTGTGAAAGTGAAACAAACAATATGCAAACAAAGCACCTGAACATTGCATCTAGTGAAAGAACTATTAAAAACCACAAACACCTCAGTGTCTATCAGTCAACTACATCTCAACCCATTCTAGTCACGTCCAAAACAAACCTGAGAAGTGATCATCTTGTTATGACTGTACATTCCTGTCAACGCTTCAGCTCATGTATGCTTACTAACACATCAAACTACCCACACCCTCAAACTCATGCAACACATCCTGCAAATGTCCTTAGCACAGAAACCACAGACTCAAAGTACACTCAGCTACAACCTATGTTCATGCACCCTAACTACAACGGGGGGGGGAGTTCTGTCTACTCACTGCTGCATTCTGGTGTCTGGTCATTCGTTTGGGGCTTCAGGGCGGCTATGTGTTTGTACCAGCGCAGGGCGTGGACACGGCACTCAGGTGGAGGCCCGCATAGAAGCGCAAAGGCTTCTGCATCCGCCTGCGAAGGCCCGTAGCCAGCCAGGTAACTGCGACTGCTCAAGTACTCATTCAGAGCCTCAACCCTGCGAGCATCCTCACTTATGCGCAGTAAGAAGCCATAATCAAAGGCTGGGAAAACAAAAGGGCATAGACACACATAAACACATAGATGAGCAGACATTAGAAATGAGCTAAGGGCCCACGGAGAACAACTGTAATGACACCTGTAATCCTCTCTAGCCTCATTCCTCTGAAACATAAGCTATGATAACCAGCTAACACACAATTGTGATGACACAATGACAACTCTCACAATGCCAATTCATTTCAAAACTGAGGGGAGATTCCATACCTTGTTTAAGTCAATAAAACATAAAGAGAGCAATAAAATATGTTAAGGCAGACTCAAAGAGAACTCAAAGAGCACAAATAAACCTGCGAAGGGCTGTTAAAAATTCTTACCATTAACAAAAATTTACAAATATAAATTTTTTGTTAATTGAAATAAAGCTAAAATAAAATAAGATATAAATATTAGGCAACTGAAATAATTTAGGTTTAAAAGTACTTAAATGGCTAAAATGGAAATAAAAATGATAAAAAAAATAATAAGCAAAAATATTAAAGCAAATTAAAATGAGGAAAGCACTACAATAAACAATATTTTAAAAACTATATAAAATGTAAATAAATACTATAATAATATTTAAAAAAACACGTATTAACATGCTATTAAAAAATAATGTAAAAATGCATGATAAAATTCTGAGATGTACTAAAGAAAGTGAAACCTGTTATAAACCTGTTCTTTATTAAATCAAAATCACCTATAATCAGTAGAGGCTTAATGCATCTGACTCATTTACTGAACAGCTTATTAGTATTATACAGCATATATATATATATATATATATATATATATATATATACCTGTGTGTGTGTGGGGGGGTGTGTGTAACATTATTTGTTGTTACCGGTTTTAATCTTATAACGTTAATGGTCTTACCATCTCACAACAGACTATTTCTTTCACTAAAAGGCCTACAAAAGCTACCAGTAGAATATAAAAGGTTAAGGATACGACTTCCATTTGATTCCCATTCCTTCGTGAAATTAATGATCTCCTTACAGTATGATTTCAGCTTAGCTGTCAAAACTAATCTAACAATGTGACAATCACATATAAATAGGAGAGACATGTTGTCATATCTAACGTCACATGTTTATGTTACGAACAGTAACGTTACCTCAATATAATAATAAATAGTGAGAAACATCCCGTAACAGCAGCAGGTTTAAACAGAACCTGCACTAATGAATAACATAATAGGCCTCTAAAGAAAAACCACGCGTTAATGTTCTACAGCGTACATGATGACTGTCGCATTGCAAATAAAGTAAAATAAGTAAATAGAGAAATGTACCTAAATCTCCTGCGCTTGCCATTTTCCTCTATATGATGCAACAATAACGTGTCCGGAAAACCTGAAAGGAAATCACAATGAAACAGAACATGCACGAAGTCAATAATGTTTGGCTAATCTCTACATCATTTACACGGCTCTCCTGCTTGCCTTATTATTTACAAATCAGATCTTCTTCTACGCCAATGACGCGAAAAACTACTTCCGGACAAATTTTAAAGCTCCCTTCGTTCCAAAATAAAAGTAACATGCCAACAATAATTATTTGTATAATACCGAAAGATACATTGATAATACTTAGCAATTTTAACGATGTAAGTAATTAATTGCTTATATTAAACATTTTCATTACAATTTCAAACATAAGTTTACAGCTAGCTTTAAATTTAGATTTTCATTACAAAAACTATATAAGCCTAACGTATCAAAAACCTTTAAACACTGTGGGTTTGTAGTTTTCCATTTATTTCCATATTGTTATATATTATTAGATTACATTGTCGCATTTACGGTGTTGTGTGTGTTTGTGTGTAAACATAGACCACTAGAGGGAAGTATAACCTCTGATGTCATTTTGGGTGAAACCAAAAGTCTTACAAAATCACAAGCCAGTTAATTTTTTTATTTATTTTTTTTGCGTTGGGAGTTCCATTTAATTGTAATCTGTCTGCTTATAACATCTTATTAGAAAATAAATCTATTTGGTTTAAAATAACAACAATAAAAAAAATTACAAAAATAGAAAAACAGTGTCAGTTATTATAAACATTACTAGCTTGTAAATAATTATTGGTTTGTGATAACTTGCAAACAAGTTTCTTTCTTTCTTTGTTGTTGTAGTATACTTAAAGTTGCCACACGCAATTTCATGGCATTGGTTATAGGTCAAGGATCCTGTCAGCCAGCTCTTATCTTAGGACTGTGACTCCAGACAGACTACAGACCCTAACCTTTTTGACAAGGGCGCAGATTACTCGTAGCTGTTGAAGGCAGACAACACAGACCTCTGCTCATAGAATGCCAATGGAAGTGACGGAGCCCACGTAGTCTGTGCGCATGCATGATTTATTTGTGTTGATCGTGATCCACAGTGGTTCGGTAGCGGCAGACCCTTAATTTACATCTAGATGCAGGGCAGCAAATATATAGCCTAGTCATTACAACTGAAAATAACTTTCTTTCATGTCGTATCTCTATCTGAATGAACCCTTCCATGCAGTTGTCAGTATGCAACAGCAAGTGTGACCGTCTGATGCTTGAATGGCAAGGTGCTGACAGACCTGTGTGACAGTGGTCAAAAGAGTAGGCTATCTAACACATCAAACTCGTGGACAGTTGTACGTGCAGTTGATAAACACAGTTATTTAAAAGAATATGACTTTTGAAAGTGACGAAAGGACACCAAGGAACTATCAGTAATGAAGCATGTTATGAGTTTTTAACTGTATCTTACAGTGTACTTTAAAGTAGTAGGTGAACAGGGTTCTGTCAAGATAGAATATGTGTGAATTACAATATACAGGTAAAGGACGTTTGTTTTTTTTATTAAAGTAAGGTCAAGGCAAGATACATAAATCAAAAGCTAGTGGTTGTTGATGTTTAGTTGTGTCCTTTATGTCTCAGGGTCAAAAGGTGGACTCAAGTATGAAAGAAAGTGAATGCAGCCGCAAAGACATATATGTATTTATTCCCTATAAAACAACCTTCGGAAGATATTTAAAAAGAGTTAGTCCATTCATGTTATAAAAAAAAGTGCTGTAAACTTGAACTCAAATCACAGAATGAATTCACACACTGTTACTTGTGAACCAGATAAGCATCATTATTATTAGACTCTTGACCGAAAGGTCAAACTTAGCAATGCTTGACTGATGGCTTGAAGAAAGGGGTCCTGCACTGGTGGGAAAGGTTTTTATCTAAACTGTCTTTCTCGATGGGCCTATTTGTCCAAAATAAGTTTTTCATTGGGCTTTTCTTTTTTAGATATTAATTAGCAATAACACCCCCTCATTTATAAAGGATTTCTTTGATTTATTCTAGATGGAAGTTTTGCTAGCCATCTAAAAATGTGCTTTACCTTATGTATATTAAGAAAGTAGGAACACATCTTAAACCTATTCTTTATTTGGTGACAAGCACATAAAATATAAAGGGAAACACAAAACTGCAGATGTAAAAGCTGTGGCTCCCGAAGGTCTGAGGTTGTTCAAAGATACTAAAAATACTTTGCAAACAAACAAACAAAAAAAATGCAGGGAAGGGAACATATGAAGATTCTTTGCTAGAGTCAGACTCTAAATTTAACACATCCGGTCCCTGTTTCCTTATCCTCTATCCACCTTTAGATTCTTTAGTTCTGTCATCCAATGGAGGTGATGGAAGGTGGGCTCAATCATAGGTCACGGGTGAAGGGGTGGGAAGGATGGGGCATGTACTGGGTGACATTTGGGGGGTGTGGGGTGGGGGATATCTATTAAAAGAGAAGTGTTAGTGTTTGAGCCCACAATGCCTGTTTGTTGGAACCCTGTAGGGACACTCACTCAGGATGCCAGAGCCAACTAAAAAAATGGGTATGCCAGTGTTTATTTTGTTTATAATTATTATATTATAATTATGATAATTTTAATTTTAGGTGTATAACACATTTTTGTCAATCAGAAGAGCCTTTTACAATTTTTTGCTGTTTTAAGTTGTTGGTTGAGGAAATGTTACCTGAACTTTGACCTGATGTGTGCTGGGTTTTCGGTGATTATGAATTTTCGGTCCCTTGAACTCCTGCACCTCTGATTCTTGTTCTGTATCATGTGAACAATTAGTCTGTAGTAATTTGCACGGGCATAATTGTAGTAATATCGGGAAAAAAAAACACATTGTATGTGTCAAAATGATAGATTTTTCTTTTATGCCAAAAATCATTTGAGTATTCACTAAAGATCATGTTCCATAATGATATTTTGTAAATTTCCTACTGTATATTCAAACTTAATTTATGATTTGTAATATGCATTGCTAAGAACTTTATTTGGACTACTTTTGGCTATTTTCTCAAAAACATAATTTTTTTCTTTTTCTTTTTTTGTTGCACCCTTAAGTTCCAGATTTTCAAGTAGTTGTATCAAATATTGCCCTTTCCTATCACTGGAAAACTTATTTATTCAGCTTTCAGAGGATGTATAAATCTCAATTTTAAAAAACTGACAAATGACTGGTTTTGTGGTCTAGAATCACATATATTAAAATGGGCAGCGTCAGTTGATTTGATGAGCAGTTTAAATATTATCACAATGCTCTTTTAAAAGTACTGCGTGCTACAGCTGCTGTTTTTAAGCCTACTGTATATATGGAAAGCATTCAAAGCATGTGACTGTAGTGCACACTTTTCGTGAAGTTATTTTTAAAATATTATAAACTACCTTCTTTTAAACCAAAACACAATTTAATGGCCTGTCTAATCAAAGGTGATAGAATAATGGCAGTGGATTAAAGGAATTTTTTTCCAAAAGTGCACAGAATAACCCTGCTTAACCAGGAATCAAAGGATTGTCATAATGTGATGGCACCTGTTTGGACAGCCTACTGTGGTGATATTCGCTAAGACCTAAAGCATTCTAACAACGCTGTTGCATGACTTTTTAGCTTTAAGCAATGTTTAGTGGTAGCTATAAAATCCATCAGCAGACACTTTCTCTTCACACTTTCTTTTCTATTTTTTTAATCTCTACAACATATTTCAAAGATTCTAGATGACTAGATGAATGGTTCTCAACCAGGCGCCAGGGCCAAATGGGGTCCTTGGAATACTTCCAGGCAGGCCCTAATAAGCCTTAAGATCTATGTAGATATTATCTTAATTAGAAAAACACTGGTCAACCAGGGGCAACCATCAACTAATAAATGTCACCTTCATGAAATAGTCCCTTTTCCATTTCAAATGAACATGTTTGTGCTTACCTTACATACATTGTACTGTAGTTCAAAATATATTTACCACAGACCTCATTAGTTATTATCGCATCCAGATGGCAGCAGTGGAACAAAGACAATGTTGGATACCAGCGGTTTTGAAATAGCAAGAGAGGGATCAGTACTTGATAAACAACAGAAATAGATCCTAGCTAATCCATCTAGCAGCTACCTGTGGCTGTGTCAACATGGACTGCAGTTCTCATTGGGGAGCACATATGCTCTATTTTTAAACCCAGAGGGCTCGCTTATCCTCAAACCATTTGCAAATAATGTGACAGAAGATGTGTAACTCAAAAAGGAAGTTTGTGAGCAAAATGATAGTTTTTTTGTGAGCAAAATGATATATTGTAAAAATGAATGATCATAAATATATATTATTAATTCTTGTTTTTATTTTAGAGTGACTTAAGTGTACATGTTTTCTTGTGAGTCTTCAGGCACATTTCAATTATGTGATAGAGAGGCTAGAGAGGAAACAGGGTCAGGGCAGGACATTATCAGAGATTATAGCTTGATGTCATGATTTTGGAAATGCATCTTTTCCTTCTGACCTACCCTGCCTTCCTCGCTCCTTCAGTCTCGGCTTTCACCAAGAAACCAAAGACTCAGACGGCTGAGATTGGGGCAACGGTCATATTTGAAGCAGAGACTGAAAAGCCTGATGTAAAAGTAAGATGGCAGAGAGACTCCAAGGACATTGCATCCAGTTACAAATACACCATCTCAGCAGAGGGCAACATGCACTCTCTCACCATAAACAATATAGTTCAGGAGGACGCAGTGGGATATGCTGTTATTGCTGGGGTGGCAAAGGTCAAATTTGAATTAAAGATAAAAGAATCAGAAGGTGGGTAATGTTTGGATGGTGACTCACGTCTTCTTGTATTTAATTCACTTTTAGCCCACCTTTGGATTATTTGTAAATCAGTCACAGAGCACCACAACCAGTTCTCTTGTCCAATTCACTTCTCTCTAAAGTTGCAACTGGTTGGTTTTTAAAAGCACCTGTTCTGAGCATGTTGTCACCATTTTAAGAATGTTTTCACCCTTTTATGGAATTTGGGTAACTCTTTTGCCCTTCAGTGCCCATTAGCAGAGCTTGTGATCCCAGACAAAAGATATATATGGGTCTTTCATTACAAATAATATTACAACACTTAATCTGAAGCTATAATCCTTAAGAAAAACACAACAAAAATTATCCTTGTTGAAAGAAAAATTTAAATACTTTTTTTTTTTTTTTAAGAATTATAATAATATTAGTGTCAATACTATCATATGACATATTGTCATTGTTTCACATCCTGCATTAATGCTTTGCTTTATCTGGGACTAAAATGAGTTTTTGACCAGCATTGTTTCATGCAATGCTTATTAATTAGGTATTTTAAGCCATTTATCAGACACAACGAAAGATGAAAAGCAAACCTTTGTCTTAATTTGTGTGGCCATCCTAAAGAGAGTGACATCAAAGCTAAAAGAGCCAATGAGAACAAAACTTTGCAAGCAAAAGAATGTTCAGTGTATAGACAGGTATAGTGTGTTTTAAGGGCATGTTTAAAATGTTTTTAGCTTCTTAATATTTGCCTAAAAGATCTAGCATCTTGCTCTGACCTAGACCCTTTTTATGATACGTATTCTGTTCCTTTTATAGACGCAGGAATGATGAATTATAAATTAGTGATGCGGAAGTAAAGCTTTAGGGACTTACATTCAGCGGTGAAAGGGGAAACTTCTGTGACCCAGATCGGTAAATATCAGCCAGAATGCTGTTTTAACTAATCTTTTCACTGTTGCAGTGAAGGAACCACAAAAAGCTATATCCCCAGAACCTGCAGCTGCAGAACCTAAGCCTGAAGAACCTAAAGAGACTCCACCAGCACCAAACACCAGTGGAACCGTGTCAGATGGCTCAGCACCTGAAAGTAAATACAAAAACACAAAGACATTTAAATATGCACATTTCATTAAACATTTAAAAATATCATAGAGGTCATATGATGCGAATTCAAGTTTTCTCTTTGGGGTGTTACAAACTGTTAGTGCATAGATAAAATCCAAGTGACAAATTCAAAGAGATGTTCTTTATAAAAGTTAAGACTCATGGCTCATTTAAACACATCTCAAGATTTGGTAATATTTGCATAATGTAGCCCAATGGTCATGCAAAGAAAGAAGGTGTGGTTACAGTAACTGCATTATTAGTGTTGATGCAGCCATGTCAGGAGACGCTGTGTGTTTTGTGCGAAAGCAAAAGCAAAAGCACTTTATTTGGCCTTTTGAAAGTAGCATCTGGAAATCATAAAGATTTTTTAAGATGTTCTAATTTGTGCAACGCATTTTATGGATGACAGTTGAGAATACAATGAGATGTGCAAAGTATATTTCTTTAAAAAATGAGCCAGTTTGTTCTGACAATCTGACATTATTAACTGCCTTTCCATTGATTTTGAAAGTTGCACTCACAATTATGGTAAGGATCTTTATATTTCTGCCGAGTACTTGTGGGTTTGTCCAATTACAATGCACTGTGTCAGCTGGCCAATCAGAGCAGACTGTGCTTGTTAGAAGGAGGGCTTTGTAGAAAACAATGCTTGAGAGAGGCGGCACATATAGGAACTACAGTAATGTACCGTATTTGAAATAATATTTCTATATATTTTTTTAAAGAGTAAAGCATGTCAAGCATATTTTATTACACCAAATAATAATCGTTGAACTAGCTTCATAAAACCCCTTTTAATTAATAATAATTGACTAGATAACAACTGGACAACAAACCTGTTGTTCTGTTTGCTCCTCAAGGTCTGCCTGAGAGTCATCAGCCTGACACAAGGCAGGATCTTACTGGTCTCTTCACTGAAAAGCCACCAAGTGGGGAGGTCAATGTAGGTGAGTAACAGGGCCTCTGGCCATGAACTGAATACTACATACGGACTAAAACTTTTCTTCCAATCTGTTCCCCAATTTCCGGTGCGCAGCTCGGTGCCGCACTGCGTTTTAGTATACTGTGTTTGCAGTATTTGTGTATCGTATCACAGGTGAGAACATTACATTTGTTGCCCGGGTGTGTGGTGAATCTCTGCTTAAGAAGCCAACAGTAAAATGGTTCAAAGGAAAGTGGATGGATCTGGCCAGCAAGTCGGGAAAGCACCTGCAACTCAAAGAGCACTATGACCGCAACTCTAAGGTCTGACAATAGTCAATACCAAACAGTTATGTATCCATAATATTTAGAAAAGCTTAAAAAGTCAAAAATAAGCAAAACCTTTTCTATTCAGGTGTACACTTTTGAGATGCATATCATTGCAGCTAAAGCCAACTTCGCTGGAGCCTATCGTTGCGAGGTGTCCTCTAGAGACAAGTTTGACAGCTGCAATTTTGACCTGGTAGTACATGGTAATAAAAATGCATACTTAATACTGTAAATATCAACAAGGAATGAATAAGTCTTATGATAACTGTACCAAATTAATTGGCAATCTGTTTTTTTCCACTTTGTACATTCTACTCCAGAGGCACGTGCAACAGATGGGTTTGATATTCGCTCTGCATTTAGGCGCACGTGAGTATTTGTCTTTGTGTTTTTAATGAACTGCTGAGTGATGCATCATTCAATTTTGAACAAGTTTATTACTCATGCAGGTTAGATGTATCAGGCCATTTTGCAGCATATTAAAGTGTTTAACTGGTTTGTTTGCTTTCTTGAATGTTGTGGGGTTTGATGACTTTTGTGATTTTGTGTGCTTAGACACTAGCGCTTCTTTATGTGGTTTGTTTTTATGTAAAGATAGCCGAGTCCAAATTTGGAATTTAACATTTTGCATTTATATTGCATATTGCATTAACCCCTTTTTGGAACTGCTGATTACTCAGGAGCACCGGTGCAGGTGGTAAGAAGAAGATGGGAGAACCTGGCAGGTAGCTATAGGGGTTTGCTGCAGCTGGGGATGTATTCACACAGTCCTTACCCAACCAAACCCTCCGATTTGTCATCAAAAAGAGTTCATTGAGTGTCCATCCGTGTCCTTCTGTCACTCGTCTGTTATAGCTTACCCTTTTCTTACTGTCCTTTTCAGTCTTCTTCCTTTGTCTGCCAACATCTAAGGAGAGTGATATTAGTCATTGGTGATGCTTTATGACTCACTCTCCAAGGATCTTTGCAAACTCTCATATCCTTTCTGTTCTCTTCTTCCATCGCTTCTCACACTTTCCTGTTTTTGTGAGAAGGACAATTTCCCAACACTCATTACTGGTATATCAGAGGCCTTAAAGTGAATATGATTTCCCTGTCCACTGATCTTTTCAAGTGCAGACACTGATTGGGAACGCCACCAGTTTAATCAGAAACTACATTTGTCCGTGACTGTTTTGAAATACTTTAATTCTGGTTATTTGAAACTTAATAACAGAAATCTCTTGATGCGCTTTTTAACTTTGGCTGACACCTTGTCAAAATCAGTGGAACTAGCTGCACAAACTTGTGGGTGACGTGGCTCTTTTGTTGCTCCTCTTCATGTGTTCTTTACAGAAAGTTCATCATGGGTCATACATACAAATCCTTAAAATACTACTAGCTTTACAGATCAGAGAGAAGTCTCTAGATGATGAAAGAAGGATAGAAATGAAAACTTGTCATAATTTTTTGCCTTATAATAACTATATAGCTGCCTGGGTCTTTGATATGTACAGTGATGTGTGATCATAGCGGGCATCTGCTATGGATTTCTTCTGTACATCAGCATTTCTGTGTTTTTAACCCTCATCTTTGACATCCTCCGACAATGTGTGTTTAAAAACATTATGGTGCATATCTATTGCCTAAGTAATGATGGCTGTATAATATGCATGTATTGTTTGTGCATCTACATATGTTCCAACTAGTTCTTATGTGTAAGTATACAGTATTATTCAAAAGTTCAAAAAGCCTCGGAGAGCATAAGAGACTTAAAACTTTTGAACAGTAGTGTCAATGTATAATTTGCATCAACATACTTGATATTCTGTACTTTTATTTAAAAATTCAAATTTATGTAATTTTAACAAACAATTTTGAACTTACACCTACCTTACAATAAGGTGAGAATGTGACATAGTTCTGTGTGCTCATGTTTTGTGGTCCGTGATTCTTTCCTCTCTTACAGAAGCACAGATGCAGGTGAAGACTCAGGAGAACTGGACTTCAGTGCTTTACTGAAAAAGAGGTGGGTCTTTAGAGCTCTAATTCATCAGATATATTCATTGTCTATTGACCTTTTTTGTAAACAAGAAATAAGGACCTTATAAGGGTTAATAATTGGGTTTAAAATATGAGGCTTAAAATGAATATTTTATTACATTTTATTACAAGAACAAAAACATTTTGTTCTTCAATGAAAGCACTAACACTTAATTTTTGTACAGACGAATCAAATTTATGATAAGTGACCTTTGAATAGTTGAATCAAACACTTTACATATAGATGCCTTAAAGTGAATTTGGTTGAATTTAACAAAATCTAAAATATTTTATTCATTTTACATCTTTTTTTATTATTATTGATGCCTGAAATCCAAGATTTGTTTAGTGTTCTCAGCTGTTTGAACTCCACTGTATTTGAATTAACAGAGGTACATATGATGTGAATGATTTAATCTTAAATCTTTCAAATACTGATATATAAGCTTTTTTGTGTTTTAAAAAAAAAGTATTTTTCTATTTGAACTACACAATGATTTTACCTTCTAAGGCTCATCTGTGTATAATTTCCCTGTTTTTCTCCTCTGTTGCTGTTCCACTCTTATGTTCAGAGAGTAAGTGAGTCACACCGATCTGACTGCTTGTGCATGAAGGAATGTTGAGTGTTGTATTGCCGAGTGTGTGTGTGATACCTTGATTGTTCTCTCTCCTAATCAGCCACTGATTGCCAGCTTTAGTCCTTCTAGGTTTTTCCACTCTGCAGACTGCACACCCACTTGGAAGTAGATAGACAGGATAGATAGATAGTCACGTTTGAATTATTTTTAGCAAACTCCTTCATCATTACTCATGTACTCCTAATTAATCACATTAATAAACCTAGAACTCTCACGATTCCTACACCATTTCACATCCAATGCATTCATCCCACGTTCACAGACTCTGACAGGACAAATTGGTTATGTCAGTAAACACTGTACATTCACACGAATAGTTTCTAACTCTTTGACTTTAATTAACATAAAAGGCACATGAAGATAAAACATTTAAATGACTGCATGTTTTAAATGCCTTTATAAAATATGAATTGTAAGATGGTCTGAGAGCTTGATGTTGTGCAATAATCTGCTGTGGTTTGTCTTACCGTGCTTGACGCTTGGGTTCTGCCTCTACATAAGTACAGCAGTTTCTTAAAAACTGGCCTACGGTAAGAATTTCTTTTCAACATACAGAATATAAACGT
Source organism: Enteromius viviparus (assembly GCA_032353835.1). NCBI lineage: Eukaryota > Metazoa > Chordata > Actinopteri > Cypriniformes > Cyprinidae > Enteromius > Enteromius viviparus. The sequence goes on from JAUCNO010001819.1 coordinate 8,699,406, forward strand.
ATTTAATAACATTCAATGACATTTGTCCCATTTTTTATATAAATCCCAAGAGTTTGAATTAATAATGTAGCTATTGACTAATTTATTTATTTAACAAATGTGTTAAAAGCAATATCAAAAACCATTGTGAAGATATAACATGTTTGGATTTGTTTGAACTTTTCTGAACTTCCATCCACTCTTCTTCAGAGCTGTTCATGTGAGCACAGAGCCTGGGGTAGACGTATGGGATATCCTCCAGAAGGCTCCAGCATCAGAGTATGAAAAGATCGCCTTCCAGTATGGAATCACAGACCTGCGGGGGATGCTTAAGAGACTGAAAAAAATGAAAAAAGAAGAGAAGAAAAGTGCAGGTTTGTAACCTTGCTGAACTTTGTTAACTGTATAGGCCACATATATAGTGCCTTGTGAAAATATCCAGACCCGTTAACTTTTTTCTTTTAAACCGCTTTAAATATTTTTTTCTCCCACATACACCCAAAAATAATGAAGCATAAAACACTAATTTATATCATTTATATTGCTTGTACACATTACTACACTTCAAATGGGATTAACCTGTGGCTAATTCAACTGAATGACTGTCATTTAGAAAGGCACACATCCCTCATCAAAAGGTTATACAGTCAAAAACTCACAAAAAAAAAAAAACAAGCTTTAAGGTCAAAAGAGATGTATGAAATAAGTTTGGAACAATCAGAACTCTTCCTAGACCTGGCTTCCTGGCGTTTGGATGTATTTTGGTTGGAGTGTTGACCAAGAAGCTGATGGTAACTCTAGTTGAGCTCTGTATACTGAATGGAGATGGGAGAAGGACTTCAGGACTTTATTTCTCCCTGTATAGAAGGACAGATATCCCTGCGACACTCCACCGATCTAAGTTTTATAGAAGTGTGGCTGACAGTAAAGAATTTGCAAAAATCACCATAAAGGAATCTCAGACTGTGAGAAACAAGATTTTCTTGTTTGATGAAACTCAGTTCCAAACATCATGCATGTGGGAAACGAGGCACTGCATGCTCATGACCTGCAGATAGCATCCCAACAGTAAAGCGTGTTGATAGCAGCCTCTTGCTGTGAGGGTATTTTTCACCTGCAGGGACTGAGGGACTTGTCATAGTAAAAGAAAAGCTCTACACCGCTTAATGGAAACTTCATTTATTCATTCGGAAACTTAGACTGGGCAGAAGGTTAATTTTTCTAGGACAATGAACATAAGCATGCAGCAAGAGTGGGCTTTGGACTAACCAGTGAATGTCCTTAAGTGAACCTAAATGAAACCTCAAAATGCATATCGGCCCCATCCAACCTGACAGAGCTTGAGATGTGAAGAGGTGAGGAGAAGAACAGCGGATGATTGCCAAGTGCAGAGGTGCAAAGCTTGCTGCATCATACCCAAAAAGATATAAGGGCTGTAATGGTGCCTCAACTACATTAAGTACTGAGTTAAGGGGATAAATAGTACTCATTGTTTTTCATTTTTAATAAATTTTCCAAGTTGTCACAAATCTTTTTTTTTTTTTCATTATATAGTGTGTGGTGTAGATTGATGTGAAAAGGGTAGTTTAAAGCAGTCTAACATCTTAAATAAGATACATTAAAAAAGGACAATGAAGGGGTATGAATACTTTTGCAAGGCACTGTAAGTCGTTTACTTATTTGTCTGTTAGTGAATCATGATAGGTCAAGTTGCAATTATGATGGTGAAATATTTTAAATGCATTAGAACAAACTACGCTTTCCCACTTCCAGCAGTTTTGTAGCTTCAAGATTGATCTGTTCAATAAAAAACCTCAAACCTTTTTGGCACGCTCATGTGCAGCACATTTCTTTCTAATAGTGGTGACTTTTTTAACCACAGCATTTCTGAGGAAGCTGGATCCAGCCTACCAAGTGGAAAAGGGACACAAGATCAAACTGGAAATTGAAGTGGCCAATCCAGACGCAGAGGTTAAATGGCTAAAAAATGGACAAGAGATACACCCAACTGGAAGGTATTTAGTTAGGTCCATTGACAGTTAAAAAAAAACATGCATTCTTAAAGTGGTAAGTATATGGAAAGAATTACAATTAACACTCTTTTTTTTTTATACGTGGCAACACTGTGTAATGGTTGGATGGCCTGCTCTTCCTGCTCTCCGCTGTCATCCCTAGCAAGTGAGTGACATTCAACAGCATGTTTATGACAATACGCAGCCTAAACACAATCAGCAACTTCAAGGCTTGTCTCTGTGGGGTTAGATGTCTCAAACAGCCTGTTGACTATGAATATGCAGGGATAGTTTTCCAAGAATACATAGCAGCTCTGTAAACTCAGATGTCAGCTGTGCAAAGGGATGGAGGCTGTCAGATGTTTAAGGACTCAAATGACAACAGAACAAAAACTATCCTCAGTGGCTAATAATATTTTTCAGACATTTATAAAAAGCATTTTGTCTTGAAGAACCAGTCTTGTCATATGTTTACAACTGAGTATTATTTATTTGACGCAATATTAATCGTATCAAGGTTTTTCACATTAAACTAGTGTTTTGTTCATGTATTGTTAATGTATGTTTGGAAGAGCCTTTCCAACAGTGATACTTTGTCCCCATCTAGAGAACAAACCTGGATCTGCTCCTAAACAATTTCTTATCTTCCCACAGGTACATCTTTGAGAGTGTAGGCAACAAACGCTTCCTCACTATCAACAACTGTACTCTGGCAGATGATGCTGCTTATACATGCACAATTGGAGAAGAGAAGACCGTCACCGAGCTCTTTGTTAAAGGTAATTAACTTGCACACACAGGAATCTCTTTAAGGAATGTCAAAATGTTACAAAACAGTAAATATTAAAAGATTTTTAGCAATATTGTTTATGCACATTTTTAAATGATTATTTCTCTCTATCTTCAGAGCCTCCTGTTCTGATTGTACGTAACCTAGAGGATCAGATGGTTATGAAGGGAGAACGAGTAGAGTTTGAATGTGAAGTGTCTGAAGAGGGGGCTCAAGTCAAATGGTAGGTCTGTCAACATGCACACACTTCTTTTCCCTTCTGTTATTAGCGACATGTTTTCGTGACACGTTTAAGAAGTACATCCATAGTGAGCACGGAACGCTTATATATGTACTAGACAGCAATACACAAAAGATATCAAACAACACCAGAGGGAAGTTTAGAAAAGGTGACCATTTCTCAGGCTGTCCTGGATGAGTCAGAGTCCTGGCATTCCAGAGATGTCCAGTAGATGGCATATGTGTTTCTTTTAGCATGGCTGGCTGGCTGGTTGGGTGAGTCACACTGACTGACAGATGGTGGTGCGTGAGTGAGTGCTGGTTCTGCCATAGCTGTAGCCAAGGCTCTATATCACCCTGGGCTGTAAATGATCAGTGCCTGGAAAAGGTCATAGCAGCCTTTTAGCACCTCGCAAGTGTCCTAGAATGGAATGAGAAAGTCACTGGTGGTTTATGGCACCTCTCTTGAATAGGGGATGACTTTCATGATTAGAGAAAGGCAAACGTAGATACTGTTCCTATTACTGGAATGCCACAATGTAAGACTTTATATTACAAGTGTAATGGGTAATGATGTGGTTTTGTCTTTAGTCTAAACTTATTGGAATTAATTGGCATATAAAGTAAAGTTGTATCGCTAGGCGGTCATGTAAAAGATTATGCAAGCATGAAAAAAGATTAGCAGCTATCAACTTAATATAAATCGTTAGTCTTTTACTTTGTCAGCCATTTGATTTATCCCAATTGCTCTCACCACCCTGCAGCAATGCTCATAAATCAAGCTTTATATTTTAGAAATTGTTATAGAGTACATCATTGCCATGATACTGTTAGCCATGACAGTCCCTTTAGAAATGTCCTTGTTCTTTCCTGTTTAGGTGCAAATCTTCTTCGAACCTTTCCTTCTGTAATTTCAAATCTTTTATTTTTCAACTGTATGAAGGCCTATTTATATAAATATATGAGACTCTGAGACTCTAAGCATCGACAAATATTTATGAACACCAAATGTCTGACCTGCACAGGGAGAAAGACGGAGTAGAACTTACCCGAGATGAGTCCTTCAAATATCGCTTCAAGAAAGATGGATGTAAGCATGTCCTTATTATTAATGATGTGACCAAGGAGGACTGTGGACACTACAGAGTGAAAACCAATGGAGGACAATCATTAGCAGAGCTCATGGTTCAGGGTAAATATCTGAAGTCTGAGAGTTCAAAGTAAGTCCTCTTGTATTTGCAGTCTTTGGGTTCCCAGTCACAGATTTGTTGACAGTTTTCAGATTTGAACTGTAACTTATTGAATGAATTCCACCCTTGATAGTGGAAGGGAATTATATATATTAATTATATATAATTTTATATAAGTAAAAATACTTGCACATATGGTAGTCATTAAGGTTCACACTCATGGCCATGTCATTCAGACTTCCCCTCTCGTCAGTTTAGAAAACATGTCCACCAACTCTTCTTTACAAGGTTACCATTCACGATGCCAACATGCCAGCTATTGTTAGACCGCCTGACCCATATATTTTAACATGGCAGGTTCCTCCCTCACTCTCACTTTCTGTCATTGTCACACACCGCTCCGTCCCTCTCTTTTAATAGCATCTAAGAAAGATTTATGACTCATTACCTTTCTCTCCCATTTCTTTTTATTGTTTGCTTCACTCTCTCTACTCCCTCTGTCTCCTATTCTGAGTCTTAAAGTATGTGTAGCACTTTGCAAGCAAACTGATACCCAGGTATGTCTGCTACCACTTTGTCTGGGCTTTTAAACAAGTACAAGAGGTGCCAAGAAAAAAAAAAAGCTGGCCAGTAATACTGTAACTCAACAGTAATACATTATTACCTTTCTTTACCCCACCTCTCTTTAAAATCTTAAACGGATAGTTCACCCAAACATGAATCATGCTGTTTACATGTTACACGAAGGTACTTCAAAAGTTAGTAGGATGCTGCTTATCTAAAAACATGTTGACTCCATGTTACGTTTTAGTTAGCGATGATATGCTAGAATAGCTTTTGTGTTGTGATGTGGTAAGCATCCACAATTCATTTTTTTCATGTGTGATGACAGTGTTCTCTTTAACCTCTGACCTTTAGAGAAACAGCTAGAGGTCTATCAAAACATTGCTGACCTGACAGTGAAGGCCAAAGACCAGGCTGTGTTCAAATGTGAGGTTTCTGATGAGAATGTGAAAGGCATCTGGTACAAAAACGGAGTGGAGGTGAAACCTGATGCCAGAACTAACATCACACACATTGGCAGGTAAAAGCACATGTGCTTCATAAATACTACGTTTTGATGTCTATAAACAAAGTCTGGTGGAAAAAAATTAAGGTTCATTATTTAAAATAAGGTTTAAAAACAAACAAACATGGTTAACCCTTGCTAAGTCTTTATATTTATATTATATTTATATCTAAATGGTAAATATAACTCAACCTGCAGTATAATTAATGGCATAAGTAGAAAAATATGAGTAACATAACATTTAAATAATCAATATTAATTTAAAAAGTACACTATACCATATTAGTCCTGTGGCATTTTTAACGGTACTGTGTTTACATAAATCACAAAACATGTCTAAAACATTGTGGTCCACTGTAACTTTACGGTAATTATAGTTTTTAGGCATTTTGGAACTTCTTTATTGTACCTTCATCCAGTGTTCTTCTTGTTCAATCTGCTCTGTTGTAAAAGATACATGATTTTGAAAATGCTACATCATCAATGTTACGTCACTTCGCTATTTGTTACAACTGCACAACACTGCTAAGTTATTTATCTGGTGAAGTTACTTTTTTACATTTTCTATTTAGGATTCATAAGCTGACTATTGATGACGTAAAGCCAGAGGACGAGGGTGACTACACCTTCATTCCTGAAGGCCATGCCTTTAATCTCTCTGCCAAGCTCAACTTTTTAGGTACATCCTTTTAATTATTACCGAACAATATAAGTTTAAACTGCTCTTTAAAAAAATTAATTTTATTATTTTAATTATTATGTTTAATCTTTACAGAGGTCAAGATTGACTTTGTTCCTCGACAAGGTAAAAATAAAAACATCATTAATAGAATTTATCATAATTTTAAGTATTTCTGGTACAGAAAAAAAAGTAACATTTAATTTTTAAAAATGCGTCAAAATTTATTTTAAGATCCTCCCAAGATTCATCTGGACTGCATGGGCCGCACCGCTGAGTCCACAATCTTGGTTGTGGCTGGAAACAAACTGCGACTAGATGTACCAATTACTGGAGATCCTGCCCCCACTGTGGTTTGGACAAAAGGAGAAAAGGTTGGAGCGATTCATTAAATTTTGTCTGGTATCGATTTCTAACAATCCCCATCTGAACAAATAGGTCTGAGCTGTGTTTCCCAAAAGCATTGTAAGCCTAAGTAGATTGTAGAAACCATTGGCCGTAATGATCTGTAAGATCTGCTTGAGAAATGCAGCCCTGTCAACTACAGCAGAATACCGAAACCTACACTAAACTTGTCCTTTGGAATGGTATTTAGTTAGAAAATATTTTTTTAAGACATACTTTGTTTCTAAATGTTTTATATGTGTACTGTAATTCTTTATGATTTGCCATGTTGTCCTACAAATGTAACAGGAGATCCATCATCTGGGCTTCAGAAGCCTTGACAGGTAGGTACAGTAACTTCTCCCAGCCATAACCAGAAAGTCTTGTCGAGGCTCACTGGGACTGGGAGTTTTGTGCTGAGATGGAAGGTTGACAGTTTAGTTTCTCACACTTAACCTCTGACCTGGTTGTCATGGCTTCACAGCTTCTGCTCTGCTCATGTAGGGTAGCTTTAAGGAGGGAGAATCGCGACCTGAACCAAGGCATACATGGACACTAAAGAACGGTGAAGTGAGTTTGGGCCTTAACAATCCCTGACTGCTTGTACACTGCACATAATCATGTCTTAAGCTTCTTGCTTTGGCAGTGATGTTATTGACGTATGTTGCATGATGTTGCAGTCTTGATCAATTTATCCAGGGGCATATATGTGCTGGGCAACGATTAATTGCATCCAAATTAAACATTATTGTTTATATGACATATATGTGTGTACTGTGTATATTTATTATGTACATATAAAGACACACAATACAGTATATATTGTGACAATATTTGCATGTATTAACATGCATATTTATATTCAAATAATTTATATTATTAATAAATATTTCATATATAAACAGAACATATTTTTCTTGAACATTATAAATTCATGTTGTAGTACTTATATTTACATTTACATTTACATTTATTCATTTAGCAGACGCTTTTATCCAAAGCGACGTACAAGTGGGGAAACAGC